>CM072819.1:69741256-70214418 GCA_036937905.1 Salvia rosmarinus | reverse complement strand
TACAAGGATTTAGGTGGTCATGGTCATTAAACGATCTAATCAATTTCTGAATATAGAAATATATTTTGTCGACTCATTCATCCTTATCTCTAAGACCGATTCGTGTTTATCTGTGTCACACAACATCCTTCATAACATACGATCCTACACACATCAAAGTGAAAAAGGACAACCCTAGAATAACTAATTCTACAAATTAAGAGACGTTGCTCAGTAGTTAAACTAACTCCATAATAATAATAATAATAGCATAGATCAAATGCATTATGCATTGTAAAAGATAATATTACTATTATTTAAAATAATCTTACTAATATATAATTCAAATAAATTAATATGTAGGTTTGCATATTTTTTCATAATTTTCACATTTTCATTATTACTGTAATAAAAAATTTAAAGTTTTTTTCTATAGCTTAATCCGCTAAATACACCTAACTTTGACACAATTCTAGTTTATTATATAAACTCAAAATTTGAGTGAAAATACATAAACTTTCCATTTTTATTTTCCCATGAAATCAATTACAATAAATCAATCAAACACACTAAAATAAAAATAAAATGGTCATAAATGATGTCGCTTTAATGCCACCTTACCTTCCTTCTCGCCTCCTCAAAGTCCTCTGCCGAACCCCTCCATTTAGCCTCGAAACCTAAAGCTCCTTCTCTTCCTCCACTCATCCTCCGCCTCCACCGATGTAATACCCGATTTCCATAGTAACGTGCACTAATTACGTGATTAATTAGAGATTAATTACGAATTGACTAGGTACAAGGCATCCTCGATAAGATAACATAAAGTTCTAACTCAAAGATTTATTTTAGAATTCTAAAGTTGGTTCGATTAAACAATAAATTTTAATTTATTATCTTATTTCAATGTTTATTTTAGAAAGAGGATTTATGAAAATTCCAACTTACTAATAATTTATATATTTCTATTTGATTTATTAATTTCAAAGGATATATTGTAATATCCTCGAAGATTAAAGGCCTAATTACGATAATTAAAATTGTAAATTATGGTTTCACCGTGATATTTGAAATAGTAATTTATCGAATAATGAATTCGACTAATTATGAGATGATAAATTCCTATATCATATTCACTAATGACCTGAATTAAGGAAAATAATTATATAAAGTATTTCGCAAGAATATTTTAACGTCGATCAATATCGATAGTTAAAATTTATAAAATTTTCTAAGTGTCAAGCTTAGAATTAAATTCTTATTAATGGAATGATTTAATAAAGTGATTACGACTTTATTACGACCATTTTGAGATGGGTCGATTATGAACGTTGAGACGCTTCAAACGTCAACGCTAGAGATGATTAGAAAATGAGTTAATGATCAAGGAATTATAATATTTAAATTCCTATGATTATTTTATGTAATTAGAGTATTTTTAGCATTAAAAAATGCTAGAGAATTAAGGAATAATTATTGAACAATTAGATTTTCGAAACCCTAATTTCAAAATTAGGTTTTCACCTATAAATCTTTCTAATTATGTTTCCTATGATATAATTTATCATCTAAGATATATATTATGATATATAACTACTTATAGCATGAAAATCAAATTTTGGCACATAGGACCAAAGTGTCGTGAACTTTGATGTGTGTAACATGTTTTAATTATTTTGCTACCTGGGACATGCTTAGCAATTAATTGACCAAGTAGGATATTTTCTACACACTAACCATGTAAATTAAATGAGAGCATCAAGTGGAAGCTTTGTAATGAGAAACCACCGAGTTGCTTCCAAAATAAAGAGAAGAAAAATCAAACACCTTTGATGACTTGTGCATTTGTGGAGTAGGATATTATTTCTAGCATGAGACAAATAAATTAAAAACCTTCATTTTGTATATAAGAGCCGATGGCTCTCAAGTATTAAGAGTGAATCACTTTGGTTTGTTCAAGATAGTGTGTATTTACTACGACTATGTCATCAAATCAAGTCTCAGATTGCTGTGTAGCATTTACCTATGTGACATAAGGTAAGGAAAATATTAACTCTTTTCAAAGTTCATTCAACTTTGATAAATAATAATAATCAAGTCTTAATAAATCTTAACACGTTGTTTCAATGCGTATTTCAATAAAATAATTCTCGTACTTTGAGAGAGACGTAATATGATCTACAGTCTCATTTTAACCTTTTAGGTTAAATAATTAACGTATAATAACGTTATTCAATAAAATGATTTCAATTATGAAATCTTTTCTCACAATTGAGATATTCAGATAAAAGTAATACGTTTTCACGTATTAGAGTATTTAACTAACGATTTGACGTTAATTACTTAAAGTCAACCATTTTGAATTTTCATTAAAAATCTTCAATAAAACATATTTTAATGAATAAAATCAATATAAATCGATTTCTTTCATAAAGCCTTAATTTCGATTTTTTTTTCGCAAATCGATAAACTCTATTAATACTTTTCTTAATATTAATTAACTTTTCATTAAAATTATTTTTCATTTCTAACGTTATTTAATATAACGCTTCAACATAAACATAGTATTCTATGTTTATAAAATTCCATAAATTTTTAATATGTCTAAAATAATTTCTAGACATATAATGTATTATTTTTCTCGATATTAAGGAATTAAAATCCCTAATATTCTTATTCAAACTCACGGCCCTTAAGCTTTAATTTTCAATCTTCTTCCAAAAATTCTTCTAAATTCATATAGTGTACTATTTTATCATAGTATCACTAATATGAATTAACATCAACTATAGGAAATTTGGAAATCACCTATTTTATTCCTATAGGTCTCGGCTATTTCAAGAAAAATATCAAACATTTTTCTAAAATTCTAATTAAATCATACAACACTTATACATCAATCTATAACATTAATCCACCCTAAAATCCAACATTATCAAATTCTACACCAATGAATCATTCTCAAAAGCTCTCGGCCACTTAGAAAAGTTTTAGCATATTTATCTCAAAAATTCTAATAAATTCATATATCGCATAATCAATACCCTAGATCAATAATATGCTATCATATCACTTAAATAAAATTTATACACCAATATACAAATTTTTATTCATTTCAGAACACATCCCCTAAATCCTAAGTAGGATTTAGAAGGATCAGAACTCTAAACAGTATAATTAAACAGGGAATTCTCCTTAACAAAAGTCGTAATTCATATGACAAGCATGTTCTTGGACTTTAGTACATAACTTAAGTTCTTGCAATGAAAACATGTGATATGTACATATGACGATGTACTATCAAGGTATAATTTTTCAATGACAATATTCCTATTGCTCAACACCGCCCATCCATCATCCGCTCAACCCGCACATTTAAAACAACATGCAGTGGTGAGTACAAGAATGCACTCGGTGGACTCATGCCAAAACATTTGATAATATTCAATTCTGCCGCCAATGTCGAGTAAGTCACAAGTGGTTTTAGTTAAAAGGCCTCAGGCTTACTAAAATCATTCGATTCATCAAAGTAGCTCGCCAAGCATTTTCTTGGCGTGTATGGTCCGTATCTCATAGTCACAATACATAATAATAACAAATACTAAACATCGAGAGTGAGGCCTCCCATCTACGACGCCGTGACCGCCGTAATCCCGTCATGACAAAGACACAATCTCTGCAAGCATATGTTAACACAACAGATAGTTCCAACCTTCACGCCAATCCTAGCTGTGCATTTATCATCCCGCACAGACCCGACATTAAAAGGTTGGGCTACCACAACAATTGATATAATAGTTCCAACTATCTCCACAATTTCTACCCGGCATAACAGATAGATCCATACACAAACGAAATATTTTCGTGTAATGCAAGAAAAATTTGTTAAATGCTTGTAGTATAAGTGTCAGAATAAACTCATTTGAAATAACACACGCTTTGGTGGGGTAAGAAAAAAAGGCCCACATTTCAAGATAAGTTTCACCTGACCGTAGATTGCCTAACCGATTTCTTGGATTGCAGTCCAGCTTAGCCTATCTATTCTCGGCTTTGAGGTTTTGGAGTTGAAACATCCATCGGGTCTTAGAACCCATATTTCTACTTGAGTGTATATCATGGCATGATATACAATCAATTGATCATGTAGTAGCGCCTAGTCAAATATTTCACGTTAAGACGTGCTTTCGTAAAAATATCATATTGTTGTTTTATCCTAAATTCGTGCATCTTATTAATGCTTTAATGTACCTTACGACATATCATATGAATGCATCAATTAATAGCATGTTAGTCACATAAGGCATGTTTCACATAGGGGAGTTTCAACACTTAGTTAAATTTCAAGTATTTAATTTTCAGCCCAAGTGTCATACTTCGACGATCTATAACTCTCAATTAAAAATACGTATGACCGCAAAAAGACACATTCTGGAAACCTCTAAACATGTACTGTAAGTTCTAAGAAGGAAGTTGACCCAAAAGAGTCGTGGTTCTGGAGATATAGGGTCTCAAAGTGGGCAACTCGAACTGACTTCTATACTTAGAATATTTTTCAGAATTTCCAGATTTAGAGTGTCATACTTTGACGATTCATAACTCTTGATTAAAAATACGTATGACCGCACAAAGACACATTCTGGAAACCTCTAAATATGTACTATAAGTTCTAAGAAGGAAGTCGACCCAAAAGAGTCGTGGTTCTGGAGATATAGGCTCTCAAAGTGGGCAACTCGAACTGACTTCTTCTATACTTAGAAAATTTTTCAGGATTTCCAGATTTAGCTTAACGACGAGGGATTTTGCGAGGCTCGTAACTTTTGACTCACAATACCAAAATGACTGAAAGATACCATTTTAGAAACCTTGTAATAAGAACTACATGTTTCATGAAGACCGTACTGGAAGATACTTGATGCATCGAGAAATACGTAAGTTCAAAGTTGACTAGTTGGAAAGGACAACATTCAAGTAGGTGACTTTGGGTCAGTGAACAGTATACTTATAAGGCTTGGTTTGGGATCAAACTTTCCAGATCACAACTATACATGGTAAGGAACATTTATTATGAAGAAACCAAAGTCAAAATCGGATTAAAAACGGCTCGAATATCTCACGCAAAAGTCGTACACGGACAGTCATTTAGCATAGAATTTTACTAAGGCAGTTTGTCCAAAAAGCTTACTGTAATGCGTCAACTTTAAAAATTCACCGTGAGTTCATTATAAGGAATCTAGGAATGCAACCAATCATATTGAAAAGCCACTTAAGTCTAGTTTAATCCAGAAAAAGCCTTACTCAATGATTCAAAATAGATTGGGAGATAAAAATATTTTACTACAAGCTATCACTACAGTGACAGTTTTGTGCAGTTCGTTTGAAAAATCTGGAATAAATAGTAAACATTTTTAGAAAATTCTGAAAATTTACATAGATCTTATAGACATTCTAATTTATGTTTATGCCAATTTTTAGAGTTTTAACATTAGCCAAACTCGAAACGAAAGCCACGGACCGTGGGTGATGAACACCGAAATTTTACAGATTTGTGCAGTGTTTTTGAAAAATAGAATTAAAATAGAAAATCACGTTTTATTGACTTGAAATTTTACAGAGACGTAATAGACATGTTTACTTTCAACATAGTAAAATTTCACATTCATCGGACCACTGTAACTTAGTCAAATAATTTTATGAAGTTACTGTTTTCGTAACATACTTCCAGTTTTCAGTTTTAAGCTTATTCTTTTTGTATGCATTTCATATAACCACGAAAATGGTGAATCTATCACCCCAAATCACCACCAAGATCATCAATCTAACCATGCAAGTATGATTTAATCATGTCTAAGAGTCATAGGAGATAGTTATACCTTAGTCACGAATTTGAAGATGAATGAGAGAGAGATGGAGCTTGAGCTCTCTCTTCCATGGTGGAAATGGTGTAGGAGAAGAAGAAGAGAGGAAAGGAGAGGAGAGGTCTGAAAATTTTGGGGGAGAGAGGGAGAAAATGTATTATGAGTGAAATGAAGTGTATGGGAAGAGTTTCTCCCATGTATCTCTCTCTCTTAGGCACACACACACACACAATAGGAATCATGGTTGAGTGTGTAGAGTGTGGTGATGATTAGTGTAGGCTAGAAAGGCTTTCCATGCATTGGGTGTTAAAGGAGGTGACAAGCATGCCTTGTCCATTCATGATGGCCTAAGGTTTAGGGGTCCAAATAGGTAGGATTTATTTTCTTTTTGTACATTAATGCAATATATATATCATACATGATCATAGGTATAAAATACAAGTCATAAAATAATTAAATCATACCTTAGCCAATAATTCAAATTATCAAGCTAAATTGGAAAATAGGATTAAAATATCAATTACACCTATTATTGATACTATGTAATTTTCGATCATATATATCATAATATATGATTTAGATAATAATTAATAGCATAGATAAAATTATAGCACATTTGTGCAAGGAAAACCCTAATTTGTATAATTAGGTTTTCAAACCCATTTCATAAATATCGAGTTTTAATAACTCAAAAATTGATTTTAATATTTAATATTACGGTAATTATATAAATTAATGATAGGAAATTAATTGGGATAATTTTCGGATCATTGAACTCATCTCTCAAAACATCTCTAGACGTTAACGCTCAAAACGCCTCAAATGATCATAATCGACTCATCTCAAAATGGTCGCAGAAGTTTGAACTTACTTCATAATTAATATTCTAGTAACATATGAATTAATATGAAAATTAATTCCAATCTTATTTGCTCCGAAAATTTCACAAAATACTAACGATGATGTGTAATCGGCGTTAAAATAATCTTGTCGATATGCTTTACAAACTTCTATTTCTAAATTCACAATTCTCGGTGAATATAAAATAGAATTGTTCCTTCAGAATAATCGAAACCATTATTCACTATCTTACCGATTGAATCGTCACAAATAATTCCTAATTTACGGTTTCAAAACCGTAATTAGCATCTAATTCTACGGATATTACATTTCGGTACTTTGCAAACATGTAGCAAATGATTTTCAAAAATTCTCAAATAATCACTATGAACTCCTATAACATCATATATCATTAATCCAACCTTAAATAAATTCTAAGAATTTTCGATAATCCTCAAAAATTTCTTAACATGCTTAAATTAAATTTCAAACATGATATATGCTTCTATTTTATCATACTACGATTATTAATGAACAACTATTATGCTAGCATAATTTCATACTTAATAACACATGCTTAACATATGAATCGAACCATTGAAAAATTAAAATCTTAGTGTATAATCGGCTAGTTCGATTTCTAACCTTTAACTAGATTGATTTATCGTGCAATGATTTAATATCAAGCTTTTGCTAAGGAAAATGCAAGAACACTCAAGGTATTTTCAAAGAGAAGCTCACGGTATTTCACTTGAATGAGAGAGAGGAAATGTGACTTTGATTTAATAATACCTATTACTTATGTAAATGAATGAAATACTCTATCTTCTCTCATTCTCTCTCTCTCGGTCACTCTCTCACAAAACAATTGAAAGCCTTTTCAAAATAGCTTTGTGAGTCATCAATGAATACCTCACTATATTAACTATGTCTTACACATTATTCTTGAACAAAACAATTATTCTTGCTTTATTGAACAACCACCGTCAATTACCAAGCAAAACACACTACATTTCAATTTTAGTTGATGACTCATTTTGCATATGTCATGGGAGTAAGTATTTGCATAAAGTTTTTTATTACAACAAAATAATTCCTTTTTGCTTTGATTAAAGGAGCCGTCGGCTACCATTCATACAAGAGAAACAAATTTTATTCTTGTGTTAATACCATGTATTTAGTCAATAATACACTTCCCCAAAAGCAATTCACATCATCACATAAGAGTTGTATCAAAGCTTCTTTCCTCTAATTCAACCCAAAATACACGGTTCTTACATCACACACATCACTTGATTCCATCTTCATTTAATTTACTTGATAAGAGTGTAATTTATCCCACTTGATTCATGTAATCACATAACATAGTGAACCTAGCATGAAACTCACGTAAATCACTTATTTCAATACATAAGTCACAGCATTTCCATAATGCAATAGGTACATATTTTATTTTCATGCCATTTATAGATATATATCATAATATATATTTTAGATGATAAATTATATCATAGGATAAATTATTGGAATCAATCCAAAGGTAGAACACCCTAATTCTCGATTTAGGGTTTTCGAGAATCTTAAACAATCAAAAATATAATTCCAAAATTTTCTAGCATTATTTCAATGCTAAATAATATTCTAATTATATAAAATAATCATAGGAATTTAAATATCATAATTCCTTGATCGTTAGACTTGATTCTCAAGTCATCTCTAAACGTTAACGTTTGAAACGTCTCAAAACGTTAAATATCGACTCATCTCAAAATGGTCGCAACAAAGCTGTAATCACTTTATTAAATTATTCCAATAATAATGGAATTAAATTCTAAGCTTAAACACTTAGAAAAGATTATGAAATTTCAATTATCGATACGCAATCGACGTTGAAATAATACCACAAATACGTTACATATTCGTATTTCTATTCACATTTATTTGTGAATAAAACATAGGAATTTATTATTCCAACAATAATCGAAATCATTATTCGATATATTAATAATCAAATTATCATAACAATACTCTAATTTACTAAATTAATATCGTAATTAGGCGTTTAAATAATCGGGTATTACATTCCACCCCTTAAAGAAATTTCATCCCTAAATTTACATACATCAAAAGTATGGGGCATCTTAGCACCATAACATCTTAAATTTCACGTGATTTTCTTTTGTCCATGGTTTCTCCATCGACTTTCATCAAAGACCCAATTTATTTCTTAATCATGAATCATACGATCAAATAGTCGATATGTTCATCACAACTCATCTTTGAGTTAAAGATCACGCCATATAATGAATTACGTGATTTGAGTCATATTCATATTTCTTTAATCTGCGACACGTGAAAAACATTATGTACATTCCCAAATTTTTGGTGGAAGTACCAAACTATAAGCTCATGGGCCTTTTATTTCTACGATCCTCGAAGGTCCTATAAAACATAATCTCAACGTTCCTTGTACTTTAAACTTTGTAATTTCCCTCTATGGAGAAATCTCAAGGAACTTCGTTTCGCATTCAAAATGCGGTTCGGATCTACGCGCATTAGCGTAAGACTTTTGTCTCAGATCGAGCTTATCTCGCCTTTGCCTTATTGGCAAATATCTTAATCATTTCATTTACGTTGTCAAGACTTTATACTTTCTCTCACCTACTTTATTACAATAAAGTGGTGGTCGATATTTCTTTCCATATAATGCCACGTGTGGCTATGTCAATCGTTGCTTGACAGTTATGGTCGTACGTAAACTTAATAAGTGGTAAAACATGTCCCCACTTGCACCTCGATTTAACATGAATGTTCTCATCGTATCTTTAAATATTCATATCGTCCTTTTTATCACCCATCTGTACGTGAGGGGACATCTACGATAAGGTTCAATATCGTGCATAACTCCCTTTTTGGTGAGCTAGCTCAAAATCTAGGGGTAAACTTGGAATCTCTATCTAATGTGATAGGTATTTGGACCCCTTGCAAAGATACGATTTCCTTTTTGTACGACTGAGATAAAATTTTCAGACCTCTGAGTCATCTGAATAGGTAGAGATGAGCATTTTTGGGTGAGTTAATCCACTACTACCCATATAGTAGTGTTACCTCTTTATGACTTTGGCGAAACCTGTCATAAAATTTATTGCTATGTCATTTCATTTTCATTTGTATCTCATTAGAGATTATAACCTCTTATAAGGTCATTGATACAATGCCTTCACCTCTTATAACCGAGACAATGCTCGTCAATGAGGTTATAGCTCATTTCATTCTTTACTATCTATTTTTTTTTTCTCGTAAATCATAATATACTTTAATGCTTCTTGGGTGGGCGGTATGAGGAATATCATGAGCTTCATTCATGATTTCATTTCTAAGCTTATCCTTGCTTGAAATATATATATAACCTTTCCTTAGACAATATGACATTGTCAGGCGCCTCTTCAAAAACCCTTCAGCCCTTCATAGGTGATAATTTATATCACCATTTTGAATCTTTTACTGATTCGAGCCATCTTTTGTATCTTATTTTTAAGTCTCTTGCTCGAAGAAATAATTCAATTTTTATGGTTTGTGAAGATCTCACAACTTATTCCATATAGGAAGTGTCTCCAAAATTTTGGTACGTACTACTGCTGTTATTTCAAGTCGCGAGTTGGGTAATTCTATTCATGAGGTCTAAGTCATCGCGGTGCGTTGACTACCATCTTTCTCACTCTAATATACGGCCTCATATCCATTTATCCATGTAAATTTGATTCCTTCGGAAGACATCATGTGTCTAAGGAATATTACTTCTTTAAGCCGAAATTCATATACTGAACTTAGCAAAATTTGTTCGACTCTAAATGTTCGCAATACAGTCCTTCTATGTGCTTTATGTCCTTTCTCGTCCTTCATACGGATAAGAACATCATTCATAAGGATTTAGACAAAATCATCTAAGTATGTGTGGAACACTCGATTTTTTGAGGTTCATGAATGTATGGTTTACTAGCTTGTCCGACCGGCATGACTATAATCTCATAGTAACCATATCTTATTCGAACAATTTTGCTTTCGACATCGATACCATTTTCACATAAGCCCCCATTTACATATGAGTTTCATATTATCATAGGACTCTATGTTTCTGAGTGGCCTTCATCGGAATCGTACATTTCGCTTAGAAACTTGGCTATTTCCAGGTACATTTTTACCTCATATATCCGACGATCTCTCTCTTTCAAAGAGCCAGGGGTCACACTGCTCCCAGTTACTTCTTTGATTCCAGAAGTGTGTGTTACTTTTATCAGAAAGTAAGGTCGCTTCGATAACGGTAATTCCCCTAATCCTTGAGGGCGATAAGACCCTGTCCTTTTTGCCATTCTCGTCTCTTTCTGGTATAATAGACGGCACAGGACGTGGGGCGGCATTTGGAACATCAGGGTACAACCATTCCTTTATACCTACTGTGTAACTTGCCGGAACTAGGAATAGTACCCGTAGGTGCCGTTCCCTACGTATTATATGTATACTTGAGCCTTTTGACAAATCCTGGTAAGTCTGCCCAAGTCTTGGAATTTTCTACTTGGAGAAGATATTTTCGATACTTTTTGCAAGATTCTCGCCAATCTATCGCAAACGATGGATAAATTATCGATGTCATCCTCATCCATCTCTCCATAGTTACGATCATTCATCCATGATGTAGAAATTCCTCCAAAACCGCCCCAACCCATGCCCGCTTATAATAAGAGAGTCGATACTTATGTGTGAGCTTTATACTTGTAGGCCTTGGGGTTAACTTTCTACTTGTCGACTCTCTTTTCTTACCATCTCAGAAACGGATAGTTCTAAATGAGTCAACCTTAAATTAAAGCAATTGAGGATTCAAAATCCGCTGAGAGAATTTCAAATGGAGAAACTATGTCCGTGCTTTTAATCACGTGAGTGACATCCATTTTGAAACTTCATTTTCGAATTATATCTACGTTCCACATAGATATTATGATCTAACTCATTTGTTAGAACCTTAGGCGATCCTAGGTCCAATTCTCAACTCGAGCAACACCGCGATG
Organism: Salvia rosmarinus; assembly: GCA_036937905.1. Taxonomy (NCBI): domain Eukaryota; kingdom Viridiplantae; phylum Streptophyta; class Magnoliopsida; order Lamiales; family Lamiaceae; genus Salvia; species Salvia rosmarinus. The sequence goes on along the minus strand of CM072819.1, from coordinate 70,202,684 downwards.
GCCATAATTCTCGATAGGCGAAGAGATTTTCATTTCTCAATTGCTTACCCCGAATTGGGTTCTATCGCTTCTACGCATACTTGTGCGATGTTAGAAAACGAAACACCTATATTGAACAGAAAAATTATAAGTATTATGAGAAATTTTCTCATATCTATCGAGCCTTCCTAATTTCATTAGTCTGCTTTAGGTGCGAAGTATAGGCTCTGGTCTACGGTGTTCTCGTCTGTTCAATTAAACATCTATTCCATACATCATTGTCATTTCCCTTGGGACATTATGTTCTCTTGCTGTGGCCTTCTGTTACTTCGTTCACCCTACCCTTCTCGGTGTCAGTACTATTATGCTTTTATCAATAGTATTCTGTGGTTAGGTTTATATCGATCTATCCTTGATATTAATATCTTGATATCTTGATCTCATTGTAGAGATCGTGATTCCTGACACTATCATTCATTTCTGATCCAGTATGAATGATTAAATTTCCTTTTCACTTTATCAATCTTAGGAATATATCTCTCATATATCCTTACTTTAAACTCATTTCCAGAGAAAATCCTTGTACTGGCATTTAGTGCCATCGTTTGTAATATCCCTTCAGGATATACGTCATTTCTTCTTAATATTTAGTGATTCATCATGCAATTTTGCATATGATAAAATCCTTTATCCGCTAGGGACGTATTGAACTTTTGCCTTGACGTCAAATATCTTTACCATTTTCTCGACATTTAATGATTGCTTCATTTCTATGTCAGGTATACTTAGTATCCCACTTTATTGATCGTCAAAAGTATGAGGGGTAAGATTTACAATTAGATTCACCTTAAGATTCTTCCATGTGAATCTTTTCATTCGTTCTCTTGAAAACATTTCCTTTGCAAAAGTCTAAAGAAGCTATCGTGCTTGTTAATTTCTAAGACACGCAAAACAAGCATTTTGTGTCAATACAATTTAGAGCACTAAGATCCATTTCAAATAATGAATCTGTTTCTTACTCTGCTTCTTTACTTCAAAGGAATTACTTTACTTATCGAAATCATAAAATCGCTGAAACTTATCTCATATTGTGGCTATCTCATAATTGTATAGCTCATAATTTCTTCAGCTATTCTGGACTTTTGTCCCTTTTTCTTGAGCATGGTGTCAGAAAGTAATATTACTCTCATTATACTTCTGTTCTTACTTTCAGGACTAGAACCGTCATTATTATCATATAGCTTGGTAAGGTAGTACATTTGTACACCATAACTTAGACTCCAAGCATCTCATAACCATGTCTTCATTTTGGAGATATCTTCTCCATACTTGATTTACATGCGAGGGCTATCCTAGCTGTTCACACATCTCAATGATTATGATTTCTCAATCTCATTATCATTGGTTTAACCAAGTCTCAATTACTTGGAATTGATTATGCTCAAGCATAATCTCATTGATTGAGGTATAAAACGAGAGATTCATTATCTGAGATGCTATCGTTTCTTTACATATATATTCTTTGAAAAGAACGTTGTTCATCTCTGTTCTTTAGACATGTCCAACCTACTAAGGAGCTTACCCTTTGTCTGATCTTTTCTAACTTTTCCTCCATCCTTTGTCTCTAGACAATCCTTTTTCTTAGATCAGATGTTAGTGTGAGTGTAGCGATACAACTCACAATTGTCTCAGGTGGTTCAACCAGTTCAATCCTCATTCTTCCAAACTCTTCAACGAGTTTTTCCTCTTGTACAAAGAGACATCCTAGCTTGGTATGGCTCTTACGACTTAAGGCGTCAGCTACTACATTCGCCTTGCCCGGGTGATAGTTAATACCACAGTCGTAATCTTTCACTAATTCAAGCCATCTTCTCCGCCTCATGTTCGATCTCTTTGCTCAAAGAAGTACTTCAGACTTTTATGGTCTCAGGAAGATCTCACACCTTACTCCGTAGAGATGGTGTCTCCAAATTTTCAAAGGCATGAACTACTACCGCTAATTCCAAGTCACGGGTGGGTAGTTCAGTTCATGCGGTCCGAGTTGTCGGGATGCATAAGCTATCACTTTTCCTTCTTGCATCAAAACACAACCCAGCCCAGCCTTAGATGCTGCCTCAGATAGACTACATACCCTTTGTCCGCTCGACCGCTAGAACTGGTGCACTTGTCAATTTTTCCTCGAGTATCCGGAAACTCGTCTCGCATTCATCAGTCCAATTGAACTTGTTTCCTTTCCGGAGTAGCTGGGTTATTGGCCTTGCAATTTTGGAGAATCCTTCGATGAATCTCCTATAGTAACCAGCTAATCCTAGGAAACTTCTAATCTCGTGCGAGTCTTTGGTGGTTTCCATTCCCGCACGGCCTCTACTTTGGGTTGGATCTACTTTTATACCTTCTGCAGACACGATGTGTCCAAGGAACATAACTTCCTTCAGCCAAAACTCACATTTGCTAAACTTAGCAAAGAGTCTCTCATCTCTCAAGGTTTGCAAAACCGTCCTTAGATGTTCTCTATGATCCTCTTCATTCTTTGAATAAATAAGGATATCATCTATGAAGACTAAAACGAATTTGTCCAAAAATGGATGGAATACCCTGTTCATGAGATCCATGAATACGGCTGGTGCGTTGGTTAATCCGAATGGCATAACTATGAACTCATAGTGGCCATATCTCGGTTCGAACGCAGCCTTAGGTACATCCTCGTAACGTATTCTCACCGATGGTATCCTCGACTTAAGGTCAATTTTGAGAATACACCGCTCCTCGCAATTGATCAAACAGTCATCAATCCCGGCAAGGATATTTGTTCTTTAGCGTCATTTTGTTTAATTTCGATAGTCGATGCACATTCTCAAAGAACCATCCTTTTCTCGACAAACAAGACAAAGGCCCCCAAGGTGAAACACTAGCCTAATGAAACCTAGATCCAACAATTTTGAACTGGATCTTCGCCTCCAACTCTTTTGGGGCTATTCTCAGGGTGCCTTCGACACCGGAGCTGATCCCGGTTCCAAGTCGATGGTAAACTCTAGTTGTCTATCGAGGAGGCGATCTGGTAGATTTTCGAAACACGTCCAAAAATTCTCGACAACTTCTATGTCTTCACCCGCTTTGGGTTTATCCTCTTCTTTCAAATAAACAAGGAATGCATGACATCCTTTCTCGGTTCATCATCCTCCTCACCTGTAGGCCGATACAATCGGAATTCTTCTCCCATGCCGATCCCGTGAAATGCGTAGCTTCTTGTCTGTGAAAGTGAAACGAAATTTTCCTTTCCTTACATAAAATCGTGGAATGGTTCTTAGCTAACCACCCATTCCTAGGATTAAGTCTACATCGTCCATGGGTATTATGTTTAGATTGTTAGCCGTAACCTTAAGTGATCCTAATGTCAACTCTAGGTTCGAGCAAAAGTGTGTAATACCATAATCCCTCCTATAGGCGATGAGATTCTCATATCCCGGCTTGACTTTTCGCACCTAAGGCCCAAGATTTCTACGCATGATTTTGCAATAAAAGAATGCAAAGCACCAGATCGAACAATACTATAATGTAGGTTGAGGAGAACTCCCATACCGCCAGTTTCCTCGGTTTTGTCTGCTCGCCTCCTATGCAAGGCGTAGCTCTAGCCCGAGCCGGCCGAGGTCGACGGGCGCTGGTCCTTGTTGATTCGGCGGCCGCCGCTCGTATTCTTCGCCGCTGGCGTTGTCGCGTGGCTGCCGCCCTGTGGTTGTTGAGGCGGTGGCCGCCATCGCGATTCTTGCGGGTTGTTGTGGCGGCTGCCGCCATTGTGGTTGCCGCACCACTTGCCGGGTTGTTGCCACCGGAGTTGCCGAGGTTGGGCCGGAACCGCTATTGCGGCCGGGTTGAAGTCAGATAGCCCTTAATGGTCGAGCATTGCCAGTTGGTTCGGCCTTATATCCGAACGTGACACCGGGCAATTGTTGGCGAATGCCCTTTTGCCCCGCACTTGTAACAGCTTACCACGCTTGCCGTGCACACCCTTGTGTGCTCTATGGCATCTAGGCCCTCAACTGCTCCTGCGGTCCCTTGCGGTGGAGCATAAGTCGCTCTTCTTCCTGCCGCTTGCCGCAAGCGCTTCCTCGCCACGGCGCTTGTGACTTGCGTCCCCATAGCTCCCGCGGTTGTTATTCCCGCGGTTGGGTTCCCATTTTCCTTTTCCTCTGTCCAAAGTATTGTGTGTCTGAGCCGACACTGACTTATCTTCGGACATGGCCGCCTCAATATCTAAAGCTCGTGCGAGAGCTTCAGTGTAAGTTAGGTCTCCATGGCTGGCAAGAGACATCCGTATCTCCATTCTTAGCCCTGACCTGAACTTTTCCGACATTTTCAAGTCGGTGTCCATCTGTTCTGGTGCATATCTCGACATCTCACAAAAATTGCGATCATAGTCGGTCACAGACATCCTTTCTTGCTTTAGCAGGAAAGATTCCTGCTCCTTTTTCCTCTTATAGCTTTTGGGGATGTATTTCTCATACAGTGCCCTCTTGAAATCCTCCCATGAGAACTCCTCCAGTTGCTCAAGAAGAAGGTCTTCTTTCCGCCTCCCACCAGAAGTCAGCTGGTCCAATCAGCTGGAAAGTAACGCATGACAGCCTTTCCGTGCGTGCATCTTAAGAAAGTAAAATCCGCTCAATGGCTCTAACCCATTGCTCGGCTTCTTCCGGGTTGCCTTTCCGTAAAAGCGGAGGTTTCGCCTTAGAAAGTTCTTCGATCATGCGATCGGGTTGAGGTGGAGGGTGGTTGGGGAATGTCCTCGACTTCTTGCTCAGGAATTCTACCCCTTCCTCTCGGCCTTCCCCGACCTCGACCTCTGGTTTCCTGCTCCGGATTTCTTCTCGGAGGCATGCTGCTATAGAAAACAGGCAATCATTAGACACTTATTCTTTCCACAACTCAACATACACCAACACTATTATGGCCTTATTGTGAAACGATTCTAAACAAAATATATCACCCTTAACAAACATAATTTGCCGCAAAAGCCCTATCAGGGTCATGTATATATATATATATCCAAAATTTCTGCCATAGGCAGGATGTTTCACACCAAAGGTTATACAGAAAACATAAATCCCGGCCCACATGGCCTTCCAAAAGTCAGGGTTTCTAGATCCATCAAAAAATCAAACATAGAAAAGGAAAACAATAAGCTTAAACACAAAAAAATCTCTTTAAGCTTCATCGTGTCTACATCATGCATCCTCCCACCGCCCGCCCTCCTCGGGATCTTCCTCTTCCTCGAGTCGCCCCGCCGCCGAAATGTCCATGCGGGTAGTCCTCGATGGTCCCGCCCATCGCCTTCCACCATCGGTATGTCTCGCATGGGGTTAAAGTCGCCATCGCCATATAGCTCATAGTCGTGGCGGATCGGATCAGTAGGTATAGCGAATCTGCTATACCCATCGATGCGCCTATCACTCTCATCCGTGCCGCCCCGACGTAAATGCTCGATTGGCGGTACGGTGTGGCCATAGGTGGTGGAGGTGGTATCGGTGGACGACGGGTGTCCAAAAGGGGGATGGAACACGTGCTCTCCCAAGGCTCTAGGCGTGCTACCTCTCTAAGCGGGCGGGCACGCCTCGTCAAAAGGAATGGAGGCACGATCGGGTCAATCTACCTCCTGAACCTCCGTGTATAGCCATTCTCGTGACTCATCCCGCCAGTGTACTCTCGGGAGTGAGGTAGGGTCCTCTCGGTGCTGCCTCAGAATGCTGTACACGTAAGTCAGGTGACTTACGAATCTGGGCAAATCTCCCACCAAGTCATAGCTGCCCATCGCCCGGTAGATATAATCCCCTGATACTTCCCGGGCATAGTCCTCCCAATCACAAGGGAGTATGGCTAGGAGACGTCTGATGCCATCATAGCCAGTAGCACCGTGGGCTCGGGCGTCTCTCCAAAGGCGGAGATAGTATGCCAGAAACTCGCCCAAGTCCTCTCCAGCACACATCCAGCTGGAGCGATAAATGCTCATTACCTCCTCGGGGGTCGGGTGCGGTCCAATCCTCCTCCGAGCAATGTATCTCATCCCCTCCATCTGTCACGATCAAAACTAACATAAGTCAACTATCGTCATCTCAAAAGCAGACAAGGATAACTTAAACATAACGTGAAGCAACTAGGTGAGGGCCAAGCAATCTATAAGGTAGGCAACATCATAATGTACAACACATATCACAACTTACCTTCTTAGTCTTACCCAAACGTATACATATAGACCAATAACATCTTAATATATGCTACGAGATCCTTGTCTTATACCAAACACTCGAACTAGAGTTCAACAGACTCTATCGTATTCTGGAGACAGAATTAGGGGTTCTGTTCTTCATAACAAATGAAGATCAGTGTTAGAGTACGCAGGTGAAAACCATGCGCAAATCGGAGTCCTAACGAAAGAGATCTAGCTAAAACAAATTTACTGCGCAGTGCAGAAAATTTGTGCGATCGTGCCCAAAATATAATTCGAGACGTATGTCGATGTAATACGTCTACCACATCCACGTCCTCATGTTGAAGTTGAACATTCTGTAGCCGTAATTGATGTCCACATCATAGCCTATGTCGATGGTTACTCGTGTCGACGTGGTGATGAAATGCCGACGCTGCTCATCTTCAAGGTTGAGATCGTCCTCCTTCATCCTTCTCGCCGCCTTTCGTCGCTCGAGCTCGAGGCTATCATCACTTTCATTCTTCCTATCGCTCTTTTGTTCTTGTAAGGAAAAAGAAGTTCATACTTCTATGTTCTTTCACGATACATGAGCATGCTCCTTAGAGTCTAGGTTCGTCTCATGATAAGATATCGTTCATCATAAACAAAATTTCTGAAAGTTGGAAATAAAGTCTCATTTGAGAATTTGGAAATACGGTTTCAAAATAACAATCATAATCAACTCATATACATATCAAAAATGAATTCATTCATCCCATATTGATCATTCAACTAGTACCACCATGTACTTTCATCTCAATACTTGAGTACTTGCTGTTCAACTCAAAATTTTTGGAAAAATTTTCTTGCTCAACTTTCATTTCCATCATCAAAATTTTCATAATAACATAACCTTTCAAAAGCTCTTCCAACTTGCTTATCATGTAAAAATTTTCCATTTCATGAGTTTGAGAAAGAAATGCAGTTACCTTTTCCCGGTTGAGCTCGATGTGATGGAGTGTTGAGGGGAGTCAGTAGGTTACTAGAAGTCCAGTGACTCGACCTAGACTTAGAATAAAAAGGAATTTGGGTTTACAAAGAGCAACAATGCTCGATACCACTCACACGCCCCCACTCCCGCAACCCGGTCAGAGGGTGACTAATACTAGAATAGTATTATAGGACAATGACTAAGATAGAGGTACATATCAACTATAATTAGCATGCTCGATAGGTTCGATAATACAATATCCAAATGATTAAAAGGTTTAGCCATCGCACCCAAAGACTTACCATGGTCCAATGGACCTCAATAGTTCGCTGACATAAAGTAAAAGAGTTCGAGTTTAGCAATGAGTGTGTGAATACATATGTGATGATATGTATTCAAGGCGAAAAGCCAACTTCTAAATAAACAACAAGGACACCTGGACTCCTCAACACATCCTCCATCATCACCATCGAGCTCAACCGCATATTTAAAACAAACATGCAGGCTATGTACAAGAAATTGCACTCGGTGGACTCATGCCGAAAACATTTGATAATATTTGAATTACGCCAATATCAAGGTAAGTCACAGTGGTTTTAGTTAAAATGCCTCAGGCTTACTAAATCATTTTCGTTCAGAACATAGCTCGCCGAGCATTTTCGTGTGTATGGTCCGTATCTCTTAGTAACAGCTCATAACAAGATTAAAAGTTAAACGTCGAGAGGAGGCCTCCCATCTACGATGCCGTGACCGCCGTAATCCCGTCACAAAGACACAAATACCTCACAAGCATATGTTAACATAGCAATAGTTCCAACCTTCACGCCAATTCTAGCTGTGCATTTATCATCCGCACAGACCCGACTTTTAAAAGGTTGGCGAGACCCAAATGACATAACCTCGTCATAATAAATTTCCAACTATCGCCACAGCCCTACCCGGCAAACAGATAGGATCCATACACAAAATGTAATATTTTGGCGGTGTAATATAGTAAACATTTGTCAACGGTTGTAGAATAAGATCAGAATAAACTCATTTGGAATAACAAGAAAGTCACATCTTAGTGGGGTAAGAAAAGGCCCACATTTTGAAGATAAAAGCCCACCGGACTATGGTTCGTTGTAAATCGAGTCCCAGTTTGTTCAGACGTCAAGATCGAACAAGGCGTTCAGGCGTCCACACCTTTACGAAAAAGCGAGACTTTAGTACGTCGCTCAAGTCTCTCGAGACTTTCAAAAGCTAAGATAAACTTCGATATCTTATATTGATGTAAACTGAATTCCTCAATGAATTCAATATGCTTTCAAATACGTTATTCAATTGATTTTTCTCGTTCCTCGAGATACATTCAACTATTTCGATTTAACGCTTTCGGTTTAAACGTTTTAACGTATGAGCACGTTTCTCGATATAAAGATTTCATTTGTGAAACCTTTTCTTACTAATGAGGTATCATACTCAATTAGTATATCATACGCGTACTAACGTATTTATCGAACGTATAATCGTATGTTTGACTTACAAAGTCAACGAAGTCAACACTGGTCAACAAAGTCAACAATTTTGACTTTCAAATAGTAATTCCTTACCATTTTATTTTATAAATCGAATTTTGATCGATTAAGAATCGTAAAGTCCCATTTCTTGATTTATCGCGTAAATCAAAGGACTTATAAATAATTTCGCATTTAATAAACCCCTTTATAAATGAAAATGCGTATTTTCGATTTTAAAACGTTAATAACCTAACGTTTGTCTCAAACATAGTAATCTATGTTTATAAAATTTTATAAAATTCGAATATGTCCAGAATATTAATTAGGCATATAATTTATTAATAAACTGAATTAAAAAGGGTTTAAAACCCTATTAATTATCGAAAAATCTCGATAATTAGTTAAAAATTATCAAATGATTTTCAAAAAAATTTCTAAATTAATATAGTGTATTATTATACACTATGGTCCAGAATATGAATTAATATCATTCATATGTTATTGTTTGCCATTTATTAATATATATACATATATATAATTCGGTAATTCCATTAAATATCGAATAATTATCCAAAAATTTCCAAAATTTGATATACACATAGTATAATATCCCAACATCAATATATAACACAATTATAACTTATAGTCCATCATAATCATTCATTCAACAATATATAATAATATTCACGGTATTTTCGAATAAATACCAAACAATTACCAAATAATTCCCAAAAATTCTAATTAAATCATAACATGATTAAACATTATATTATAATATTTTAACATCATAATATTAACCAAACAAATTTAAATCGTCACCATATGAGCTTGTAAGCTCTCGGCTTTTTCGATTTCCATAGGCATTTGGTTTTCAAAAATTCCAACAATTATATACTATGATTATACACTATAGTATAACAATATAACACCATTTAATCATCAAAAACCAATTAAATCATCACCTTATGTACATAGGTGCTCTCGGTTTTTTTGATTTAAAATAGGTATTTGATTTCCAAAAATTCTAACAATTGTACACTATGTTTATATACTATAGTATACTAATAATACATCATGACATTAGTCAAAACTAATTAAATCATCACCTTCAAGAGCTCAAGCTCACGGTTTGTTTGATTTAATATAGCATTTGATCTCCAAAATTCCAATAAATTCATACAACACATAAACAATATACTAAAGCATTAATATGTCATCACATGCTTCAAATAAAATTATACACCAAGGTATGGTACACAAAGCTCACGGTATTCTTGAAATATTAAGCATATGGTTTCCAAAATTTTCTAAATGAATACCATAGTCTTAAATCATATCATAGATCAATAATCCATTCCTAAACTAACCAAGAAGAATCGGTCATCATCATAATATTTTATAAAGCTTTCGAAAATTATTTTAAATAAGACTAGGGTTTCGAAAATCATGTAAACATGCTAGATCTATTCTAAAATTTAATAAGCAATACCATATGATTATTCTAACATATATTCCCACATATTTTCGAAATCAAATTATCAAGAACAACATTCATCCATAGTTCATTCATAGAACATTTAAAACATACACAAATATATATATATATATATAGCATTCGAACACACACATATATATACATCACGATTTTTGCTTGAACAAAGGATGATAAAATCGAAGCTATGGTGTCTTGTTTTACCTTGAAATGGTATGGAATCACAAGAACACTATATGGTATCAAGGTTTGGGAGAAGAAATGAAAAGAGAAGAAGAGAGAAATGTTTTCGAAAATGGGGAAGGAGATCTCGGTTCTTGCTGAAAATGGGAGAGGGAATGGGAGTGTTTTTGGGTTCCAAGAGGTGTTGCAATGTAGGGGAAGGGATGTAATGAGTATGGGGTGAAGAAGGGGAAGAGTCCCATCCCTTATTGCCTCTCTCTCTCTCGGTCACTCACCCACACATACAATAGGAATTATGGCTGAGTGTGTAGAGTGTTGTAATGATTAGAGTAGGCTAGAAAGGCTCCCTCACGCATCGCCCATGGAAAGGTGCACATCACGCCTTGTTGGAGCATGATGGCCGACTTGTTAGGGCTCCAAATAGGTGGGATGATTTTTATTTTACTCCTTAATACATTATATATGTAATACATGATCATAGATATAAAATACAAGTCATAAAAATAATTAAATCACCTCATAGGCATATATTCAAAATTGTCGAGAATAATAGGGAAAAATAGGATAAAAATTATAATTCACACCTATTATTGATACTCATGTAATTTTCGATCTAAATATACTCATATACATTATAAAATATGATTTAGATAATAAATAATAGCATAGGATAATTTAAATATATCATTTCATGCAAACAAACCCAAATTTTCGAAACTAGGGTTTCTAAAATTATATATGAGCAATATCGAGTTTTAATGCTCCAAAAATTTGATTTTATAGCTTAATAATACTCATATATATTATAACATATAGTTTAGATACCATAGGATAATTTAATGGTATCATTTCATGTGAAAAACCATAGTTTATAAACTTAGGGTTTTCGAATTCCATTAATTGGAATTATCGAGTTTTCATAGCATATAAATTGATTTTAATAATTATTAATACTGTAATTATATAAAATAATAATAGGAAATTAATTATAATAATTTCCTGAGCATTAAACTCATTTTTCAAAACGCTCTCAGACGTTGACGCTCAAAACGCCTCAAACGCTCAAAATCGACTCATCTCAAAATGGTCGTAGTAAGCTCGACTTACTTTATAAATATATTCCATTTAACAAAGGAATTAAGATGGAAATTAATTCCAAGTTTTACTCGTAAATTTCCATAAAGCATGACGCTCGATACGCGATCGACGTTAAAATATATATTGGCGAATCATTTCGTAATATTTCAATCCCTTAATTCACAATCCTTAGTGAATATAAGAAGGAATTCGTTAATATAGAACTGAATCGAAATCACAATATTCGATGTCATAAAAATAATATACGGCGAAACCCTAATTTACGGGTTTAAAATACCGTAATCATACGTTCGTTTCTTTAGAATATTACACCAATTTCAAAGTTGAGTTCTGTACAGCGAACATCTGTGTACGACTTTTGGCGATCTTGAGCTTCTTAAATTCTTTTCTTTATTTGACGAACCATTTCGATCATTTCTTCAATAGCTTCCGGACCTAGTATTTTTCTTTCTCCGACTTCATCCCAATAAAGAGGCGATCTGCATTTCTTACCGTAGAGAGCTTCGTATGGCGCCATGTTAATTGTAGCTTGATAACTATTGTTATAAGCTTAATTCTACTAACGGTAAGCTTGTTCCCATTGTTCGCCTCGATCCAACAAAGACGGTTCTGAGCATATCCTCAAGTGTTTGAATAGTTCTTTCCTTTGTCCGTCCGCTTGAGGATGAAAAGTCGTGCTAAAGTTTAAACGTGTTCCCAATTCTTCTTCGAAGCTTGACCAAAATCGCGAGGTAAATTTGGAGTCTCTATCTCGAGGTGATAGATCACAGTACTCCATGTAGCCGCATTATTTCGCGAACATATATTTGAGCTAATTTGTCGGCTCCATAAGTAATGTGAATTGGGATGAAATGAGCACATTTGGTGAGACGATCCACAATCACCCATATAGCCGTGTTCCTACGCTTTGATCTTGGTAGACCGTTACAAAGTCCATGGCGATGTGGTCCCATTTCCACTGTGAATTTCTAAGGGTTGCGCTTCCCATATGGTCGTTGATGTAATGCCGACTTTCGACACGCTAGACATCGCTCCACAAATGATGCTATCTCCTTCTTCATCCCGTCCACACGAATTGTTGTTTAAGATCTTGATACATCTTCGTGTTTCCGTGGTGCGATGTATAAAGCGAATTATGAGCTTCACTCATAATTTCATCCTTTAGTTTCGGGTTATCGGTATCACTATTCTGCTTCGAACATAATTGCATTGTCCCGAGCCTCGCAGAATCTTGTAGTCCTTCCGCTCGATCTTGTCTCGTAACTTCTCCAATTGTTCATCCCGCCGCTGAGCATTAACGATCCTTGCCCTTAAACTGCACGACCACTAAAGTTGATATGATACTAGCAAAGTGGTATCGGTGGAAGTACTATTTCTATCTTTAATTTCTCAAGTCTTTAATCAACTCTTGTTCTCAAAGTGAGAATCATTCCTAGTCGTCCTCGACTTTTCCGACTCAAAGCATCTCGCAACTAAGTTCGCTTTGGGGTGATATTTGATTTCACAATATAATCTTTGACGAGTTCAAGCCATCTTCTTTCGACGCATGTTCAAATCTTTTGTTCAAATAAGTACTTTAAACTCTTATGATCCGTGAAAATTTCACATTTCGAGCCATATAAAATAATGTCTCCAAATCTTCTATGCATGGACTACCGCAGCCTAATTCTAAGTCATGCTGATAGTTAAGTTCTGTATGGCCTCGGGTGTCGTGGAAGCATAAGCGATGACTTTTCCTTTTACATAAGCACGCATCCTAGTCCGCTCTTTGACGATCAAGATAAAGGGTAAATTCTTGATCATGTTCCTGCATCAACATCGGTGTCAGTAGTCAATCGCTTTAAGCTCTTGAAAACTTTCTTCACATTCCTGGTCCATCGAAATTTTACTCCCTTCCGGAGTAATGGGTCATTGGTCTTGCGATTTTGGAGAAGCCTTCGATGAATCGTCGATAGTAGCACCGCCAATCCTAAGAAACTCCGAATTTCATTAGGTGTCGAGGTGATCTCCATTCTTGTACCGCTTGCACTTGGCAGATCTACTTTGATTCCATCACCGATACAATGTGGCCAAGGAAGTTTACCTCTCACAGCCAAAATTCACATTTGCTAAATTTGGCATACAACTTTTCAGTCCTTAGAGTTTCTAATACAACTCTTAAGTGCCTCTCATGTTCTTGTTCGTCTCTTGAGTAGACAAGAATATCATCGATAAATACTAGGACAAATTTATCGAGATACTCGTGGAAAACGCGATTCATCAAATCCATGAACATAGCAGGAGCATTTGTTAGTCCAAAAGGCATTACTACAAACTCATAGTGACCGTATCGTGTTCTAAAAGTCGTCTTAGGAATATCTTCTGAACGAATTTTCAATTGATGATACCCTGATCTTAAATCAATCTTAGAGAAAATACTAGCTCCCTTTAGTTGATCAAATAGATCATCTATCCGAGGCAACGAATATTTATTTTTCAAGGTGAGCTTATTCAATTCTCTATAATCGATACACATTCTTAGGGTACCATCCTTCTTTTCACGAACAAGACGGGCGCCCCCATGGAGATACACTGGTCGAATAAACCCTAAGTCCAAGAGTTCTGAAGTTGAATTTTCAATTCTTGCAACTCTTTAGGAGCCATACGGTAAGGTGCCTTTGAAATAGGTGCTGATCCGGTTCTAGATCAATTGTAAATTCTAATTGTCTATCTTGAGGCGATCCGGTGAACGCGTTCGGGAAAAACATCCGATATTCCCGAACCATCGCACATCTTCAATTCTTCGCTCTTTCTTATCGCCAAGAGTTAAATGTGCCAAGTAAGTTTAATTGTCCTTATTCCTCATTAATTTCTCAAGACTTATTGTCGAGATTATGGGAATTCTTCTTTCTTTCATTTCAACACCGTAGAAACAGTGGGTTCTTTTCCGGAGGATGGAACGAAATTTCGTCGCTCACATCGAATTACGGCATGATTTTCGTTAACCAATCCATTCCTAAGATAATATCTACATCCCACATTGCTATTACTTGTAAAGATCTTGCTTTCAATTTGAGAGTTCCCAACTCAAATTCTAAGTTGGAACATATGTGGAAATTATCAGAGATTTACCTAAAGGAGTCATTACTTTCGGATCCCGGTTACTTCGCCTATGTTCATTTTAAACACATCTATACATGTCGAGAGATAAAAGAACGCTAAGCTCCCGTATCAAAAAGAATTACAATAGGAATGTCGCTTAATGTTCCCATACCGCCAAGTTTTCAAAGATTCTCTCTTGTCGCCTTGGATTTAAGGCGAATGCCCTCTGATATTGGGGTTGAATTTGTTGAGGCTGTGGTGGCATTATCATCCGGTATTGCGGCATCGTTGTTGATGAGTGGGTGTTGAAAGCTACCACCTATGGCCTTCATTTGTGGCATTTGTTTAGAGGATGACTTTCTTCCACTCTCCGATAATCTTTGTCGGGTTGGCGATTATCGCATAATGACCCATTTGACCACATCCGTAATGTGTATTGGTACCCCATTTACAGGTTCCTGTATGAGCTTTGTTACATTTTGGGCACAAAGGTATCCTGGGAAGGTTTGGAATTAGTGGCAATTGATTTTGGAAGGTTGGTCGGAAAGAACTTGAATTATGATGGTTTGGTCGTTGCCAAGGTTTCTTATTTGGAAAGTCTCTTGTTTCCCATCTTCTTTTTCCTTTAAAACGTTGATTGTGGGGCATCAACTTTTGTGGGTTTGACTTTGGGATGGACTTGGGTTTGGTTCAGAGCCATCTTTTCTCGCCGCATCTCTAATTCCATGTCTAAAGCTCGCTCGTGGTTTCAAGATATGAAAGGCAGGTTAACTTGCCAAATGATCCTTATTTCTCGACGTAACCTCGAGCGGAACAACTCACCCATCTTCTCGTCGCTTTCTATCCCTGCACAGAGCATAGCGTGATAGAGTGCAATTCTCTATCATATTCGCCACGTTTTCTTTCCTTGTTTTAGGTTCATGAATTCGATTTCTTTTGTTTCTTATAACTCAGGAATGTATTTTATAACAATTCCTCCTTGAATTGTTCCCAAGTAAAGTTTTCCAATCTTTCTCGAGTGAGAGTCTTTTGGCGTGATTCCCACCAAAATCGGTGGTCCTTTTAATTGAAAGGATATGCATAAAGGCATTCTTTGTCCGAGCATTCTAAGAATTTGAAGATTCTCTCCATCGCCCGAACCCATTCCTCTCGCCTCGGCGAGATTTCGAGCCCATAGAAAGATGGTGGATTTTGTTTAAGAAATAATTCGTAAATTTTTCTAGTATTTGGAGGAGGGTGGGTTGGGGTAGGTTGAGGTATGTTTTCACCGGCTTGTTCTTCTACCACGGATTTCGGTTTGGCGCCTTGGAGGCATACCGCATTTTAAATTTTATGAGAACAATGTGTATGCAATGATATGTGCGGTATTTATATGAAAGCGAGTAAAGTGTCGGTTTTTAGCAAGTAAAGTTGCATGTAAACAAATTGACATAGTTGTATAAACAATAGGTTCAAAGTTAAGCAAGAAAGCAACAAGCAACATAACATAAATATTTACATATCATGGAAAATTGCCTCTAAGAGGACTTTTTACATTAGGAAAATTTTGCCTTGGCAGAGTAGGCATCGGAAATTCTTCTATCCAGTCTAGGTTAACTTTATACATGCATATTATTTACATAAATCCTACTTCATTACCTATTCACAAATGTACAAAACTACTTGTTAATTTCCTTCTAACTTTTAATCCATCCTTGATGCCATATCATTTCCATCGTCAGGGCCCAATGCTTCATTCTCATCATCCATTCTTTCAACTTCTGTATTTGCGTCTGGTATGTTTTCTGGATTCTCTTCCTCCGATACCTCTTCAATGCATTCATCCTCTGATGGAGGGTCACAAAAACGTTTAACTTTGGATTTAGGATGAGAAATAAAACTGATTTCGCCAAGAAGAGAAGGATCATTGATAAATGGCGATCATTGTCAAGAGGTTGTACTTGAGTGGTACCAACTGGTTGTACAAATTCATGTTCATACTTAAAAGATCTTGCAAGCCCTGTGGGTCTAGATGTTCCAGCTTCAGTCTCAAACTGGTTTTCTTCGAGAAAGGATGTGATTGGGGATTCATGTGGTACGGCTTGTAGTGGAGAAACATCGGCAGCTATGAGGTGATTATACCATGTTAAGTCATCAATGAAGTCGTCAATGTCCATATCATAATCAAAATCAACATAATCAAGTTCTTCAAGAGGAAGGTCTTCTGCAACAGGTTCTTCAAGGGGAAACTCTTCTTCAAGAAGGTCCAGATAATTGCCATGAACAATAGGGCTCAATTCCGGAGAGTAATATCATCAATGATGTAACGTGGTCGAGAAGAAGTGGTAGGATTGGTTGGTACAACTTGATCTTCATAGAAAGGAATATCGAGGTTTTCATTAAAGATTACAATTTGTCGAATCTATTACAGATGTACTAGATTCGCCCACTCAATTGAGGTTCATTTCTTTCAATGGGAATATTTGGTGTTAGGATGTTATAGATGGCAAAACAAAACCTTCCACCGGAAGATAATTGCCGGAGGTGGACTGCGTAGCATTATATTGTCTTCGAATGATTTCTACAAATTCGGAAGGTCAGCAAAGTTATGATATTCAAGAACAAAATCTATGGCAACTACTGACTACCCATTCTCGCCATCACGGTGGTAGAACTCAGTACTAATTGCATGATGCCATCCAGGTCTGTCACTGCAAATCCCCTAACTTGCATCCATAATTCCACAAATTTATCTAGGAATTCTACAAAGTTCTGATTTTCCTCCATACGATATTCATAGAACGGATTTGTCCTTCCAATAGTAAGGGGTCTCGGTGCTGTACTCTTTCTGGGTGTTGTTCTAGTCCTTGCCATCCTAACATAGAATGTAATTACTAACTAAAATGTGTTGGTCTTAATATACTCAAATACTTGAAAATTTACTTATCATAGTTCAACACGTACTTCACATAACTGATCATATACATGCTTTATCAATTATATAAAGAACTTGATCATATGAATGTTTTTGTAAAATGCATGACTTTATCAAAAGCATGACTTTATCAAATAGCTTTCCTTTCTAAATGCTCATTATAAAATTTTCATCTTACTTACCCGGTTGAGCTGGCGGAGATGGATTTGGAACACTGTGCTTTACGGACTCTACTTACATTAGGAATTGAAACAAATTCACATAGTAACTGACCCCATAGAATCATGCTCGATATTAATCATCACACCAAATTCTTAACCAAGAGATTAGTCAGAACTTAGGGACTTAACATAAAAGTTTAGGACTAATGAGGAAGTAAGAATTTCAAGGAAGTTGGGACGCCATAATTCGGGAAATCAATTAAGGAATATTATCATTTGAATTATAAATGTTGATCCAATAGTATATATATAAGTTACATAGAATCAAATGAACACAAGAACTAACGGAAATATAATGATTAACAACAATCAATCTTTTCATGGAATGGTTTCTTTTCACAAAACAACAATTACATAACCATTTCTCAAGTCGAGTATGGCAATGAAAGGGTAGTTGAGTTACATGTGTGAAGACATATAACTCTGTGCAACAAAGTATAACAATTTACATAAGGTTTCTACTTATCGCAAGGCAAAAAAATGGATAACGATTTTCCAAGACAACTTTCAACAAATTAGAACTACACAATTTCAACTTCAACAATTTCCTAGAATCATGACTACAATCCAATCAAAGCAGACCTCAATAACCAAGAATATAACGAGTTCGATATTAACTTTATCCACAGATCAAAATGACCATTCAAACCAAGAACATTCTCAGCAATAATATAATAAGGAGTTCAACTCTATTATCACCAACATTAACATAAAGTGATTCGATCATAAGGCTAATCACAACATAACAACATTTACGAACAAAAACCACAGTGTTCCTTTCCAACTCCATCTCCGAAATCTAGCTCAACCCGCATGTTTAGAAATACATGCAGGCGTGAGTACATAAGCACTTAGTGGACACATGCCAAAGCAGTTAAAATTTGCTCTTAGAGCTATAAGATTGACTTGTCATCGCTTTGCAATACACGTGGGTTTTAGTGAAAACACATGCATGCTTTTTAAAGTAACCACTTACTTGCTTTCATTTTCACAAATTTAAAACAAATGCATATGCATGATCTTTGTCTGCAGACGTTTTTTCTTCCCATATCCACGGATTACGTCTATGTGTTGAGAAGTAGGCCTCCTTCTCAAACACGCTATGACCAAGGTCGCTATCCGACGTCGGTGCATTCTTTCATTCATTCATTTTCTTTCTTTTCTTTCCGTGGACAGCAATGCATCATGCTCATGCTCAACATTTGGCAATTCAATAAATTTAAAAGTCATGCAAGATACATAATAAAAGATATAAATTAGCACGTGCTATTATTTAGTTCGAAAGCCCAATTGCCGCCTTTAGTCGGTCACTTAATAAACCTTTCTTTTCTTCGTCCTTCTTCCTTAACCGCCTTCCTTTTCTCGATGTACCTTTAATTATTTGATAACATTAGTAAACAATATTTCTTATTTTCTAACTATAAATCCTCTTATTTCATCTTTTCCATTTCTTTATGATTTGTTTAGACGGTTTTGTCTAAACTTCTCACTTATAAGAATTTTCGTCTTTTCGGTCATCAGATCCTTTATATCTTAACTTTATACTTATTTTCATTCAACATTCTAAATTATTATCAAACATTCACTGAACACTATTATTGTACATTAATAACTTTATTTTACTCTCTTTTCTTTCTTTAGATATTATATTTATTTTCTTAAGTTATTTAAGCATAATATAAGTAATTAATTGCCTACATTAAACTTTTCATATAATTAAGTCATAATTAATCAATCTTCTTCCATACTACTACTTTTCTTACTATTAGTATACTTTTAAGTATACTAATTATTTCTATTAACTTAACATTATAATATATATAGTCTTTGTCCTTAAACTTTCTTTTCTACATAATATATTTCTAAAATTCAACCTTTCACATTTTTAATTCTAAACTCTTCAATTAAGCTTCATTAGTCCTTATTTATATACTATATTCACAAATCATAAGATTTATAAAGAATATCATTAGAAATAAGTTTCCCCTTTTTCTTAAATTTTCGAAATTTATACTATTAAATACACAAATTATAATTTCTCAAATTTTCTTTCCAATTTCTCAATTTAATAACATGTATAAGCTTAACCATCAATATTAGCAACATATATTAACTTTAACCTATATTTAACACTTAAGCATCTAAACTAAAATTTTTCAATTTCAACATATAAACTTAGAAAATTCTAATAAATTCATATAATACTCCAAACATCATATTAAACTCATATATTAAGTTAAATGAAGAAAATAAAATCAATACATCACTTCCCTATTTTTTTTGAAATTTTCGAACACACATATATATATATATATATATTCTAAAATTTAATTTTTCTCTTTTCCTTCGATTTACTAATCTAAGCATGCTTTAAACATATAATCACAACTTATTTTTAACATAACATCAATAATTCATTATTTTAACCTAAACATATAAATGAGGGTTTCTCAAGTTTAACATAATTCCTACAACTATACTACTATCAATTCATCAATTCCACACAAAATCATCAATTTTAACTATAATATCAATATCCATCCATAACTTTCACAAAACCTATTAAAATATATAACTAACATGCTCAAGAATTTTATAAATATATAACAAAATTCATGCTTAAAGATTGAAAAGAGATTAGAATCATACCTTATTTAATCTTGGAATTAAGCTTAGAAATGAAAATTTGGAAAGTTTTAACTTAAAAAAAAAAAAATTGAAACTTAGTGTGTGTGTTGTGTGTGTAGCCGTGAGGTATAGAGAGCAAAGTGAGGATTTTTGAAAAAAAATTTCATTGTGTAGTGATAGCATATTTATAGAGCTAATTTTATTTTCCTTTAATTATATAAATGATTATTCACCATTCTTATTAAATGCTTATACTTGCTTACCAAGAAAAAAATAAATGCAAGTGCTTAGTCACTTGCTTTCTAGAACATGCATGTATATATATATATATTTATGTAATATTAATAATGTAGTATATATATATTTACTATGTAACATGATAATATAATACTCAAATAGCAAGAATTTAAAATTTCCAAAAATTATAGAATTTATTTGATCATTTAAGATCAAATAATCAACCATAACATTATTTTAAACTCTAAAAAAAAATCTTTCATTCATAAGCTTATAGTTAAATTGTTAATCATATTATATTTTATTAAGAGTCATTATGTATTTTAGATCATAAACATCTCTATTTTCTTTTTGATTAAGGATGAAATGCCCTATTTAACCTTTAATTATTAAATAATTACTAATTGAAAATTTGGGGTATTACAATGTACTAAAGAAGTTTTATTTTCAACAACTTTCTAAGTTCCTTTCTTTCCACACTATTCTTTATTCTAAGCAGAATTTCAGTCTGACTTCAACTGTTTCTCACGAATTTTGGAGGAGGATTTATGAATTTCATCCTTCATACGAAATAAATTTCGTTGAGATAGGAATATTTGAACGAAAACCGTTCGCAAAACGGAGTTCGGATGAAAGAGAACGAGTTAAAACAAGAACACCGCGCAATGCAGTTTTCTGCCCGCGCGCCATGCGCCGAATACGCTTTGCCACTGACCGAATACGAGCTCATGCTCCGCACGCACGAGTTTCTTTTCAAAGTTCGCTTATCTTTCTATGTTCCACATCGAACTTGTGCATCTTGTTCCTTTGATCTTTCTTTGCTTCGTCATTCTTTCGCTTGAAAACTCGAGTTTGTTTTCAACCGACTTCTCGTATGCTCATAAGTCACTACTTGCTATAGTTCTTGCAGAGGATAAGGTTTCCTAATTTGCACTTCTATGTTCAAGAGGTGAGCATGCTTTTATAGCATCTATGTTCTTTTGGGATAACATATCGATTTTCATAAAACTTTGAATTTGAAATAACATTTCAAATAATCATAACATAACTCATGCTTTCTTTGAATCTCACTGATTCAACAATCACTTTTGACATCGATGTGTCAACTGTTTCTCATTCTCTGTAAACTCTGTCTCATTTCACTGATAACTTGTTTTCATATAACTTTTAACATATAACTGTCAACTTATCTCATAAAACTGTAATATTCTTTCTGAAAAAGTTTTCAGTATAACTTTCATTTTCAAACCACTTTCATCGCTTTCAAAATAGAATTTCATTCTTTCTCAAAACTTCTCTTTCAACACTTTTCACTTTCAAACTTTTCAATTCAATCTTTGAAAAGAAATCGCCACCTCTTCTCGGTTGAGCCTTGCTGCGATGGAGTGTTGAGCATAGTCAGCTGATCTCTAGAAGTCTAGTGACTCAATCTAGACTTTAACTTTTTGAAAGAAAGAAGGTTTTAGGGTTCAAAGGATAACCTTTTTGGGTTCAAAGGACGACCCGGCTTTGATACCACTCTGTCACAGCCCGCCTACCCTTAAGTACGGTTTAGCGGGGACTGTGACTAATGATACGGGGATTAAAGGACTTAATGATAAATGAATATGAACCGATAAAGGAAACGACGAACAATCTCATAAAACTTCAAAGGATTTAGAGGTAACAATGTATTACATACACACTAGACCAACAGATCCTTGACAAAAGAGTTTGACTGATCTGAAGGTAATATGCATCAATATTCAAAACATAACTGAGTGTTCTAAGCAGCGGAAAACATGTGAATTCATATATGACGATATGAATTCAAGGCTATACTATATCAGCGACAAAAGCTCCGACTGCTCAACACCTTTCCATCCATCGTCAGCTCAACCTGCACATTTAAAAACAAATATGCAGGGCTAAGTACAAGAATGCACTTAGTGGACTCATACCAAAATAATTTCTTTAAATTACACTGCCCCATAGTATAACACGAGGATTTAGTAGAAATAACTCGTGAATACCAAAACACTTTATCATTTCTCAAAAGATCGCTCGCCGTGCATTTTCCGTATGTATGATCCGTATCACTTTCATATAACTTTCTCATAACTCGCTCACGCCGAGAAGTAGCCTCCTTCTACTGGACGCGACCGTCAAGATGTTGCTATCGTCTCACAATCACCTATGGTGTACACGTTAATCCGGACTACAATTTCGCATCTAGCACAGATCCGATATCGATTTTCTATAAAGTTGGGAGCGACCCAACAATCGTATCACTTTCATAGTTAGCTCACCCAACCGCTTGATAGATCCATACATAAAACAAAAACACTTTGGCGTGTAATTGAACAACAGCTCATAATCATTTCTTAACCGAAAGCTTTGTAAATAAATACTTTTCAAGAAAGCATCAGAATAAAACGGTTTTCGAATAAAGCCCACCTGGTATATTTAGGTCTTTCTCAACGATTTTCTTTCTAGGTCGATAGCCCAAGTCCACGTCCCACCTTAACGTAAGAATTATTTTAGAACATTGGTCACGTTTCGATAGAGACGAACATCGTCTATAACGTTCTATGTATCAAATAAGGCTAACGTCGAACTTATTTAGACGTTTTCTAATCAAAATAATGTCGATTATGAATTTATACAACTTATAAGAGATATTCCATCTCTTTAGCACATAATGTACGTTTTAATGTACTTACGTATCGTAAGTTACATTGTTACTAAACGTACTACGCCATATAGATCGCAGATATTGAATTTCGTGCCTTTGACCTTGGTCAACGTTTTTGGTCAACAATTTTGACTTGGTCAACATTTAGTCAACATTTTGACTTTTTAATTCCTTTTATGTAATTCTATTATTTTATGTGCAATTCTTGTTCTAAAAATTCCCATAAAATCATAATATGTTTAAAACATCATTTTGGATCATATTATGCAATTACATCTTATAAAATAAATTTATGAGATTAATACTTTTAAGCTATGGTTTTCGAAAACCCTAATTATCCTAAGCAAACAATTTCCAAAATTCCAATAAAATCACATAACACATAATTATCCATAAGCATCCTTATTATAACATCATTTTTATTTATTGCAAACTATTGAATTTAATCTTCCTAAGTCACTTTTGAAAATTTGGACTTAGGTCCAATAAATTCTTAACAAATCCAATAAATTCCTATAACACTATATTATGATTCTATACTTCCAATATGTTATGATAACACTCAAACATGGATTATATCTTAACATAATATCATGTTCTATAATTTTCGAAATTCATGGACTTAGGTACCAAAGTTTTCCAAAAATTCTACATAAAATCATATAAGCATAATTAATAACCTAGATCATGATTCCATGCTCAAATCAACAATTAGAAATCATAATCATCAACATATTACACCCTCAAATATTCGGTCCTCATATTAAATTTAATAACATGCTTATTTTTGTGATATAATTATACTACATGCTTAATAACATCATATAAATATAATATCTAAACATATTGGCACAAGTCACATAATTTTCGAAAATTACACATATGAACTAAGCTTATAACATAAATTCTAACGTATATACGAAGCTCATAAGAAATCTAACCTTTAATCAGACGCAGTTTGATAGGCGACGCTTTATTTGATCTAGGTTTGGGATTACACAAGATGAACTCTCTCTCTCTTTTTTTCTATATATTTTCGGTCCTTATGGTTGTGAATAAGAATGGAGAGCTTCACCTTATATTTATAGGCATATGCAAGTTGCATTATAATTATTATACCTAAAATATCTTATGTACACTTGTTCTATAATAATTACATGAAAAATATTAACCATACACTCGCACAAGGGACAAAACCTTATCTTATCTTTACAACTCATCCTTAGGTCACCTTATCCCTTAATTAAATGATCAACCTTAGGTGTCACATAGTATAAGTTTATCACATAGTATTTGTGCAATGTATATGTGTCGCTATTACTAGTGTCCAACCTTAGGTTACTTGTTCAATTTGATAACTAACACTACTTTACACCTAATACATGATAAGATCTTATCTTATCTCTACACAATTCAACACATGGTGTAAAACAATTTTAATCACATAAATTTATGATATTTTCGCCATTAAGGAGACAAGTGGGCTAGTTACTTGTTCAAATTGTATTCTAACTCTATCTTACACCTCTTAATGTGATAAGATCATATCTTATCTCTTACATTAATTATAGCAAATTTTTCTTCATAAAATCTTATAAAAGATTGCAAAATTTCGTCCCTTGTGCACAAGTGTGCCCCCCACTTGTGCCACTTGCTATAATACTATATATTATCCTTAATAGTATCATTTTAATGTAATAAATACCATAGATCATAATTGGGTAGCACTTTAAAATTTATTAACACATATAGTAGCATATTTCAAAATTAGGGTTCCTATGTGTTAAACATTTTATTTTATTGTAACAAATAGCTAAGACATGGTTATAAGTCATATTATAATCATAGAA
This sequence comes from Salvia rosmarinus, assembly GCA_036937905.1. Classification (NCBI taxonomy): domain Eukaryota; kingdom Viridiplantae; phylum Streptophyta; class Magnoliopsida; order Lamiales; family Lamiaceae; genus Salvia; species Salvia rosmarinus. The sequence goes on along the minus strand of CM072819.1, from coordinate 70,177,659 downwards.
AATAATTAGAACAAAATTTAGATCACAAACCCTAAATTCAAAAATTAGGTTTTCGAACCCATTGCATAAGGCACATCTTATTCCTAAATTTTCTAGCATTACTTTGATGATAAATAACGTTCTTATATCATAAAATAATTATAGGAATTTGAATTTTATAATTCCGAGATTATCTGGTTAAGTTATGGAATTATTTCTAAACGTAGGCGTTTGAAATGTCTCAAAATTCCCATAGTTGGAACATCTCTAAAATGTTCAAAATAAAGTTGCAACAACTTCATTTATTCCTATAATAATAAGGAATTTCAAAATTTAAGCTTATCTGCTTAAAAATACTGTAAGGCTTAACGTTCGAATTCATCCGACGTTAGAACATTACGCTCAAGGAATATCGGAAATTATATTCCTTTAATTCACTAAGCATCATGAACATCACACATGAATTATCCAATTATGAGTAGTCGTGTAATACCCCGTAATTAGACGCCCAATTACGGTATTTAAAACCCGTAAATTAGAAATTACCGAGATGATTCAATCCATAAGATATCGAATAATGATTTCGATTATTTACTGAAGGAATGAATTCTATTTTATATTCACGGAGAATTGTGAATTAAGAAATAAAAGTATATGAAGTATATCGACAAGATATTTTAACGCCGATCACGATCGATAGTTAAAATTATGATATTTTCTAAGCAATTGCTTAGAATTAAATTCCATTATTAATGGAATAATGTAATAAAGTAATGACGACCATTTCGAGATGAGTCGATAATGAACGTTTTGCAACGCTTTCAAACGTTAACGCTTTGAGATGAAACGAAAAGCGTTTTAATCGATCAAGAAATTATAGGAATTAATTTCCTATGATTGGTATATGTAATTACAGTATGATTTAGCATTAAATCAATGCTAGATCATCAAGATTCGATAGTTACCAATTTTTCAAACGTTCGAAAACCTTAATTTTCGAACTCGATTTTTATCGCATAAAACGATGCCATTAATTTATCCTATGATATTATTTATCATCTAAACCATATGTTATGATATATATGTCTATTCATGGCATGGAAAATAAAAATTTGAACTATTACAAGAGTGAGAGCCGAGAGCTCCTAAGTGCTATAACAAAGTGTGTTGTTAATCTTCCCACTATTACATGTATCTATTATGGCAATGTGATTAATTATATATCATAATTAAACAATTAAATACTGAAATTTATATATATATATGCATAAAATCGTGCATGTGTGTGTGTGTAGAGGGAGTGTAAGAGTGTTGTGCATGTGTGACAAGTGTAGATGTATGTGAGTGTATTAACAAATGTCACCCATGCCTACCACCCAACACCCCCATACCTCTCCAACACCACCCCACACACACCCCACACCTCATTTCTGCCGTCCCACTTCCTCTCTCTTTCCCCATTTCTCTTCTCTCCTCTTCTTGCTCCATGGCAGCCCTATGTTCTCTCCATCAAGAGAAATCAAGCTTATAGCTCGAATGGTTCATCGGCTAAACCCGACAACGAGCTTCGTTGCATCTCCCTCAACCTTGTTAAAAATCTGATCCAAGGTAAAATCCTACACCCATAAGTTACTTTGATCAAAATATACACATGCATGTTCATCAATAAGCTTGATGGTGTTGGTTCTATACTTGAAAGTGATTGCATGTTGTTAATCTGGATGATCAGTAACTTCACGAATTTATTTGACTAAGTTTCAGTGGTCCGATGATTGTGAATTTTGATATGTTGAAATTATATGTGTCTAGTATGCCTCTGTAAAATTTCAAGTCCATCCAACTTGATTTGCTATTTTAATTGTATTTATCAAAAACACTGCACAAATCTGCGAATTCGCCGTGTTTATCACCCATAGTACGTGGCTTTCGTTTTAAGTTTGGCTAATGATAAAACTCTAAAATTTGGCAGAAACATAATTAAGCATGTCTGGAAGATTCCTGTAAATTTTAAGAATTTTCTAAAAATCTTTACTGTTTATTCCAGATTTTACAAGACAACTGCACAAAATTGTCACGGGAGTGATAGCTTGTGGTAAAATATTTTTATCTCCCAATCTATGGTGAATCATTGAGTGAGGCTTTTTCTGGATAAAACTAGACTTAAGTGGCTTTTCAATATGATTGGTTTCATTTCCAGATTCCTTATAATGAACTCACGGTGAATTTTTAAAGTTGATACATTACAGTAAGTTGTTTTGGACAAACTGCCTTAGTAAATTTTTCATATAATAGGCTGTTCGAGTATGACTTTACGTGAGGTGTTCAAGCCATTTGTAGTCCGATTTGGACTTGGGTTTCTTCATAAGAAATGTTCCTCACTATGTCTAGTTATGATCTGGAAAGTTTGATCCCAAACCAAGTTTTATAGGTATACTTTTCATCGACCCAAAGTCACCTACTGGAAACTGTCCATTTCCAACTAGTCCACTTTGGACTTATGTATTTCTCGATGAGTTAGATATTTTCCAGTATGGTCTTCATGACATATGTAGTACTTGTTACAAGGTTTATAAATTGGTAGCCTGCAGCCATTTTGGTATTGTGAGTCAAAGTTACGAGCCTCGCAAAACCCTCGTCGTTAAGCTAAAACTGAAAATTCTGAAAATTTTCTAAGTATAGAAGTCAATTTGAGTTGCCCACTTTGAGACCCTATATCTTCAGAACCACGACTCATTTGGATTTAATTCCTTCTTAGAACTTGTAGTACATGTTTAGAGGTTTCAGAATGTATCTTTGTGCGACCATACGTATTCTGAATCGAGAGTTATGGGTCGTCAAAGCACGTCACTTGGGTTGTTTCAAGCTGTTTTGCTGAAATTAAAACACTTGAAATTTGACTAAGTGTTGGAAACCCCTATGTGAAGTATGCCTTATGTGACTAACATGCTATTAATCGATGCATTCATTATGTTATGTCGCAAGGCACGATAGAGCATTATAAGATGTACGAATTATGATAAAACATCATGATACGATATTTTCACGAAAGCATACCTTAACGTGAAATATTTGACTAGGTGCTACCACATGGTTAATCGAGTGTATATCATACCATGATATACACTAAAGTAGAAATATGGGTTCTAAGACCCAATGGATTTTTCCACCCAAAACCTCAAGTTCAAGAATAGATAGGCTAAAGCTAGGACTTACAATTCAAGAAATGGGATTTAGGCAATCTACATCCCTGTGGGCTTTACTCTACTCAAGAATAAAATGCTTCTGAAATATTTATTTACGATGCTTATTTCAACTGTTGTTAAATGTTTACAAGATTACCTGCCAAAAATGTTTATGTTTTGTGTATGTATCCTATCCATGAGATATTATGAGATGTTATGAGATGTTATGAGATGTTATGAAATGTTATGAATGTTGTTGGGTTATTCCCAACTTATGAATGAAAATCGATATCGGATCTTATGCTGGAAGGATTATACCTGGCTAGGATTAACGTGTACACTGATGGTGACTGCGGTCGTAAGGACAATTCACGTCGGTCACGGGGTCGTAGAGGAGGCCTCCTCACGACTTTCGACTATGATGAAATGATGATAAGGGATACGAACATACACACTAAGAAAATGCCCGCCAGCGATGATTTTGAGAAATGATAAAATGATTTTTGTAAGCACAAGGCATTTTAACTAAAACCCTTGTGTCTTACCATGATGTGGCGATGTAATCTTCAAATGATAAAATATTTTCGCATGAGTCCACCGAGTGTATTCTTGTACTCACCACGCATGTTTGTTTTAAATGTGCAGTTGAGCGAGATGATGGATGGAGCGGTGTTGAGCAATAGGATTATTGTGTCGAAAAGTTTATACCTTGATAGACATCGTCATATGTACTTATCACATGTTTTCCATTGCAAGAACCTAAATTTATGTACTAAAGTCAAAGAATATACTTGACATATGTTTTACTGCTTTATTGTTAAAAGAATCTCCCTTTATAATTATCCCTGTTTAGAGTTATAGTCCTGTTAATCCGCACTTAGGATTGTGGGGTCGGACATGAGTGGTATCGAGCGGTTCGCTCTTGAACCTAAAATCTCCTTTGTGGTTAAGTCTAGATTGAGTCATTAGACTTCTAGAGATCACCGACAATGCTCAACACTCCATCACATCAAGCTCAACCGAAATGAGGTAAATGACTCTTTTCCCAAAGCTTTGAAAATTAGCTGGCGGACGAATGTTTATGAAATAATTTTTAAAATAAAATGAAAAGTTTGAAGTGAAGGATGATTGAAATGATCTTTGAAAAGAAATGAAAGCTATGAGAACGGTTGAAAATGAATGATATGACAAATGACTTGTTAAGAAAGTTATGAAAAGAAGGAAAATATAAGAAAGATGATGACAATGATATGAGAAAGTTTGCACGATATGCCAAAGATGAAATGTTTGAATTCTCGAATTTAATAAGGGTTCATTATTATGAACAAAGTTATGATTATTCATGTTTAAGATGATTGAGATTGGACATTGAATTGTCAATATGATATGTTGAATCCTTTAAATTCAACGAAATACATGCGCATAAATGAGCTACGTAGTAATATTCAAGTTTTACTTCAATCTCAAAGTTGATTATGATGATGAGCATGCTAGTTCAATGTAACGTAGACTTTTAAGAAGCATGATCACTTTTACGAAAGAACATAGAAGTAAGAACTTCCTTCAATTACAAGAACAAGATTAGTGATGGATTTGAGAACTTCATTCCATCTTGAGTGAAGAAAAGTGAAAGATTTATACGAAATTGTTCGACCGACATGTACGACCTCGGCTTCGACATCGCACGCGATCGCCGACTTCGAATCGGCATTTATAACACCGCCTTTGACATATCGACTGGGGTAGTTTGTCTAACCTCGTGTCGGCAATATTTTGTACTACCGGCATCGTAACGGCATGCACGAACTTGGTGTCGGCATCGCTTATGACCTCGGCGCGAACGCGTGTAAATTTCCTACACCGCGCAGTGATTTTGTTTTGACTCGCTCGGTCGTGTGAACTCCGATTTACGACGGTTTTGCCTACGTGCTCCTAATGCACTGTACTTCATTTCTTATGGAGGACTAAATTCCTGATTCCTACTCCAGAATTCATGAGAATCAGTTGAAGTTAGTTCTATGATTTGAAAAGAGTAAGAATGTTATAGTATGATACGAATCCTAGAATGTTACTAAGAAAGTAAGATCTTCAGTAATACAAGTAGAACCTTGACATACATGAGAACTTTGTTGATGACCTATTACGGGTATATGAGTTTTCAGAATTCTATTTGTTACCCAATTTCTGTCATTGAATTTAACTCTATGACCTAGTTCCAATTGAGAAATCATTCGAGTTTCTCACTTCTTCCAAGAAAACTTCCAACTCAAAATTTACAAAGTGTCCTTTTGAACCCAAATCCTTGCGTGATCGAGAATATAATTGTGACGGTCCGCCAGCCCATATGACCAAAGAAATCTCGTGAGTCGTCATTCGGTCTTCGGACCCTAGAGCCCCATATATTCACCAAGGAACATATCGATTCAATCATTGAAAAGATGTTATCTTGATGGGTGAGACAGTACCTCCTGTAAGTAGTCGTGATAATCTTTCTCGACTCTTGAAACCATCAAGTAAGATGAAAGTTGACTTACTTTGTCACTTAAGTACGAATTAGTAAAGCGATAAATATTAGACATGGAATAGGTTGACTTATCACAGCCACCTAAAAGTTTCAGATCAAGAAAGTGATAGACATCAAGAAATTATGATGTAAAGAAAATCTCGATGAGACGAGAAATTCTTCCTATGGCACAATCGATGTGATGACCCTTGATGGGCTTTACCAAGATTGACGATGTGAAGTTATGCCTTCATATGATCAAGTATGATAACGGTTAAGAATAAGATACTCTTTAGCATTAAATGCAAAGAGTAAAAGTAAAGAAAAGTATATGATATCGTGGGATATGAATTTCCTTATTATGTCATGACGAGAGCAATTACAACTTATCTTTAAGATAGTTGGATGTCCTTGAAACCTCGTTAGTAGGTTGGACATGTTTAAAAGAATGAAGATGCATACAAGATATTCTTTTCAAAGAATATATATATATATAAGGAAATGATAGCTGTCTCGCATAATAAATCTTTCGCTTTATACCTCAATCAATGAGATTATGCTTGAGCGTAATCGATTCCAAATAATCGAAACTCGGTTGGACGAATGATAATAGGATTTAGAGACCATAATCTTTGGGATGTGTGAATAGCTAGGATATCCCTAGTATGTGAACTAAGTAGGGAGGAAATAACTCCGAAGTCAAGACATGGTAATGAGATGCTTAGAATTTAAGTTATGGAGTACGAATGTACTACCCTACCAAGCCATATGACAATGATAACGGTTCTAGTCCTGAAAGTGGAAACTGAAGTATAACGAAAGTAAGATTTCTTTCAGATACCATGCTCAAGAAAATGGACAAAAGTCAAAAATAGCAGAAGAAATTACGAGCTATACAATTAGATAGTTCCTGATATGACATAAGTTTCAGAAATGTTATGACTTCGATAAGTAAGGTAATTCCTTGGAAGTAAAGAAACGGATTAAGAAATAGATTCATTATTTTGAAATGAATCTTAATACCCTAAGTTATAATGACACAAAACGCTTGTCTTGTGTAACTTAATAGTTAACAAGCAAGATAGTTTCTATAGATCTTGCAAAGGAAATACATCCAAGAGAACACAGGAAAAGATTCACATGGAAGGATCTTAAGGTGGATCTAATTGTAAATCTCACCCCCATATTTTTGTGACGATCAATAAAGTGAGGTAGTAAGTATCTCTGACATGGGAATGAAGAAATCATTGAATGTCGAGAAAATGGTAAAGATATTTGACGTCAAGGTAAAAGTACAATACATTCCCAGTGGACAAAGGATTTTATCTTATGCAAAATTGCATGATGAATCAATAAAGGATTAAAAAAAAAAAAAATGACGTATATCCAAAAAGGGATATTACAAACGACTGCACTAAATGCCAGTACAAGGATTTCTCTGGAAAAGAGTTTAAAGTAAGAATATATATGAGAAATATACTCCTAAGATCGATAAAGTGAAAAAAAAAAAAAAAGGAATTTAATCATTCATACTGGATTAGGAATGAATGATAGTGATAGAGACATGACGATCTCTACGATAAGATTTCATTATCGAAATATCAATATCAAAGGATAAGTTGATGTAGACCTAACCACGAATGCTATTAGTAAAAGCATAACGACATCGATACCGAGAAGTATAGGGTGAATGAGGCAATGAAGGCCGTAGTAAGGTAACATAATGTCCCAATGGAAAGGACAACGACATATGAAATAGATGTTTACTTGAATAAACGGAACACCGAGACCAAAGCCTATACCTTGCATCGAAAATGTAACAAACAGTAACCAAAAGGCGTAATATGTATGAGGAAAAATTTCTAATAGCCATAAGATTTTGTTCAATTTAGGTGCTTCGCTGACATCGCACAAGTATGCGTAGAAGCGATAGAACCCAACTCGTGGTAAGCGAATCAAGAAATGAAAATCCCTTACCTATACGAGAATTTTGACCATCGCAAATGTTGCTCAAGCTCGTAATTGAACCTAGAATCGCCTAAAGTGCTATCCAATGATTTGGATCATTATATCTATGTGGAACGTAGATATAAGTTTAGAGACAAGAAGTTTTGAAATGGTTGTCATTCATGTGATTAGTGACTTGGGCCTAACCTTCCGTTAGAGGTTTAACACGACGTAATATCAAGACCATCGTCACTTATGCGAATATCTTTAAAGCAATATACGATCAAGATGTAAACGAAATGAGTATTAAGATAAGAGTCATGAGTCATCTACGGGTTATATATGTCTTAAAGTGTATAATTCATTAAGAGATCCTTCTTGTTTAGAAATCCTCCATTGCTTAAATTAAGTCGGATTTATCTAAAATATCCGTTACTGGATGACAAGAAAAGAGAGTTTAACGGTAAGAGTTAACCCCAAGGCCTACAAGGTTATAACTCACACGAGCGATCGGCTCTTTTATTATGAACTAGGTAATGGATTTAGGACAGCTGGAGAAGTTCCTACATCTTTGGAAGGATGCTCGTAATTATAGAGTGACAAACGAGGATGGTATCCAACGATTTATCACCATTTACCAAAGATCGCGTAATTTTGCAAAAGGAATATCAATATAATATTTTCTCCATGAGAAAAGTTCCAAAGTCTGGGTAGACTTACCAGGATTTATCAACAAGTTTAAGCATACATATAATGCGTAGGGAACGACACCTACGAGTACTTGTCCTGAACCTCGGCAAGTTACACATCACGGCATAAAGGAATGGTTGTACCATGATGTTCCAAACGCCGTCCCACGTCCTGTGCCATCAATGGTACGAGAAAGAGACGAAGCGGCAAAAGGACAATATCTTATCGCCTCATGATTAGGAGAATTACCGCTACCAACTCAACCATTCTTTTCGATAAAAGTAACACCAACTTTCACTACTACAAAAATGAATAGACTACACGCTTTATGTGTAGTCTATGTGCATCGTAGTGTAGAGAAAAGTGGTGTAGAGAAAGAGGCGGCGATACACTCACGCTTTTAAGCGTAGTCTATACCCACTATAGACCACGCGCCGACATAGACCACGCTTTTACGCCGTAGTCTATACCCACAAACTACGTAAAATGCGCCGCGACACTCGCTTTTAAGCGTAGTCTATACCCACCATGACCACGCTCGACATAGACTCACGCCACGCCGTAGTCTATACCCTCGCACTCACGTAAAAGACGCGCATACACCACACGCATGTCGTAGTCTATACCCACCATAGACCACGCTTTTCACACATAGACCACGCCACGCCGTAGTCCATACACACGCACACACATTAGTTCGCCACATACTACGCTTTTACGCGTAGTCTATACCCACCATAGACCACGCCGCACATAGACCACGCTTTACGCCGTAGTCTATACACACGCACACACAACAGTTCGCCCACACACACACTTTTATGCGTAGTCTATACCCACCATGCATCACGCCGCACATAGACTCACGCCACGCCGTAGTCTATACCCACCATGACTCACGCCGCACACAGACTACGCCACGCCGTAGTCTATACCAACAGACTACACAAAATTTTGCACATACACTACGCTTTTATGCGTAGTCTATATGTATTAACCACGGTTTTGAGTTTATTTACTACGGTTTTAATGCCAAATTTACTACGCTTTTTCTATTACAACCCGTAGTCAATTTAATAACAACTACGGTTTTCAATTTCAACCGTAGTTAATTTCTTTATTTAAACCCGCATAATTAATAACGCACAAGCAAATGAGATTAAAATATACTTGCGACTACGCTCAAAATCACTATTCAAAATATACAACTGCTTTCATTACACTACAAAATCACTATACAAAATATACAACTGTTTTCATTACATCTACAAAATCACTATACAAAATACTATGCACATCACTTAACAAAACAATAAGACCAGATTCTCCATAACACAAGACAAAATAATTCAAAAGATCAATAACTTACAACTAAAACATCACAAGACTATATGTGAAGAAGCATGAAATTTGCCCATTCAACGCGAACTTCATCAATGTCCTCTTGAGAGTAAGACCGATTTTGAAACTATTAACAATTCAAAATAGAATATTAGCACTCTTGTATGAAAAAATGATTATATTAAAGAAATGAAATGTTTATCTTACATGTGAACGTAAAGAAATGGAACCACAACAACAATTGCGCTTTAAATGGAACCACAACAACAATTGCTACCATCGAATCGAAGTATCCCAGATAGCAAAATCTCTTTGCTCAATTTAATTAAACGAGCATCAAAGGGAGTGGTCCAATACGAACAATGGAAAATGGATCTCGAGGTCCTCTTCTATCTCGTGGGCCCTCTTTAATTCAAAATTTGTTAATGGACAAACAATAAGGATTACGAACATTAGCATGAATGTTTGAGACCGACAGAACACCCAATCCCCACCCACACCCAAAAGGACTCGCCGTCACCGAGACATCAGACGCTTCCACCAAAGGAATATAGTTACAAATAGACTCGGTGATACTCTTCTCAACACATAGCAACATCCTCATATGACGAAGAAACAAGAAACGGATGGAAAGGAGAATAAGCTTCGAGTTTATAACTTAGCCGATAAGAATTCAAACATAAAAATCAAGAACGAAGAAGTTTAATATTGAATAAAACTTACAATTTTTTCCCGAGTATATCTATTAGTAACTTCTTGAAATCGTGCGAAGGCTCGAAAAATGAAGAGGATGAGAGATTGTGTGTTAATAAATGCATCTACAACTCCTAAATACGAACTAATTATCAACAGGAACGAAGAAATACCTTCCTATATTCAGTCTCAAATTGTCGTAACTCGTTTCTCTTCCTCAAAATTTGTGCTTCGATATCCTTAAGCTTATGTGTTGTATCTTCATATGTCTTTGCACAAAGGGCCTCAATTGTATATGTAGTGAGGTTTGAAAAGTTATCTCCTGCAGAATCACAAAAACATAATCCCTTACGAGTTTTTATCTTCTATAAAGCAAACTTCAATATTCGATTCATATGACAAGAAATACAAACAAGGATGCCATTAGAAGTTCGACCATATACAACAAATATGTGAGTGCCGCTTTGAGTTTCGAGACCTCACAAGGTTGAAGGCCTTCCGATCTTTTAAAGAAAGCACTGGTCTTTAGCCATGCCACCTACATCAACAAGAAGGCAAGGAGTACTCAACAACATAATCATAGAATATGAGCTCCCAAGTTAAGAGACAGAGAGTGTGCACACCGCATTTACAGTTGAATCCATCCTATACACTTGAAAATGCAAGAAGTACATTCCAGCTGATGTAGCCTCGCTCGCTTTTCACTATCTTCTCAGACATAATGTGGTAAAACTCAAGAATGCTTCTCCATTAGGAAGTCGTTTCTGCTCAAACCATTGTTTTAAAAGTGTAGCTCAAAAGATAATAAACATAGTTGAATGGTGGAAAATAGAATGAGACTCAAGCTTCTGCACAGAAAACCTCAAGAAACTTATGAAATTCATCCAAGCACCGGATTTTAAAGTTTAAGCGATATGCGAGAAAATCACCCACCCCACCCCAATTGCTACAAGTCGAGGAGAGGTGCAATAAATTTGGAAGTGAATTGTGAGATCAACGAAAGGAAAAGATAAGGTCAAGATAAACAAGATCATAAAATTTGAAATGGAAGCAAAATACCGCAATGCCAAACCATATCCCCATTCGCATCTTGTTCAAAGTACAGAGCTGAAAATTACATGTAAAATAACCATCGAAAGGAGTCATCGCATTTATAAGAACATCAAAGAGAAAAGTGAAAGAACATCCTTCATTTCTTTACTTTCTTGAAGAAGTTTAAGGAAATGAAACACATAAATTATTGGGAGCCTTATTATAGTTACTTGAAACATAAATATGAGCCTCTAAAAGGTGTAAAGGAAAAGGATCCATGAAGTTAACTCCAGTTAAATACAAGATAAGTGGTTAACTAGAATACAAGAAACAAGTGTTTCCGCCCATTGCGAGATAGAAAAGAGTAGGAAGGCACCTTAAATTTGCTTTGTGCAATTGATGTAACTCTAACTACTATTCCCGACTCGCTTGTTCATCATCGATAGTTACACCAAAGAAGTTGAGCGGACTGTTTTCAACCCGTTAATAAATTATTGAATAATGGAGTTACGGTTAGATCAAACATAAAGACAAAGAAAGAAGAGATCGAGATAATGACTAAACTTTCTATTCTCGTTATGGTTACGCACCTTCCGCTCACGAAGTTCCAATAGGTGAGGTCTAATCAGAATCGCTCCACTCAAAGCCTCTTCAAGAACATTGGCGTAAATTGTAGTCTTTATAGCACACCCAATTTACTATCCATATGAGCGCATAATGATCGAGCTTACAATTAATCTACAAAGTATATTTGTTTGCCGACAGTATTTGCTATCAGGTATAATTTGTGGAATCTACAAAGTATATTATCAACAATAACTGGAAGGTACTCAAGAAATTAATTGGTCTGATTGATGCAACATCACTCCGGGGAATAGGGATCAATCAAATTTAGGCTTTAATAATTCCCTTCCTTCCTCATCGCTGCCCTTCGATGCAAATGCCGTCAATCGAGAAAGAATATGACTATTATAATCACCGAGTTGGTAATTTTACCCAAAGAGGATGAGGTGTAAGGCATCATCTACTTTACAAAACCTTTATGCATGTCCTTAGGCAAATGGAAGATTCTATTGAGCATTTGTCTTAAGAGGTTCCTTCATGCCAGTGGAATGATATGTTAAACTCGCCTATGTCCTAAAGGTAGTAAAAGTATAAATAATGACTGCTTAATTTCGGGGGTGCGGGGACCTCGGGGCCAAATCTCCCGCTCATCGTGATCAATTCCAACCGCTTCATCGTGCCGGTGAAGATTTCTTCATGCTCCCAATCATCACCTAAAGACAATCAAAAGGTCGAGAGGAGGAAGACCTTCTCTAGGTCATAGCCACTCCATTTGTGTCTCCCTATTATGAATTATGTTTATACCAAATAGAGGTTTATCGAAAGTTAAAGGTACTTTTTAGATATCTATCAATATTCCTCGAAAAGAAGTAAGATAAGAATTAGAAGGCATAAACCGATCCAAAATATATTCTAGCAACAACTTTCGCCATCGTAAGTCTTGTTCAAAATGTGTTCTAATGGTAAGGAAGACAGATATGAGCATGTATATGATGCATGAACTTGCAAGGTCGATAGCGTAAGACCGGCATAGATAAGATAAAATCCGTGAGGTGAGAATGTGTCGTGGGATGACATCACATGTCATTTCTAATCGACAACATGATAAACTATGTCTAGGTTTCCAATCGAGTCAAACCACCAAATGCATATGAAGAATCCAATCATAGTCATGTGTGAATGTGAAGAGAAAAAGATCAACACTCACCCTTCTCAATATCGTCATCATCAAAGTCAAGGTCACCACCTCGACCTTCATTATCATCCCCACTTTTCTTGTCGAGCCTGACTATTTTTTCTTGTCGACTCTTCATCTTCATCTTCATCTTCATCTCTCTATCCGAAACATTGGCTTCATCATCATCCCCGTAGTTTTTTTGTGCCCCTCCCACCAAAGAAATGCACCTTCTCGATCGTCAAACTTCTCAACTTCACCAAAAGTCGCACCCATTGTGTGTCGCTTTCATCATCCACCGTAGCCATCATTTGTTTTCCTTCGTTATTCATCTTTTCTTGCCTTCCTCCAAAGTGAGTTGCTTATATTGTGCCACTTTGTTAAAATTGTACCTATAATCAACAAGTATGAAATGGATATTCAAAAGAGCAACAATATGGGTGAAAAGCACCGATTACCAGAACCGTGGAATAGCAACGAATTCCTTTCCTTGAAGCATCGAAGATAATATGTGTCTGTCTGTGCCCTCAAGGTGACCATGGAACCGAAACTCACCAGCTTGCCTTCCAAGAGCTATGGTTTATTCTCGAACTCTCCTACAGAGCGAAATTAAATGATGATCAAATCGCTTATAGAATAAAGAAAACAAGATCTATAGTGTTGCTGAGAAAACTTGAACCTGCCAACGAAAATTAAATTGGCAGTAATCCTTTTCTAAATAAACCTTATTCCAAGAGAAAAGGACTTCGCCCTATCGATTACTATAGCAACAACTTCATTAAGTACAACATAGCAAAGTTGAGAAAATTTGAAAATAATGGATTATTGCCTAACAACAAGGCATCTGGAGAACACATCAAAATTGTTCTATCTTAAATCTTAATCACTGCTAAGAAGGACATGTAGGGAGACTGGACAGTTAGAAGGTACACATGCATGACATAACTCTTTCACAAGAAAAACATAATGTGTGAAGCAAGTTTTAACAAATGAGAACTAGAAAGTGATTCAATACAAGAAGTACCCTCAAGGTTTCAGTCACTTGGCGCCCCGCAAACCTTCTTTCTCGCAACGACCATTTATTCTCATTCTTCTTCTTAAAATTTGGTAATCCTCGATGCAAATCTTGCAATGAAGTAATTTCGTAGATTCTTTGGGAACCGGCACCGCACGCACATTATATTCCTACATTCAACAGATAACAACCACTTTAAACATATTACAAGGCGATGTGAGCGATTATAAGAACAAAATATTGAATGCGAATCGTATCACGATATTCACCTTCTAGCCAAATCTTAAAAAATGAAAGTTTTAGTCTCTAAACTATCTCCAATCGAAACTCAAGAAAGTACTTCAGCTTTGGTTAAACAACATGCCATGAAATAACTAGGACCGGCAGCCTATAGACGCTAATGTAACCTTTGCTTCCAAATTGCTAAAGCACACCGACTAATCGACATTTTAGTTCGAGAATTCTCGTGACACTTACATGCATTAAAGTTTACCAATGAGTAAGATCGCTTAAAACCTTTGAAGACTCAAGTTCAAGAAGCATTTTGAGTCGAGAAATCACAAGTCACTAAATTAATATTCGGACTCATAATTGTCTACGATGTATTATAGATATGACTTTGAAGAGTGCGCTCAAATTGACATCCTACCAGATTTTTAGTTCTCGCTCGATGAATACGCAAATCAACCGAACTTAACGTAGGATAAACATACATGTGGATGGGTGCATATTCACATCAAATTATTGATGAAAATTTTCAATAAATTTTCTCCAATCATGACGAACCCTAATCAGCGAGTGATAGGGTGCCACACTCGTAGCACTTGGAACGTTTTCGCCATAGATTTGCCGCAACTCACGCAAAGCGTCGGTGCTTGCAGGTGCCGCCGTAGAGCTCCATCGTCGATCCACAAGCACCGCACGACGGCTTCAATATCAAATCTATCGACATCTTTTTCCCTCCTAATTTATCGTATTAAAAACCCACAATTATGAATGGCGAGTAATTGAAAATCAAAGCTGCTAGGGTGTAGACAGTGGGTGTTAAAATCGGTCATATTGAGCCGAAAAGCTTCAATTCAACCTCAAGACTTAAACTACCGTAATGGAAATTATTTCCAATACGCAGAAAAACTGATTTAAGACAAAGCGACTTAATAACACCGAGCTTGATAGCACTTAGGCAAAATTAGCACTTAAGCAAAATCAACACTTAAGCAAAAGTCGAGAACGATGTACTAAGCAAAAATCAGCACTTAAGCAAATTCAGAGAAGAGCAGATTAACATCCACGCACAGAGATCACAGGTATACAGTGATGAAGCGTGTGGTGTATGGACGTAATCGAACAATAGTTATCTGTTATGAACGAATAAACCTGGTTCAGTCGGTGGGACGCCCGGCGAACCGATCCGCGCCGCCGGAACAGAGGTTCTCGCTCGAGTCTCGAGTCACGAGTCGCGAATCCAAAGCAGTCACCCAGCCACCGGAGGAGTGAAAGATTCGCCCACAGCTCGAGCTCACCGCCGCCGCTTGGAAGCCCAAGTGCCGCGTCCCAGCTCGAAAAGTGAGAGAGCCGTAGACGGAAATCCTCAATCGCTTCCACGATGAACCTTATTTCCGCAATGACGGTTCCACAAATCGGACTAGCGCCGCTCAGCAGATCTGGAGCCTAGCGCCTCGCGATCGAACCCTAGAGCCGCCAGATCGAGTGCCCTGAAGCCCAAGAGTCACCGCGGTCGAGAGTCGCCGTAGGTTGGAGGATGAGAGTCCCCCCGAGTCTCGATTAAGCAGACGGCGGTTGGACCGGTTGGGAGCTCGAATCGCCGCCACCGGACGGTGGCAAGGAGGTGAAGAATACTGATGATCGTCGCGCAGCGGGAGTGAAGGCGGGAGTATCAATTGTCCAAACAAGTGAATTAAGTATTGTAAATTCGTGTTTTAGTTATAATATAAATATAAATAAAGCCCACATATGAGAGATGTGAATTGTTGGTGGAATGGTTAAGTGTCATGTTAATAACCCACACATCGTGAGTTCGAATCTCACGTTTGTGAATTTTTTTTTTTTTTAAATTTAGGGCATAGACTACGCTTTTTTATAAAAAAACGCACATACACTACGCTTTTTAAGCGTAGTCTATACCCACTATAGACTACGCATTTACACTACGCCTTTGTTAAGCGTAGTCTATACCCACTATAGACTACGCTTTTTTATAAAAAAACGCACATACACTACGCTTTTTAAGCGTAGTCTATACCCACTATAGACCACGATTTACACCACGCTTTGTTAGCGTAGTCTATACCCACTATAGACTCACGCTTTTATAAAAACGCACATACACCACGCTTTTTAGCGTAGTCTATACCCACCATGACCACGATTTACACCACGCTTGTTGCCGTAGTCTATACCCACCATAGACTACGCTTTTGCACCACGCTTTGTTGCCGTAGTCTATACTCAAAATCAAGACATAGACCACGCTGATAAAAACAGAGTCTATACCTATAGACCTTTTCACCAAAAAGCGTAGTCTATAAGTGTAGAGAAAAGTGGTTTTGTAGTAGTGTTTTAGTATTGAAGAAGAAACGAGGAGCCTGACCCACGGCTCTCAAAGAGAATCCACCATCAAGTATGAAACAAAACGCATTTGGAGAAAGACAAGTTTCAAGGAGAAGTACAACTCCGACGAAGGTCACCAGAGACCTAGAATCTTAGGAACATATAAGACTTATATGTAGATAATGGTTTATAATGAAAATGATGTGATTATAATATGTAAAATAAACGTAGTTTGGAAGAGTTTATGAATATGGTGAAAAAGTGTCAAAGTTTTGAGTGTAAAAAGAGCTAGACGCCAGAATCGGTCATTTCAGAGACCGACCGTAAGTAATGTATGAAAAGTCCTCACCGAGGCATTATGATGTAATATTATGTGGTCTTGAAGAATGGTATCCGAAATATGGAAATGAATTGTTCTGAATAAGATATGGTTACTATGAGATAATAGTTACGCCATTCGGACTAACCAATGCACCAGCCCTGTTTATGAACCTCAAAAATCGAGTGTTTCACACATACCTAGAAAATTTCTATCTCAATCTTTATGGATGATGTTCTTATCTATTCAAAGGACGAGAAAGAACATAAAGAAAATCGAAGGCTGTCTTACAACTTTTAAGAGCCGGGCAAAATTTTGCCAAATACAGTTTTGTAAATTTCGGCTTAAAAGAGAAATATTCCTCAAGCACATAGTGTCTTTAGAAGAAAACAATGTAAATCTGACAAAGGACAAAACAATTAAAGATGAAAGACGTCAATGACCTAAAATAAGATCATAAATTTTATAGATTAATTGACTTATTAGAGATCCATTAAGAACTCTCTAAGGTAACAAGACCAATAAGATAGTTACCCAAAATAGAGTCACAATTCTCACGGATTAATAAAAGTAAGGCTATGTATTAATATGAGATAAATAATAACTTATGTGTCACGATGACTTAGGCTACATGAATGTAATTTCCCAACTCATGACTTGAAATAGTGATGTAATCGATTTAAGAAAAGGATCGCCGAGAGACAAAGGATGGAGGAAAAGTTAGAAAGATCCAGAAAAGGTAAGGGTGAAGGATTTAAGAACTTCCAGGAGGCGTCGGACAACGCCTTATTGTCTAAAGGAAGAATATGCGTTCCAGACGACGCAAAACTTCAAAATGAAATAATGAGTGAGGCTCACGAAATACCCTACACCGCCCACCCAGATAGTACTAAGGTGTACCAAGACCTGAAAGAAAAGTTTTGATGGGAAGGCATGAAACGAGACATAGCTTCTTTCGTAGAACACTGTCTTGTTTGCCAGCAGATGAAAGCGTTATACCAACGTCCATACCGAAAGTTACAGCCGTTGGAAATACCCGAGTGGAAATGGGATGAAATAACGATGGACTTCGATACGAACTTACCCAAATCAAAAAGAGGGAACACCGCCATATGGGTAATTGTTGATAGACTCACCAAGAGTGCTCACTTCCTACCAATCCAAAGTACTTATGGATCGACAAGTTAGCCCAATTGTATGTAAAGGAGACTATACGACTTCACTGAGTGCCAAACCTATTACCTCGATAGTGACATGAGTATAAATACCAAAGTCTTGGAAATTTCACCCTATATTAATAAATTAAGAACCCTTCACAATTTACAAAAGTTTGAATTTATTCTTCGAGCAAAGAAACTTGGATACAGGTTAGGAAAGATGGCACGAATCCGTAAAAGATTATAAATGTGATAAATAATCACCTAAGGAAGGGTAATGTATAATCTAATGCCTAAGATATAAAATTCAGTCTAAATCATGGTATGTCTTTATAGAAAAGGAAAACTCATTGGAAAGATTAAGAAAACGAGAACAAGAATAGTCGGGCAATCGGACTAATGTAGGTAGTATTTCCACAACCAATGTGAAATATGACTAAAAGAGAAAATGAAATGGAAACAGAATACTAATTAAAATAAGGAATGAAGAGCTAAAGGATATTTTAAGGAATACTGACAAGATTATATTGTCTAAGAGAGATATACATATATTTCCAAGCAATAATAAGCTTAGAAATGAAACAAAGAATGAATTTCACGATCCTTCTCATACCGCCCAACCGTGCATTTTAAGTGACATTGTGAATTATGAGAAATGTTAGATAGGAAGGAATGAGATAAGATATAACCACATTGTCGAGCAGTGTCTCGGTTACCAACAAGTAAAGGCATTGTATCAAAGGCCTTATAAGAGGTTATAATCTCTAGAGATATACGAATGAAAATAGAATGATATAGAAATAGATCTTATGACAGATTTTACCAAAGTCATAAAGAAGTTGCACTACTATATGGCTAATAGTGGATCGACTCGCCAATTATGTTTTGTCTCGCTTATTCGGATGACTCATAGATCCGATAAGTTAGCTCGACCGCACATAAAGGAAATCGTATATTTACAAGGAGTACCAAACCTATCTGCTCGGATAGAGACTTCAAGAGTACCCTAGTTTTGGAACTAACTCACAAAATGAGTTAGACACGAGATTGAGCCTTAACATAGATGTCCACCACAGCGAATGACAATCAAAAGGACAAGATGAATGTTTAAGGATACGATAGAACAAGTGATAAACCAAGGTATCGGTGGGAACTTATTGTACCACTTGGTAAGTTTATGTGCGACCGTAGTCGCCAAACAACGATCAATGTAGCCTTATGAAGGACATTAAAAGAAGTATTGACCACCACTTTATTGTAACAAAGTAGGTGAGCAAAGGTATAAAGTCCCGACGTTGTAAATGAAACGATTAAGATATCTACCAACGAGGCAAGGAATAAGAAAAGCTTAGATGATAAAAGTCTTACACCGGTACGCCAGAACCCGAATTGCATTCTCGAATGCGGAATTAAAGTTTCTTAAGATTTCTCCATCTAGAGGAATTATAAGTTTAGATACAAGAATGTTGAGATCACGCTTTATAGGACCCACGAGCTCCTAGAAATGATAGGCCTAGTAGCTTATAGCTTGGTACTTCCACCACATTTGGGAAAGTACGAAATGTTTTCATCATGTCGCAGCTTAAGGAAATACGAAAATGACCCAATTCACGTAAACCAACATGATGATGTGACCTTTGACTCAGATGGGTTATGATGAAAATCTACGACTAATTTGATCGCATGCGATTCAACGATTAAAAAAGCAAGTTTGGGTCTTATAATAAAAGTCCAATGGAAGAACCATGGACGAAAGAAAAGCACATAGAAAGTTATGATGTTATGATGTTAAGATACCCATACTTTATGAGGTATGCAAATTTCGACTAAATTTCTTTTAAGGGGTAGGATGTAATACCCGTAATTAGACGCCCAATTACGGTATTTAAAACCCGTAAATTAGAAATTACCGAGATGATTCAATCCATAAGATATCGAATAATGATTTCGATTATTTACTGAAGGAATGAATTCTATTTTATATTCACGAGAATTGTGAATTAAGAAATAAAAGTATATGAAGATATCGACAAGATTATTTTAACGTCGATCACGATCGATAGTTAAAATTATGATATTTTCTAAGCAATTAAGCTTAGAATTAAATTCCATTATTAATGGAATAATGTAATAAAGTAATGACGACCATTTCGAGATGAGTCGATAATGAACGTTTTAACGCGTTTTCAAACGTTAACGCTTTGAGATGAAACGAAAAGCGCTTTTAATCGATCAAGAAATTATAGGAATTAATTTCCTATGATTGGTATATGTAATTACAGTATGATTTAGCATTAAATCAATGCTAGATCATCAAGATTCGATAGTTACCAATTTTTCAAACGCTCGAAAACCCTAATTTTCGAACTCGATTTTTATCGCATAAAACGATGCCATTAATTTATCCTATGATATTATTTATCATCTAAACCATATGTTATGATATATATGTCTATTCATGGCATGGAAAATAAAAATTTGAACTATTACAAGAGTGAGAGCCGAGAGCTCCTAAGTGCTATAACAAAGTGTGTTGTTAATCTTCCCACTATTACATGTATCTATTATGGCAATGTGATTAATTATATATCATAATTAAACAATTAAATACTGAAATTTATATATATATATGCATAAAATCGTGCATGTGTGTGTGTGTAGAGAGGAGTGTAAGAGTGTTGTGCATGTGTGTGACAAGTGTAGATGTATGTGAGTGTATTAACAAATGTCACCCATGCCTACCACCCAACACCCCCCATACCTCTCCAACACCACCCCACACACACCCCACACCTCATTTCTGCCGTCCCACTTCCCTCTCTCTTTCCCCCATTTCTCTTCTCTCCCTCTTCTTGCTCCATGGCAGCCCTATGTTCTCTCCATCAAGAGAAATCAAGCTTATAGCTCGAATGGTTCATCGAAGCTAAACCCGGACAACGAGCTTCGTTGCATCTCCCTCAACCTTGTTAAAAATCTGATCCAAGGTAAAATCCCTACACCCATAAGTTACTTTGATCAAAATATACATGCATGTTCATCAATAAGCTTGATGGTGTTGGTTCTATACTTGAAAGTGATTGCATGTTGTTAATCTGGATGATCAGTAACTTCACGAATTTATTTGACTAAGTTTCAGTGGTCCGATGATTATGAATTTTGATATGTTGAAATTATATGTGTCTAGTATGCCTCTGTAAAATTTCAAGTCCATCCAACTTGATTTGCTATTTTAATTGTATTTATCAAAAACACTGCACAAATCTGCGAATTCGCCGTGTTTATCACCCATAGTACGTGGCTTTCGTTTTAAGTTTGGCTAATGATAAAACTCTAAAATTTGGCAGAAACATAACTAAGCATGTCTGGAAGATTCCTGTAAATTTTAAGAATTTTCTAAAAATCTTTACTATTTATTCCAGATTTTACAAGACAACTGCACAAAATTGTCACGGGAGTGATAGCTTGTGGTAAAATATTTTTATCTCCCAATCTATGGTGAATCATTGAGTGAGGCTTTTTCTGGATAAAACTAGACTTAAGTGGATTTTCAATATGATTGGTTTCATTTCCAGATTCCTTATAATGAACTCACGGTGAATTTTTAAAGTTGATACATTACAGTAAGTTGTTTTGGACAAACTGCCTTAGTAAATTTTTCATATAATAGGCTGTTCGAGTATGACTTTACGTGAGGTGTTCAAGCCATTTGTAGTCCGATTTGGACTTGGGTTTCTTCATAAGAAATGTTCCTCACCATGTCTAGTTATGATATGGAAAGTTTGATCCCAAACCAAGTTTTATAGGTATACTTTTCATCGACCCAAAGTCACCTACTGAAACTGTCCATTTCAACTAGTCCACTTTGGACTTATGTATTTCTCGATGAGTTAGATATTTTCCAGTATGGTCTTCATGGCATATGTAGTACTTGTTACAAGGTTTATAAATTGGTAGCCTGCAGCCATTTTGGTATTGTGAGTCAAAAGTTACGAGCCTCGCAAAACCCCTCATCGTTAAGCTAAAACTGAAAATTTGAAAATTTTCTAAGTATAGAAGTCAATTTGAGTTTCCCACTTTGAGACCCTATATCTTCAGAACCACGACTCATTTGGATTTAATTCTTCTTAGAACTTGTAGTACATGTTTAGAGGTTTCAGAATGTATCTTTGTGCGACCATACGTATTCTGAATCGAGAGTTATGGGTCGTCAAAGCACGTCACTTGGGTTGTTTCAAGCTGTTTTGCTGAAATTAAAACACTTGAAATTTGACTAAGTGTTGGAAACCCCTATGTGAAGTATGCTTATGTGACTAACATGCTATTAATCGATGCATTCATTATGTTATGTCGCAAGGTACGATAGAGCATTATAAGATGTACTAATTATGATAAAACATCATGATACGATATTTTCACGAAAGCATACCTTAACGTGAAATATTTGACTAGGTGCTACCACACGTAGTCAATCGAGTGTATATCATACCATGATATACACTAAAGTAGAAATATGGGTTCTAAGACCCAATGGATTTTTCCACCCAAAACCTCAAGTTCAAGAATAGATAGGTTAAAGCTAGGACTTACACCAAGAAATGGGATTTAGGCAATCTACATCTCCAGTGGGCTTTACTCTACTCAAGAATAAAATGCTTCAAATATTTATTTACGATGCTTATTTCAACTGTTGTTAAATGTTTACAAGATTACCCGCCAAAATGTTTATGTTTGTGTATGTATCCTATCCATGAGATATTATGAGATGTTATGAGATGTTATGAGATGTTATGAAATGTTATGAATGTTGTTGGGTTATTCCCAACTTATGAACGAAAATCGATATCTGATCCTATCTTTGGAAGGATTATACCGCTAGATTAACGTGTACACCGATGGTGACCGCGTCTTTGTAAGGACAATTCACGGCCGGTCACGGGTCATAGAGGGAGGCCTCCCTCACGACTTTCGACTATGATGAAATGATGATAAGGGATACGGAACATACACACCAAGAAAAATGCCTCGCCAGGCGATGATTTTGAGAAATGATAAAAATGATTTTTGTAAGCACAAGGCATTTTAACTAAAACCCTTGTGTCTTACCATGATGTGGCAAATGTAATCTTCAAATGATAAAATATTTTGGCATGAGTCCACCGAGTGCATTCTTGTACTCACCGCATGTTTGTTTTAAATGTGCGGGTTGAGCGGATGATGGATGGAGCGTTGTTGAGCAATAGGATTATTGTCATTGAAAAGTTTATACCTTGATAGTACATCGTCATATGTACTTATCACATGTTTTCCACTGCAAGAACCTAAATTTATGTACTAAAGTCAAAGAATATACTGACATATGTTTTACGCTTTATTGTTAAAAGAATCTCCTTTATAATTATCCGTTTAGAGTTATAGTCCTCGTTAATCCGTACTTAGGATTGTGGGGCTGTGACAAGTCGAAGTCGAGAGTTGACTAATTAGGGTTTTAATAATCGGATTAATTTCTAAATTATGATTTTAGTTACCGTAATTAGGTATTAAAACTACGGGATATTACAGACGAAGCTTAGAATTAAATTCTATTATTAATGGAATGATTTAATAAAGTGATTACGACTTTATTACGACCTTTTGAGATAGGTCGATAATGAACGTTTGAGACGCTTCAAACGCCAACGCTAGAGATGATGAGAAAATGGGTTTAATGATCAAGGAATTATAATATTTAAATTCATATGATTATTTTATGTAATTAGAGTATTATTTAGCATTAAAACAATGCTAGAGCATTAAGGATTAATTATTGAACAAAATAGTATTTTCAAAACCCTAATTTGAAAATTAGGGTTTTCACCTATAAATCATTCTAATAATTTTTCCTATGATATAATTTATCATCTAAGACATATATTACGATATATAACTACTTATAGCATGAAAATCAAATTTTGGCCATAATTATTCAAAAGTGCCGTGAGCATATATAGGTATATACAACATAGAATTGTTTTTTTTTATCTCCCAAATTGTATTATCTCTTAGTGTAGTATTAATACACACTTACCTAGTAAAATAATTACATGAAACAAGTGGGATGAATTTGTTGTGTCTTAGCCGAAATAATTGACTCCAAATAGGGGTTGAAAGCATGATTTTTCTTAATACATGATTACATATAATTTTGGGATAGAGTGTAAGATATATATTCATGTATAGACAAAGAAAAATCTGAATTTCTTCCTTCTTCATTGTGTGTGTCGACGGTAATGAATTAAAATTGGTCAAACAATTTTGTTGTTCTTAAAAACTCTATCATGTAGTAACTTCTTGTAAGAGATATTTTACTACCATGATGTATGCATGGTAACTCACAAAAATTATTTTGTCTTGCATTGAGAGAGAGTAATAACCAAGAGAGAGAATGAGGAAAGTTGGCTAAGTGTGTAGTTTAATTCCTTTCATACATAAGTGTAGAAAATAGAACACTTTTCATTTCCTCAATTCTTCAACACACATAACCGAGAGCAAACCAAGCAAGAACACCTTGAGTTCTTCATTTTCTTCTTCACCAAAGCTTGAGCTAAAATCCTTGCACAATTAATCCAAACCGTTAACGAGGTTAGATATCGAGCGAGCTTCGATTGTACGTTAAAATTTTTAATATCCAATGGTTCAATTTTAATATACAAGCATGTGTTCTTATGAATAAAATCATGCAAGCATGTTTTATTGTTTACTAATTGTACTACATATGATTATATGTTCATGTTGATGATTTATTTTAAAGTTAAGCTGTTTTATTAATGTTTGATCATGATCGAAAATTCTAGGATGTATTTTAATGTTGGATTAATGTTATATATTAGCAAGGGGGTTCTTAGGAATTATTTGAGAATTTTTGAAGATCATGTGCTATAGTTTGGAAAACTGCCGAGAATGAATAAAAATTGTATGTTGATGTACAAAATTTAATTAAATGATACGATAGCATATTATTGATCTAGGGTATTGATTATGTGATATGTGAATTTATTAGAATTTTTGAGATATATATGCTAAATTTTTTCTAAATGGCCGAGAGCCTTAGTATTGTGGTTTGATGTTTGTGAGTTGATATAGTTTAATATTATGATGTATTAGTGTGACATGATAGTATTTAAGCATGGTGTAATTTTTTATAAATTTTATAAAAATGTTTAGTATATGTTGCCTAGAAACCGTGAGCTATAGAGAAATTTTTGGAATAAGTTTGAAAATTTTAGCCAAAAATGCCGTGAGCTATTAGTTGAAGGAATAAGGATTTTAAATCCTTTTAATTAAGAAAAATAACACATTATATGTCTAGAAATTATTTTAGACATATTAAGAATTTATGGAATTTTATAAACATAGTATACTATGTTTATGGCGAAACGTTATATTAAATAACGTTACAAATGAAAAATAAAGAATAATGAATAAGTTAATTAATATTAAGGTAAAATATTAATAAAGTTTATCGATTTGCGTGAAAAATCGAGAATTAGGGTTTTATGAAAAGAAATCGATTGAAAATCGATTTATAAAGAAATTTGTGTTAAAATGTGTTTAGAAAAGTCAAAATATTGACTTTTGTTTAAACGTATGAAATACGCTGAATAAATACACTATTACGTAAAACGACAATTTTATAAGGATATCTCATTGTGAGAAAAGATTTTATAATTAAAATCAATTTATCGAAAAACGTGAGAATACGTTGAACGTTTAACCTAAATGGTTAATATGAGATCGTAGATCATATTACGTCTCTCTCGAAATACGAGAAGTATTTAGTTAAAAATACGCGTTGAAACGACGTATTAAAATGTGTTAAGGGATTTGAGTTATTATTTTATAAATTATCAAAGTTTAGTTAAACTTTGATATTCTCGAAAACATGTCAACATCTTTGAACATGGTTTTACGTAAAGGTAGGACGTGAACGTGAACAAGCGACGTGGAAAGAGAAATCATATTTGATAATCGAAGAACGACAGTCCAGGTGGGCTTTACTCTACTCAAAAAGATCAAATATTTTATTTACGATACTTTATTCGCAAGAAATGATGATAAACTGGTTTATTTAATTACCTGCCCAAAACTGTTTATGTTTTATGTATGTATCCTATCCATATTCGAATTGTGAATGTTGTTTGGTAGCTCCCAACATATGAAAATGTTGAATTCGTATCCTTGTAAGTACCCACAAGGATGATTGAGAATTCGTATCCTATGCCGGAGTGGCAAGGATTTTGTGCACTAATTTGTGACTGTGTGCTGAAAGGGTGCTCGGCCGGTCACGGCGTTCATGAGAGGAGGCCTCCTCTCCGACGCAAGGGAAATGGTTATGAGATGAATCGATTGGAATTATTGAGATATGTGGGATAGGATATGGATCATACATACAAGGAAAATGTCCGCCGCATTTAATATTTATGGAAAATGACGAGAGAATGTTTAGTAAACACGAGCATTTGAATTAAAACCTCGTGTGTTATTCTTGTGATAGGCGTTGTAATTTAAATTGATAAAATGTTTGGCATTGAGTCCACTATGCATTCTTGTACTCAGCCCTGCATGTTTGTTTTTAAATGTGCAGGTTGAGCTCAAGATGATGATGGGGAAGTGTTGAGCAGTTGAAGTGTTTTGTTATTAGTATGTTTATTTGAAACCTTGAATACACATCGTCATATGTGTATTCACATGCTTCTCCGCTGCATTTTGAAAGTTATATTATGTCATGATATTGACAGTTAAATTCCTCTAGAACAATGAACCCTTTTTGATTAAGAACTTGTAACCCTTGTTATATGTAAATTACGTGTGCCTATTTCATAAGGGTTGAACTTCGTAGTTCGCTTGCTGTTCATTCTATAATCCTTTGATTAATTCTTTCTAAAATGTTCTATAATTATCGCTCCCGCCCAGGTCCTCGTTAATCCGTACTTAGGGTTAGAGGTTGTTATATTAGTCCTTTAAGAAATCTTTATTATTTAAAATTACCTCTATCGCTTTAATTTAAGATTGGCTCATCTAGAACTATCTGCTTACGGATGGCGTGAAAAGTGAGTCCGACGGGTAAAAAGTTAACCACAAGGCCTACAAGCATAGAACTTACACGGGCATATCGACTTTTATTATAAACCGGCATGGATTTAGTCTCGTTTTTGAAGAATTCTTGCACCTTTGGAAGGATGCTCAGAACTATGGGGTGACGGATGAGGATGGTATCCAACAACTTATCCGCTGCTTGCCAATGATTGGAAGAATTTTGCAAAGAAGTATCAAGAGAGTATATTCTCCATGTAGAAAATTTGAGGCTCGGGCGATTTACGAGATTTGTCAACCGCTCAAGTGTACATATAATGCGATGGAACTGCACCTACGAGCACTTGTCCGGTCCCCGCAAGTTACCCAAAGATGGTATAAAGGAATGGTTATACCGATGTTCCAAACGCCGCCCCACGCCCCGTGTCGTCAATTATACCCGAAAGGGATGAGAATGGTCAAGGACGGATCTTACCGCCTCGGATTAGAGAATTACCGCTACCAACTCAACCTTACTTTCGATAAAACAACACAAGCTCGTATGGAAGAAGAAACATGGAGCAATTTGACCCCTGGCTCTCTGAAAGAGATAGATCGTCGGACATATGAGGCAAAAACATACCTGAAGAATGGTAAATTTTCGAACGAGGAGTACGATTCTGACGAAGGCCATTCAGAGACATGAAATCCTATGATAAAATGAGACCTATATGTAAATAGTGGGTCGTGTTGAAGATAGTATGGTTAGAAGGTGTAAAATAAACGTAGATTGGAATATTTTATGAATATGTGGAAGTGGTGTCAAAATTTTGGGTGTAAATAGAACTAGACGCCATGTAATCAGTCGGCTTGATAGACCGATCCTCGTAATTAATGTATGGAAAGTCCTCATTGAGGCATTTTGATGAAATATATTATATGGTTTTTATAGAATGGTATCTGATGTACGAAAACGAATTGTTCCGAATAAGATATGGTTACTATGAGATTATAGTTATGCCATTCAGACTAACTAATGTACCAACCCTGTTCATGAACCTCATAAAACGAGTGTTCCACATGTATTTAGACAATTTTGTCTAAATCTTTATGAATGATGTTCTTATCCATACGAAGAGCGAGAAGAACATAAAGAACATCGAAGGACCGTCTTACGGACATCTAAAGCCAGACAGATTTTGCCAAGCTTAGTATTGTGAATTTCGGCTTAAGAAAGAAACATTCCTCAGGCACATGGTGCCTTCAGTAGGAATCAAAGTGTGTAAGAATGGAAGCCGTCAATGACCTAAAATTAGATCAGGAATTCCTTAGATAAATTGACTATTATCGGAGATTCATGAAGAATTCTCTAAGATAGCAAGGCCGATAACACAGATACCCCAAAGAGGAATAAATTTTTACATGGACCAATAAATGAGAGGCCATGTATTAATGTGAGAAAGATAATAGCTTACGCATCACAATGACTTAGGCCACATGAAAAGAATTACCCAACTCATGACTTGAAATAGTAGCAGTAGTATACGTACTACAATTTTGGAGACATTCCTATATAGAATAAGTTGTGAATTCTTCACAAATTACAAAATTTTGAAATATATCTTCGAGCAAAAAGACTTGAATACGAGCTAAGAAGAGGAATGAAAGCGCCTGACAATGTCATATTGTCTAAGGAAGGGTTATATATATATATATATATTTCAAGCAATAATAAGCTTAGAAATGAAATCATGAGTGAAGCTCATGATATTCCTCGTACCGCCTTACCAGGCAGCATTAAGATATATTATGATTTACGAGAAAAGTTAGATAGTAAGAATTGAAATGTGAGATAATCACATTGTCGAGCATTGTCTCGGTTACCAATAAGTGAAGGCATTGTATCAATGACCTTATAAGGAGATATAATCTCTAATGATACACAAAAGAAAATGAATTGACATAGCAATGGATTTTATGACAGGTTTTGTAATAACCCGCAGTTTTAAAAACCTAAATACGGTCTTTAAAACCTGAAAAATAGAATTTCGCCGTGAAATCAAATTAAATTTGAAATCGAATATGATTTCAATTATTTAAGAAGGAATAATTTCCTGTTACACATTCACTCAAGTTAGTGAATGTAAGAAACAAAAGTTTTAAATTATATCGGCAGTACATTTTTAACGTCGAATGCATATCGACTGTTGAAATTTCACGATATTTTCTAAGCAATCAAGCTTAGAATTATATTCCATTTTTAATGGAATATTTTAATAATTTGATTAGGATCTTTTATAACCAATTTTAAAGATGAGTCGATACGTAGCGTTTTGAGACGTTTTCAAACGTCAACGTTTAGAGATGAAACGAACGACGGTTTTAATGATCAAGATACTATAGGAATTTATTTCCTATGATATTTTTATAATATTACAGTATTATTAAGCATTTAAATGATGCTTGAACCTTAGAATTAGTAAAAATCTCAAAACTAGTTTCGAAAACCCTAATATTTTGAAATTAGGGTTTTCTTCGAAAATTCATGCCTTTTTAATTATCCTATGCTATTAATTATCATTTAAATCATATACTAAGGTGCACATACCTATAAATGATATGAAATAAAATATTTAATCTATGGTTTAGCCAAATGGCCGATAGCCCTTTTTATATGCACAATGTTGAGTTATTTCTTCACTTATGATATTTAATTATCTTGTGATATTAATTATCATCTAAATTATATTATATGATGTATATATGTATGTTTAGCATGGAATTAAATTATTTAATGTGCTTAAGGCATAAAAGCCGTATAATGTATGTGTGTATAACAAAGTGTATTTTAATTCTATCACTCTTACATGCATATATATATGTATATATTCAGATTTTATATCAACAAATCTCCCACTAATGATATATTTTAGCTATTCCCAAGATATTGTGTAAGACACTAATGATTGGGAACCCATTAGTGAATAAATTAGTATTAAAAGTTGAAGAGTCTTGTGTTGTATTGGGGAGGGGGACGACCGAGAGTAAGGGGATAAGGGGAGTATTTTCAGATTTTATTTCATTTATCACCCACACTCAAACACCCTACACTCAACACTTCTCCTTCTCTCTCAACTTCATCTTCCTCTCCCAAAAGCCATAGCCGAGAGCTCCATCCCCATAACCAAGCTTGATTTTCTTCTTCTCTTCCTCCATACCACATCAATACCTTGTACCTTGTCCATTTAATCTATACCAACAAGGTAGGTGTCGATCAAGAGCTTGATTTTGTTCTTGGTTCTTGAAAAATTTCAAGAGGTGGTCTAGTTCATTGCATGTGTTTTAGATAATCTTTGTTGGGGATATCTTGTTAATGCATGTGTATTGATGATAAGAGGTATGTAGATATGTGTTCTTGTTCTTAGAAATGTGTTGCATGTGGGTTTTACTTCAAAACTTTTGAATCCATAGCTATGATGAAAGCAAGAATGTGTAGCATGATGTTTGAAGGTTAGATCATGTTTTAAAATTCATTAAACATGATACAAAATTTCAAATAATGACCGAGACATGGTGATTTAATTTGAAGTATAGACTAATGATTTATAATGTCATATATGTTCTTTGTAGATTAAATTGAGAATTTTAGAAATATGTTGATATTTCTTTTAAAAGAACCAAGCATATATGAATTAATAAGTGGGTGTATGATTTTATTTTGTACATGCAATGTGATATTATGGATTTATGATGTATTGAGAATGCATATAATTTATTTGAGAATTTTAAAACATTCTTGCTATTTTATTTCATAAGGGCTTAGACTTATATATATAATATGTGAGTGATGAATTTTTATTTAAGACATGCAATTGCATATAGTGAATCTATGATGTTTTATAAGTCCATAGTATTTATTTGAAAATTTTAGAAAATCTATGCCATTTTCTTCCTAAGTACCGAAGCTTTTAAATTTTATAAGTGGGTATAAGATGTTTAATTTGTGCATGCAATAGGATATTCTTGAATTATAATGTGTTGAAAGTACATGGAAATTTATTTGACATTTTGAAAGAACCTATGCTATTTTCTTTTCAAATGGCCGAGACATGTATGAAAATCAAGGTTAGTATGTGATTTTTATTCAATACATGCATTAGTATATTATTGGTCTAGGTTGTAAATCATACACTATATGTGTTAATTGAAAATTTTAAGAAATTCCTACCTTTAAGTCTCAAAGGACCGTGAGCCACATATATGTATATATATGTGTATAATTTTATTTTATAACATGCAATGATGTTTTATTACTCTAGAGCATGAATTTTATACCCTATGGTTTAATTAGAATTTTTAGAAATGTCCATCTATTTTTTTTAAAGGGAACCGAGAGTATATATATATATAAGTTAATGTGTAATTTTGATTTAGTACATGCAATGCTAAATTATTAGCTTAGAATATGTTTTATGCATTCTATGTTGTTATTGGAAATTTTGAAAATCAATTACCTACTTTATTCAAATAAACCAAGAGCTAAGCTCATTATAGTGATGAATAAATTGGTTTTGATAGTTGTTATGTTGAAATGTTGCTACAATATGATTTATGAGTATGTAGTGATCTTTGGAAAATTTTATAAAATTGTTGATGAACATTATGAAAGGGCCGAGAGCTATAGTGCCCATTTGTATGATATAACATTGTTATATAATGAATTATGTGACATAAAAATGTCATGGACTAATGTTTAGACCTTGTGGTAATTTATTGAAATTTTAGAAAAAATTGTTGGGCATTTTATTTCAAAATGCCGTGACCTTATGAAAATAATAAGGTGACGTTCGAAAGTTATTTGGTTGATATTATGACATATTAATGACCATAGTGTATAATAATACATTATATAAATTTAGAAAAAAATTTGGATATTATTTAGTAATTTCTTAGAATTACCGAGAATATCTAATAATTTTTAAGGATTTTTAAATCCTTTTTAATCAATTTTACTAATAAATTATATGTCTAATATTATTTTAGACATATTTGGAAATTATGAGCAATTTTCGAAAATAATTAGTAGATAAAATACAAAATAGCCGTGAGCTATTTTTAAAATTGGAATAAGGATTTTAAATCCTTAAATTCATTATTTATAATAAATTATATGTTTAAAATTATTTTAAACATATTAAAACAATTTATAAAAGAAATCAATTGAAATTGATTTTCGAAAGAATTTAATATTAAAGTATGACTTAGTAATTAAATTACTAAGAAAAGTCGAAATTGTCGACTTTTGGAATCAACGCACAATATACGCTCGATAAACACGCTAAAACGCGAAGACGATCAATTTCTAATGACATCACGCTGATATGAAAGGAATTCATATTTGAAGTCGTGAAATCAAAAACGTGAAAACGTTGGACCATTTACCAAGAGGGTAAATTGGTAACTTTCAATACATATCTCGTCTCTATCGAAGAACGAGAAATGTTAAGATGATACGCGTTTGAGAAACGAATTAAATTCATTAAAGAATTAATTCATATCGATATGAAATATCGAATCTTATTATAGACTTTGTAAGTCTCGAATTACGTAAACGACGCACTAAAACATCCTTTTATATAAAGGTGTGGACGACGCACCGGTGGACGCCGACGAGTAAGTTTAACGTTAAAGACGATCAATAATTTTCAGGTGGGCTTTATTATTAAAAGCGTAACAACTTTCTGCCGCTTTTTCAACCTGCCTTTGTTTACGCATTTTCAACTATTGATAAAATTGTTTAAATGATTACTTGCCAAAATGTTTACGTTTTGTGTATCGTATCCTATCCATGAATGATGTGATGTTGTTGGGTTATTCTCAACTTATGAATGAAAATCGATATCGGATCCTATCTTGGGCGCTTATACAGTTAGGATTAACGTGTACACCGATGGTGATTGTGCAGTTGTAAGGACAATTCACGGTCGGTCACGGGTCGTAGAGGAGGCCTCCTTCACGACTTTCGACTATGATAGGATGATGGAATGATAGTAAGGGATATGGATCATACACCAAGAAAATGCTTGGCAAGCAACTTTTATGAACTCGTGAAAATATTTTAGTAAGCGCAAGAGCATTTTCAAACAAAACCCTTGTGTCTTACCATTATATTCGCGTAGTAATTCAAAGGAAATAAAATGTTTTCGGCATAAGTCCACCGGTACAAATTTTGTACTTAGCCCGCATGTTTGTTTTAAACGTGCGAGTTGAGCTCGGATCGATGATGGATGGAGGTGTTGAGAAAGTCCATTATCCTCGATGTTTGTTAGAATTGTCAACCTGAATACATATCGTCATATATGTATTCACACACTTTCACGCAACTCGAACTGCTTTATTTTTATGTTGAATGTTAAGATAATGTGAACTAGGAAGTCCTTCGATCGTAATATCCTTTGGATCCGCTGGCTTAAACCTTTGATCCGAAATGTTATAAGTGTATGTTTAATCCTAAGTTCTATAATCTCATGTGATAAGCCTTATCGTGACGGTCTTCCGTATCCATGAATACTATTCCTAGTATTAGTCCGCTCACTCCGGGTTATCCTGAGGGTGGTCGTGACAGAGTGGTATCAGAGCAGTTGCTCTTTGAAACTCCAATTCCTTCTAAAACTAAGTCTAGATTGAGTCACTGGACTTCTAGAAAATCTACTGGCTATCCTCAAAACTCCATCACATCGAGCTCAACTGGGAAAAGGTAACTAGTTTCTTTTAAACTTATGAAGTGAAGAATTCTATATGATGATCAAGTTTGAAAAGATTTTTGAAGAAAAAAGAAAAGGAAAGTTATAATGTGATGATGATTGAAATGAAAAGTTATGAGTAAGGATTTTAAAAAATTTTAAATTTTGAAGTTGAATAGTAATGATATGAAGTGGTTAAGTTGAAATGTATGTTTTGAAACGAATTATGGTGATTAAAGACGAACGTATGGAAGCAAGATGATATGTACAAATATGTATGAATGAACTATGATGTTGTTTGGATGTTATGTTTATGAATTATGAAATCTATGTTGATAACAAAGTATGCTATTCTCTTGAGAGTTAACGTGAGCGATATAGGAAGTATGTTCACATAATGAAAGAAAACAAAAGAATGATAGGAAGCATGAATGTGTTTTTAATTTTTGGTTTTGATCGACGAGAATGGAACGTAAAGATGATCGAGAACAACGTTGACCATGAAGAATGAAGAAGGTGGATATCGTATCACAGTTTTAATGCAAGCGACCATAATCACAATTTCAACATGCGTGACCGTTGACCGGGATTTCAGAATGATGAGCATCAATTTGAAGACGTGGATGTAATAGTTATACTACGTCGGCAGCAGCCATAGCGTGCACAATTTCGTCATCGGCATCTTCTCGAAATGTTGCTACAAACGCGAAAATTTTCTGCACTGCGCAGTAAATTTGTTTTTAATCGTACTCCTTCGATAGGACTCCGTTTTATGCATGGTTTTCGCCTGCGAATTCCTAACACTCTGAACTTAAATTGTTATGAAGGACAGAATCTCTTTTTCCATCTCCAGAATACAGTAGAGTCTGGTTAAGGTTAAGCTTGAGTTCTAGATAGAGCAGTGGTATCTCGTATATCTTAAAATAGCAATAGGAGTTTTGTTTCCAAGGTAGATTAAGAATGTCTTGATATGGGTTTTAATTGTTAGCTTTTATTGCCTCATAGGTTGAATTGTTCTTCCTAGTTGGTTAACCGATGTACAAAGCTACCCTATCTGCTATCAGATATTAGTAGTGTCTAACGATTAGTTTGATCGTGACAGATGGAGGAAATGCGCTACATTGCGAGGAGGAGGATAGGACCTGACCCGACTCCCGAGGAGACTATCCGTATCTACCGGGAAAGCTGGATGTGTGTCGACGAAGATCCAGGAGAGTTTTTGATGTACTATTTTAGACTGTGGAGGAACGCCAGAGCATATGGCGTGACGGACTACGATGGTATCAAACGTCTTCTTACCATACTTCCATGTGATTGGGAAGATTATGCTCGTGAAGTTTAGGAGATCACATTTACCGCGATCGAGGGTATGATTTGATAGGGATCTACCCAGTTCATCACCACCGACATATGTATATTGCATTTATGGCGCAAAGACCGAGAGGACCTTATCTCCTCCACGGGAGTATACATGGCGTGATGAGTCACCGAGTGGTGGACACCGAGGTTCCATGGATAGTTGACCCGGTGGTGCCTCGATATCGGATTGACGAGGAGACTTGTTCAGCGGACTGAGTAGCGGACTAGAGCCTTGGGAGCCCCTGTTTTTCCTCCTTCGATGTTTGGACACCGGTCGCTCACCACTCCCGCCTACCACCGATGGCAAGCACCCTACCGCGCCGAGAGTTTCCGTCGACAAGCGGATCAGTGTGACAGGTACTCTTGATGGGTATAACCCCATCCATGACAGCTACAGTCCGATTCGTGTGGATTATGGTCCACTGCGGGACATCCCTATGGTAGAGAGTAATGGAGCTGGACCCTCTAGAGTATATGGCCAGGATGATGACTCGGACGAAGAGGATCCCGAGGAGGATGAAGAAGATTCGAGGAGTTGATATTGATGTTGATGTAAAAATTTGAAGGATCATGTTATTTATTTTATGTATGTTTTATTTGTGCTTTTGAAGAACTTGAACGACGAGGGAACTGGATTTTTGTAAGGCTATAAAGCCACTATGCATGACTTTTATTTTTGTAAAGCCTTAAAGCCGATATGTGTATGGCACTTTTCTTTTGAAATGTTTTGGAAGTAAGCCTGTAAGTAATCCCGGATGTAATGACTTTTGTTTGCAAAGTACTTTATCTATGGTGCTTTTGCAATTATATATATGACCCGAGAGGGCTTTTGCAACAAATTTGTGTATGACAAGAATGAAATGTTTTATTTAAGTTATTGTTTCCAAAAAGGTAATAATGAAATTGTACATATTCAAGTTATAAAAAATGATGCATGATGCTAATGATATATTTTACACAACATAATGCCTCCCAGACAAGACCACGAAAGAGAGTGAAGTAAGGCGGAGGCGGCACCTAGAGAAGAGGTAGAACTCGAGCAAGAAGAGCAGGCTATACCTCAACCACCTCCACCTCAACCCGACCGCAGGATAGATGAATTATTCTTAAGACAAAACCTCCTACTTTAATGGGAAAGGTAGTCCAGGAAGATCTTGAGCGATTGGATGAGAACTATCGAGAGAATTTTCACATTTTAAGGTGCACGGCACAAGAAAGCGCATCATGTGTGGCCTTTCGGTTAAATGGACTCTTGATTTACGGTGGGAGGCCAGAAAGAAAACCTTTACAGCAGAGCAGATGGAAGAGTTAACATGGGAAGATTTTAAAAAGGAAGTGTATGATAAGTTTGTACCGAAAAGTTATAAGAAGAAGGAACATGAATTTTTCTTGTTAAAGCAGGAAAAGATGTCAGTAACTGATTACGATCGCACGTTTTGCGAAATCTCTAGATATGCACTGGATCAAGTGGACACGGACTTAAAATGGCGAAAAATTTAGATCGGGGTTAAGGCGAAATAAGAATGTCTCTCACCGGTCTTGGAGACATGACTTATCTGAGGCTCTTACACGAGCTTTGGACATTGAGGACAGAATGGGATGATAAGTCGGTATCAGCTCAAATGCAGAATACCATGGACAGGGGAAAGAGAAAATGGGATACTAGTTTTAGTAATAGCAGCAGGGGAAATTTTGAGAACAAGAATAACAAACAACAGTGGCAAGGGAATTCAGCAAGTCAAGGGCCAGGATGGAGGAAGCCAGCATTTGTTCCTCTAACGAGAGGACCACAAGAACAACGAAGGGCTCTTCCGTGCCCAAAGTGCCGAAAGATGCACACGGGAATGTGCATGGCGGGCAGCGGGAACTGTTTTAGGTGTGATATGAAGGGACATTATGCAAACTTTTGTCCGGGAGTACGTTCGGAAACAGTCGTAAGGCCGAACCAACCCGGTAATGTCCAACCACTGAGGGCTATCCAATTTCAACCCCAACCGCAACAATGGCAACAACCTCCACAACAATCGCAGCAGCCCACAACAAAAATACAACAACAGAAGTGGCAACTACCTCAAGAACGAAGACAACAACCACTACGGCAACGTCAAGAAGAACGACCCGGCAAAGAAAGGCAAGCACAACGTCACCGCAGCTACCTCAAAGCTAGGGCATATGCTTTGCACCGCGACAAAGCGAACAGGACCAGGAAACTGGCGGTGTATGGGAATCCTTCTCGATATGCTGTTATAGTATTGTTCAACACGGTGCTTGCAGACTCCTTCATAGCAAAATCATGCGTGAAGCTGTTGGGATTTAGTACTATAAAAGCAAATCGGGATATCGTAATCTCTTCACCTATAGGAGGGATTATGGTATTACACATTTCGCTTTCGAACACAGAGTTGAACTTAGGATCACTTAGGGTTCGCAAATAATTTGAACATAATACCCATGGGTGGCGTAGATGTAATCTTAGGAATGGGTGGTTAGCTGCAAACCACTCCACGATTCTTTGCAAGGAAAGGAAAATATCCTTTCATTTTCTGGACAAGAAGCAACGCACTTCCACGGAATTAGCATGGGAAGAGAGTCCGATTGTATCCGCTTTGAAAGCGAGGAAAATGATGAATAAGAAAGGATACCATGCTTTTCTCGTTTATCCGAACGGAGAAGAAAAGCCGGGCGAAGGTAGAAGACATAGATATTGTCGAGAAATTTCGGATGTATTTCCTAAGGATCTACCAGATTACCTCACGATGACAATTGGAATTTACCATCGACTTGGAACTGGATCGGCTCCAGTGTCAAAGGCACCCCTGAGAATGGCCTCAAGGAATTGGAAGAACGAAAATCCAAATCCAAGCTGTTGGACCTAGGTTTCATTAGGCCTTGTGTTTCGCCTTGGGGAGCGCCTGTATTGTTTGTCAAGAAGAAGGATGGATCTTTAAGGATGTGTATAGATTATCGAGAGTTTAACAAGATGACACTCAAGAACAAATACCCTTTACCAAGAATCGACGATTTGTTTGATCAATTAAGAGGAGCCGCATATTTTCAAAGATCGATCTCAAGTCGGGATACCATCAACTCAATGCGACGACCAAGACATAGCTAAAGCGCATTAGAACAAGATATGGCCATTATGAATTCGTGGTTATGCCGTTCGGATTAACTAATGCACCAGTTGTATTTATGGACCTCATGAATCGAGTATTTCATCCATACTTAGACAAGTTTGTCTTGGTTTTCATAGATGATATTCTCATCTATTCGAAAAATGAGGAAGACCATAAGGAACATCTAAGAATGGTGTTACAAACTTTGAGGAATGAAAGATTATTTGCTAAGTTCAGCAAATGCGAATTTTGGTCGAGGGAAGTAATGTTCCTCGGACACATCGTGTCTGCCGATGGAATCAAGGTGGATCCGCCAAAGTGGAAGCGAAGACAGGAGTGGAAATCGCCGCGAACTCAGAATGAAATCCGTAGTTTTCTAGGGTTGGCCGGTTATTATAGGAGATTCATTGAGGATTCTCCAAAATAGCGAGACCAATGACCCAACTACTCCGAAAGGAGTTAAGTACACTTGGTGAAGAGTGTGAGTCGAAGCCAAGAACTCAAAGAAAAGTTAACAAGTGCACCGGTATTAGCGGTCCTTAATCGGATAAGGAATATGTGGTTTATCTTGGCCTCAAGAACGAACTAGGATGCGTTTTGATGCAAGAAGGAAAAGTAATAGCATACGCGTCACGGCAACTTAGACCACATGAGCTGAACTACCCAACACATGATTTAGAATTAGCGCAGATGGTTCATGCACCGAAAATATGGAGACACCACCTCTACGGAGTGAGATGTGAAATATATATAGATCACAAGAGTTTGAAATACTTCTTCGAGCAGAGAGATCTAAACATGAGGCAAAGAAGATGGCTCGAACTAGTAAAAGATTACGACGTGGTATTAACTATCACCCGTAAAGCGAATGTAGTAGGCGGCGCTTTGAGTCGTAAAATCAAACTAAATTGGGATGTCTCTTACGCAAGAAGATAAACTCATTGAAGAGTTCAACAAATTAAGAATTGAATTGGTTAAACAGCCGAGAGCGATCATGAGTCAGATCGCTACACTCACCATGACACCGATCTAAGAAAAGGATCATTGAGAGACAAAGGATGGAGGAAAAGTTAGAAAAGATAAGAGGAAGGGTGAGAACTGGCGAATTGAAGGATTTCCATGAAGCATCAGATAATGCTTTAATGTATGAAGGGAGAATATGTATTCCTGATGATACTGAGATTCAGAAGGAAATAATGAGTGAGGCTCATGATACACCTTACACCGCCCACCCAGGCAGTACGAAGATGTACCAAGACCTAAAGAAAAAGTTCTGGTGGGAATGCATGAAACGAGACATAGCTTCTATTGTAGAACGCTGCCTTGTTTGCCAACAAGTAAAAGCTTTACACCAACGTCCCTACGGAAAATTACAACCGTTGGGTATACCTGAGTGGAAGTGGGATGAAATAACGATGGATTTCATTCTGATTTACCCAAGTCTAGAAAAGGAAATACTACCATATGGGTAATAGTGGATAGACTCACCAAGTGCGCTCATTTCTACCAATTCAAAATACATATGGAGTGATAGACTAGCCCAAATATATGTAAAGGAAGTTATCGTTGCATGGAGTACCAAAATCTATTACATCGATAGAGATTCCAAGTTCACATCAAGATTTTGGGTGAGCCTACAAAGAGAATCGGGAACAAAGTTGAACTTCAAGACTGAGATTTCACCCATAAACCGATGGGCGATCGAAAGGACAATCCAAACTCTAGAAGATATCTTTGAGACCGTAATCTTGGATCGAGGTGCAAAATGGGAAGACATTTTACCTCTTATCGAGTTTGCCACAATAATAGTTATCAGCGACGATTGATATGGCCCCATCTGAAGCTTTGTATGGCAAGAAGTGTAGATCACCACTTTCTTGGGATGAAGTGGGTGAAAGGAAAGTAATAGGGCGAAGCGATGAATGAAATGATTGAAATCGTCCGACAGTTAGGCAAAGAATAAAAGAAGCTCAAGATAGATAAAAATCCTCTGACGACACGCTGCAGATCGGAGCCGCAATTTGAAAGTGGAGACAAAGTATTTCAAAGTCTCTCCATCAAAAGGGATCATAAGATTTGGTGTGAAAGGAAAACTAAGACCACGTTTCATAGGACCATATGAGATCCTCGAAAGAATAGGCCCAGTAGCCTATAAGTTGGCTCTTCCGCCAAACTTGGGAAATGTGCATAATGTTTTTCACGTATCTCAATTAAGAAAATACGTGTATGATCCAAAACACGTGATCCGTCAAGACGACATAGTTCTCAACTCGGACATGAGCTATGAAGAGGAACCTACACAAGCAATAATAGACCACAAAGTTCAACAATTGAGAAACAAATCAATTTCATTTGGTCAAAGTGTTGTGGAAACACCACGGACAAGAAGAAGCTACGTGGGAGCTAGAAGATGCAGTGAAAGAACGATACCCCAGATTATTCTTTTAAGGTATACAAATTTCGGGACGAAATTTCTTTTAAGGGTAGGATGTGATAACCCGCAGCTTTAAAAACCTAAATGACGCCTTTTAAAACACGAAAATAGAATTTCACCGTGAAATCAAATTAAATTTGAAATCGAATATGATTTCAATTATTTAAGAAGGAATAATTTCTGTTACACATTCACTCAAATTAGTGAATGTAAGAAACAAAGTT
Source organism: Salvia rosmarinus (assembly GCA_036937905.1). Classification (NCBI taxonomy): domain Eukaryota; kingdom Viridiplantae; phylum Streptophyta; class Magnoliopsida; order Lamiales; family Lamiaceae; genus Salvia; species Salvia rosmarinus. The sequence continues at coordinate 70,136,568 of CM072819.1, read as the reverse complement.
TTAAATTATATCGTGAATACATTTTAACGTCGAACGATATCGATCGTTGAAATTTCGCGATATTTTCTAAGCAATCAAGCTTAGAATTATATTCCATTTTAATGGAATATTTTAATAATGTGATTAGGATCTTTTATAACAAATTTTAAAGATGAGTCGATACGTAACGTTTTGAGGCGTTTTCAAGCGTCAACGCGTTTAGAGATAAACGAACGACGGTTTTAATGATCAAGATACTATAGAATTTATTTCCTATGATATTTTTATAATATTACAGTATTATTAAGCATTTAAATGATGCTTGAACCTTAGAATTAGTAAAATCTCAAAACTAGTTTGAAAACCCTAATATTTGAAATTAGGGTTTCTTCGAAAATTCATGCCTTTTAATTATCCTATGCTATTAATTATCATTTAAATCATATATTAAGGTGCACATACCTATAAATGATATGAAATAAAATATTTAATCTATGGTTTAGCCAAATGGCCGATAGCCCTTTTTATATGCACAATGTTGAGTTATTTTCTTCACTTATGATGTTTAATTATCTTGTGATATTAATTATCATCTAAATTATATTATATGATGTATATATGTATGTTTAGCATGGAATTAAATTATTTAATGTGCTTAAGGCATAAAAGCCGTGTATAATGTATGTGTGTATAACAAAGTGTATTTTTAATTCTATCACTCTTACATGCATATATATATGTATATATTCAGATTTTTTATCAACAAATCTCCCACTAATGATACATTTTAGCTATTCCCAAGATATTGTGTAAGACACTAATGATTGGAACCCATTAGTGAATAAATTAGTATTAACAGTTGAAGAGTCTTGTGTTGTATTGGGGGAGGGGGGATGACCGAGAGTAAGGGGGATAAGGGGGAGTATTTTCAGATTTTATTTCATTTATCACTCCACACTCAAACACCCTACACTCAACACTTCTCCTTCTCTCTCTCAACTTCATCTTCCTCTCCCAAAAACAGCCATAGCCGAGAGCTCCATCCCCCATAACCAAGCTTGATTTTCTTCTTCTCTTCCTCCATACCATACATCAATACCTTGTACCTTGTCCATTTAATCTATACCAACAAGGTAGGTGTCGATCAAGAGCTTGATTTTGTTCTTGGTTCTTGAAAAATTTCAAGAGGTGGTCTAGTTCATTGCATGTGTTTTAGATAATCTTTGTTGGGGATATCTTGTTAATGCATGTGTATTGATGATAAGAGGTATGTAGATATGTGTTCTTGTTCTTAGAAATGTGTTGCATGTGGGTTTTACTTCAAAACTTTTGAATCCATAGCTATGATGAGTGCTAAGAATGTGTAGCATGATGTTTGAAGCTTAGATCATGTTTTAAAATTCCTTAAACATGATACAAAATTTCGAAATAATGACCGAGACATGGTGATTTAATTTGAAGTATAGACTAATGATTTATAATCTCATATATGTTCTTTGTAGATTAAATTGAGAATTTTAGAAATATGTTGATATTTCTTTTAAAAGAACCGAAGCATATATGAATTAATAAGTGGGTGTATGATTTTATTTTTGTACATGCAATGTGATATTATGGATTTATGATGTATTGAGAATGCATATAATTTATTTGAGAATTTTTAAAACATTCTTGCTATTTTATTTCATAAGGGCCGAGACTTATATATATAATATGTGAGTGATGAATTTTTATTTAAGACATGCAATTGCATATAGTGAATCTATGATGTTTTATAAGTCCATAGTATTTATTTGAAAATTTTAGAAAATCTATGCCATTTTCTTCCTAAGTACCAAGCTTTTAAATTTTATAAGTGGGTATAAGATGTTTAATTTGTGCATGCAATAGGATATTCTTGAATTATAATGTGTTGAAAGTACATGGCAATTTATTTGACATTTGAAAGAACCTATGCTATTTTCTTTTCAAATGGCGAGACATGTATGAAAATCGAGGTTAGTATGTGATTTTTATTCAATACATGCATTAGTATATTATTGGTCTAGGTTGTAAACCATACACTATATGTGTTAATTGAAAATTTTAAGAAATTCCTACCTTTAAGTCTCAAAGGATCGTGAGCCACATATATGTATATATATGTGTATAATTTTATTTTATAACATGCAATGATGTTTTATTACTCTAGAGCATGAATTTTATACCCTATGGTTTAATTAGAATTTTAGAAATGTCCATCTATTTTTTTAAAGGAACCAGAGTATATATATATATAAGTTAATGTGTAATTTTGATTTAGTACATGCAATGCTAAATTATTAGCTTAGAATATGTTTTATGCATTCTATGTTGTTATTGAAATTTTGAAAATCAATTACCTACTTTATTCAAATAAACCAAGAGCTAAGCTCATTATGGTGATGAATAAATTGGTTTTGATAGTTGTTATGTTGAAATGTTGCTACAATATGATTTATGAGCATGTAGTGATCTTTGGAAAATTTTATAAAATTGTTGATGAACATTATGAAAGGGCCGAGAGCTATAGTGCCCATTTGTATGATATAACATTGTTATATAATGAATTATGTGTCACGACCCCACTCCGGACCAACCCGGACTGAAGGGCGATTAATACTAGGAGTAGTATTTTAGGGGTTACATGGGTAAAATAGAGATGCATAAAAATAAACTAACATGCTTGAGCAGAATATGAGATGATGTCATAATGTTTTTTAAAAGGTTTAGGCCATCGGACCCCAAAACTTGGCCTGATCCGATGGACCTCGATAGTTTGTAAACATAAGGCATAAATAAAGGAGTTCAGAGTATAGCAGCGGAAAGTGTGTGAATACATATATGACGATATGCATTCAAGGTATAACCCACAAATTCAAGTAAATCGGTCGAGGACCTTGGACTCTCAACACATCCTCATCATCACCATCAGAGCTCAACCTGCACATTTAAAAACAAACATGCAGGGCTAAGTACAAGAAATTGCACTCAGTGGACTTATGCCGAAAACATTTGATAATATTTGGATTACGCTGCCAATATCGAGTAAGTCACAAGGGTTTTAGTTAAAAGGCCTTGTGCTTACTAAAATCATTTCAGTTCGTAAAAGTAGCTTGGCCAAGCATTTTCTTGGTGTGTATGGTCCGTATCTCATAGTCACAATACATAATAATAATAAATAATAAGCGCCGAGTGAGGCCTCCCATCTACGACGCCGTGTAATACCCCGCATTCCTGTAACAGAGATGAGCTCATAATTAAGAGCTTATGAAAAGGGCATTGCATCCTTAAGAAAGAGTTGTTTAAGCTAGAAGCTTCTATGTTAAGCTTCGTGTCGATAAAAAAAGAATTTGAGATTTATTCAAGATCAATTCGAGATGGAACCTAAGATAAGATTCTTAGGTCTTGTTTAGAATAAGAAGACCTAGATTCCAAGGGTCTTGAGATGATAGATACATGCTCAATGAAGTCTTGATTTTATAAAATGGAGAAATTCAAATCTTTGTTTCGGCATTTGCCGATTAAACCCTAATCGTCGGCTGAATGTCCAAAATGGTTTTTGAAGCCAAAACTATTTGTACAATCAAAGTTTGATGTTTATATTATGTTATTGAGTTTAAAAGAGAATTTCAAGCAAGTAGCATTTTATTTGAAATTTCGTTTTGAAACCGGAACGATATTGATTAATAGTATGCATTTATAACGTTGGTATTATGTATGAAGAAGTGTACATTTTTGTAATTTTCTATAACGTGATTATTCATCCTTATTAAAGAAAAGGAAAAATGTAGAAAGCTTGAGAAAATTTGAGAATTTTCTAGAAATGTGGTGAATAATCACCACATTAAAGAAAATGAAAAATGAAATAAAAATTTGTGGACAATTATAAATATGCTACTATTCACCTTCTTCACTAATTTTTCTCCTAATTTTCGAAATTTCACACACTACACACACTAAATTTTTGAAAATTTCATACTCTAATTTTAGAAGATCTAACCGTTGGATTTTCGATCCGTCTTCGATTTCAGGTATAATTCTAACTTTACAACACATCTATGGTTTGAAATTTTGAAAATCATGAACTTATGAGCATGCTTAATTTTCGTTCATATTGATGAAATTATGAAGGATTGTTGTTGTTTGATTAATTCTTGATATTATGTTCGATTGGTCGCCGATAAGTTGTTTAACGTTGAAATTGTGGAGCATAGGTTCATCTTTGAAATTTTTGAAAAAAAGGGGAGTTCTTGATCTTGAATATATGATGTTGATATGCTTGATATTCTTTCATAAATGTGTTGATGAGTTGATATAAATATATTTTGAGCAAGAAAAACGTTTGAAATCGAACATATGCAAAAATTCCATTTGGCCGAAACCCTAGCCCTCTTATGTTGGGATTTTGATTTTATTTGATCATTTTGAGTTCAAATTTGATTCTATGATATGAATAAAGCTTAAAATGATTTATTCGGATTTTTCACCGACGTATTCAAAAGTTACAAAATTTTAGTTTTTACGTAAACTTTGTTTTCAATGCTAAAGCTTTGGCCTTTGTGTTTTGATGATGGATTGATGATATTTGATGATAGTTGAGCATGTATAGAGGTTCTTCTAAGATAGGCGACGTCTTGCGTGATTTTGACGTCGGACATAAGCTATGTCTTAGGGGTTGTTAGGTTTTGGCCAAGATTAGATGGTTTAAGCTTATTGTCGAGTTTTCTATGCTCGCTTAGTCATATGAGGCTTCGTTAAGTCTTGTTATATGTTAAGACATTAGAGGATGCAATGACCGAATGTTTATCGACCTTGGCGTCTTGTGTATTGAGAAAATATGGTCGATCGACGACTAAGATAAGCTATGTCCTTGTTTGATTCTTGATAGGCTTTTATGCCGTTTATGTGGATTGATGAACCATGTGAGAAGAAGAAAGATATGAAAGATGAAAGCAAAATGCCGATCGTGGTCGCCGCCAAAGTGGGTATAAATATTTTTTATATGATATGCTTATGTTTTATGTTTTCAAAATGAAATAAATTTCATTCGAGCAAAGTTTCAAAGTTAAATGACTTACTGCTTTGAGCATGAACATGAGCATGATGCATTATCTATCCACGGAAATGAAAGAAAGAAAAGAAAGAAATGATAAAGAGTATGGCGTGGCATGGTACCTTCGGTCCATCAACACGGGTATGTTATAATGTTTGAGATTTACCGACGTCGGATAGCGACCCTTCGGGTCATAGCGTGTTTGAGAAGGAGGCCTACTTCTCAACACATAGAAAGAATCCGTGGATATGGGAAGAGAAAGTTATCGGCCGACATGAGAACATGCATATGCATATTTTATGATGATGCTATGAAATGAAAGCAAGTAAGTAAATGTTTATGTTTATTATGATGCATGCACAAGTTATTTCACTAAAACCCCTGTGCATTGCTAACGTTATGGAAAGTCAATTATATAGCCCTAAGGGCAATGTTTTATGTTTTCGGCGTATACCCACTGAGTGCATTTTTGTACTCACGCCCTGCATGTATTTCTAAACGTGCAGGTTGAGCTCGAGAGGATGTTGGAATCGAATGTCGTGCAAAGGAGCTTCTAAATATTTGACTCATAAGGATAATATTCAATTATTGATATTGTTCATTGATGATTAACATGTTTTGTTGCCCGAGAATTATGTCATCACACATAATTCTCAACCACACTCTCGTTGTCGAACTTTGGCCTTCACCGCCGTTATGTTTTCTTATCTTTGAACCGTCTTACCTAATCTTGATGACGGATATTATTTTGTTGTTATGGTCTCGGCATCGTTGTTACGCTGTCGACTTTCTTATGAGAACATGGATTCATTGAAATGCCTCTGTGATCAAGGATTTACTTGAAAGTTCAGAATTATTTTGTTAGATCAAATAAGATGTATATCAAATCTTGGACATGTTGTCGAACCATGCTTTGAAACATCGAAAGATTCTTATCGTTGTTAAAGCATTTCTTGAATACATATATTCTTAGTATGGTTATCCTTTTGTTATTATCCGCTCCCCACCGTTGTTCTTCTTCATTCGAACTTTTATTAAGATTTGAGGACCTAGAATCAACCTTTGTCAAATTTATTTCACTTCTTTGAAACATAAAGTTTGGATTGTTTCATGATGAAAATTTAGGTCACACATTGTGATCGCTTTGAATCATTGGTCATATTTTAAGATATTGATTACAGATTTGTTTCTTAACCCACGTCACGGTCCAATTACTTGAATAATTACTTGGTTAAGTAGTCGGGCTGTGACAGAATGGTATCAGAGCAGTTTTGAATTCTTAACCTGTGAGCCTTTGTAAATTTGTGCAACAGTACGTTTTGAGTTCGAACATGTAAATCCTTGTTAATCCTTGTGCAAGCTTGTGTCTGTCTCAATTCTAAAATCATGAATCTTTGTGAGTCTTATGCGGTTTGTGCACCTTGAGCATGTGAACTCTTTTGAGTGACTATATTTGAGAATTTGAGTTATGAGTCGCTTGTTTGACTCTATCTTGAGAATCGAGTTTATAGAATCGTTGTTTGATTCGATTTGAGAAATGAGATAAAGAGTCGAGTTCTTCTTAAGAGAAGCTCAAGATTCGATTCCATCATCCCTAGCTCACGTGTATGAGCTTATGCTTATGATTATGATGATTATGATTATTATGATGATGATTGAGTATATGCTTTATTGAATGAATTGTTATATAAGAAGGTATGCTTGAAATGAGCTATTGCTCTAGGAGCTAAAGTTGAAAAGAAGTTCTTAAAGAGATGGCAGAATAACATGAATATGTTTTCTGCAAGAGTTTGACTATTGTTTTTAGCTACGATAATGAGGATCGTCTAGACAATTCGGAAGAGTACGACTTGTTTATCGTCATTACGTTTGTCGTCGTTTCGTTTATCTTCATCAAGAAAGATCGACGACAACTACCTTGAGCGAATTTCTCGCTCAATTCCATCGCCAGAGAAAGGTAATGATCGATACACAAGCAAAAAATAATTAAAGATAAAGAATGAATAAGAGACCGACGATCACCCGCGCGATAGCTAGCCAGCTTGCGAGTTTATTCCAGAAGTTTCTGCACCAAAACTAGTGATCTTCTTAACAATCGCTAGCCTGGCCGCGAGAATCCTCAAAAGTTTTCGCATTATAATTAGCGACTAACCTCACGATCGCTAGTCCGACCGCCAGCACCACGACCGATGAGAATTAGGTTTCACCCATCAACTATATATATATACCCCTGATCATCCATTGGCACGTAACTCTTGTTTTTCGCTAATTTTCCAAATTCCTAATTATCATCAGTTCTCATTATTATGTACACGTGAATTCCCTTTTGGTTCATTTTTCCTCCATGGCCGACTTCATCTCAGTTATTCCTCAGCTGCAGTTGGCTGATAATTTTTCTTTTATACCTAATGACAAAGAAAATGTTAAACCCATTAATGACGATTCTACCACCCCTGAGTATGATGTTAGTACCCATGCTCTAAAAATAGAGTTTTCATTTCCAGATACCTAGCTATCTATGCCTGGGTATGATGTATAATATCCTATACAGTTTGATCATTTTATCTCAACTCTGAGATGTTTTCTATTGACCTAGATTGGTATGATCAATCTTACATATCTCCTGAGATTCCTATACTGATTCAGTCTGTTCAATTTTCTCATGTTTATGAAACTTCTCAATGGAGATTCGAGAAAAGACTCAAGCTAGTTTATCTATACTCCAAATGTCTCAAGATCTTTTATATCTAAACCCGAGTTTTGCCAGTTGTTGGCACAACACAGCTACAACCCCTAGATATAGGTTAAATGTCTTTTGTGACTGATTCTGGCATCCTTTACCCTGGAGTCATTCTTTTGTATTAAATTCCCAATTGTGCTATTGATTTGCTATCTCCTGAGATTGAGAAAGATCATAGAGATGTCAGACTCCTATGAAGCCGTTGATGGCAGTAAGGACAGAAATGCAAAGACGTAAGAAAAGAATGATGACGATGACAGCCTGTCGTGAACATATGAATATATATATATATATATATATATATATATAGGTGATGTCAATAGATATTTTTTTTACGATGCGATAGCATGCTTGAAAAGTCGTACCAGATAAGTTTTCCCGAGATGCCAAATTATCTATATGCTTTAAAACCCCCAGATTGTAAAGTTTTCCCTGTTTTTGTAAAAGCCTTCAAAGAAGCAGTTTTGTTACCTTTGAGATCTATATGATCATTTTGCTATCGAGCTATGTTATTTCATACCATAACCTTATGATAAACAATTGAGAAGATCATTGAGATATAAGCTTGTTTAATAATTGAGAACTTTTTCTCGTTTTGATAAACGAAATATGCTGCATTTTAGAATTTGTTTGTAATGCAATATGCCACTCAGAAAAGAAATCCTCATTCTAAAGAGGAAAAATAAGAAAGTGACAATTCTTCTCATGATTCACCTATATCTTCTTTCCTTTAAACCGATCATAGAATTTCAGAGTTTTTCTGCGTCAGAATCCTCCATCTTTCAATGGAGATAGTAGCCCAGTTGATGTTGCAAAATGAGTTCGCTCAGAAAAGTGAGTTTTCAAGTTTTTAGAGTGCTCTAATCGAGAGTGTCTCCTATGTATATCGTGTCGCTTAAGATGGTGCGACTCGTGAGAATCACGATAGAAAGTTCTTTCTCCTTAAATCTCTATCACGATGAAGTCGACAAGTTAGCTCAAGATACGCCGAAAGATAGTACGATTTCATGAAGTGCTCATCTCAATGCTTCAAACAGAGACTCAAAATTTACATCTTGTTTTTGGACGAGTTTTCAACAAGAGATGTGTACAACGACAACTATCAAACAAAGATTTATATGACGCCTTATGAAGCCTCTACGACAGAAATAGTAGATCAGCACTCTTCTAAAATGCGTTTGAAGAAAGAAAAGTGCTTGGACCAGAAACGATTGAAGAAATTGTCGTAATCGTAGGACAACTCAAGAAAAAAATAAAAGAAGCTCAAGATCGTCAGAAGTCTAACGTGGATACAAGACGAACGAAGCTAAGCTTCGAGATTAGAGATAAAGTATTCGTGAAAGTATATCCTTCCAAAGAAATACATCGCTTTGGAATCAAAAGAAAAGCTCAAACCAAGAATTATCGGCCATACGAGATTCAAGAAAAGATCGGGCCAATCGTCTATAGATTAACATTACCCTCAAGTTTCGGAAGTATTCACGATGTGTTCCGTGTGTCGCAGTTATGAAGATATGTGTTTGATCCAAAACACATCATACATCAAGAGAACGTTGTTCTGAACAAGATCTATGCTATGAAGAGAAACCAGAAATGCATCTTAGATCGAAAAGAACGACAGCTAAGGAATAAATCTATTCCTTCAACTAAAATCCGATGAAAGCAACATGGTTTATAAGAAGTGACAAGGGAACAAGAAAATCATATGATAAAGAAGTACCTCAGTAAAAGGTACTAAATTTCGAGGACGAAATTTCTTTAAGGGGGTGGGAATGTAATACCCCGCATTCCTGTAACAGAGATGAGCTCATAATTAAGAGCTTATGAAAAGGGCATTGCATCCTTAAGAAAGAGTTGTTTAAGCTAGAAGCTTCTATGTTAAGCTTCGTGTCGATAAAAATAGAATTTGAGATTTATTCAAGATCAATTCGAGATGGAACCTAAGATAAGATTCTTAGGTCTTGTTTAGAATAAGAAGACCTAGATTCCAAGGGTCTTGAGATGATAGATACATGCTCAATGAAGTCTTGATTTTATAAAATGGAGAAATTCAAATCTTTGTTTCGGCATTTGCCGATTAAACCCTAATCGTCATTACCGAATGTCCAAAATGGTTTTTGAAGCCAAAACTATTTGTACAATCAAAGTTTGATGTTTATATTATGTTATTGAGTTTAAAAGAGAATTTCAAGCAAGTAGCATTTTATTTGAAATTTCGCTTTGAAACCGAACGATATCGATTAATAGTATGCATTTATAACGCTGGTATTATGTATGAAGAAGTGTACATTTTGTAATTTTCTATAACGTGATTATTCATCCTTATTAAAGAAAAGGAAAATGTAGAAAGCTTGAGAAAATTTGAGAATTTTCTAGAAATGTGGTGAATAATCACCACATTAAAGAAAATGAAAAATGAAATAAAAATTTGTGGACAATTATAAATATGCTACTATTCACCTTCTTCACTAATTTTTCTCCTAATTTTCGAAATTTCACACACTACACACACTAAATTTTTGAAAATTTCATACTCTAATTTTAGAAGATCTAACCGTTGGATTTTCGATCCGTCTTCGATTTCAGGTATAATTCTAACTTTAGAACACATCTATGGTTTGAAATTTTGAAAATCATGAACTTATGAGCATGCTTAATTTTCGTTCATATTGATGAAATTATGAAGGATTGTTGTTGTTTGATTAATTCTTGATATTATGTTCGATTGGTCGCCGATAAGTTGTTTAACGTTGAAATTGTGGAGCATAGGTTCATCTTTGAAATTTTTGAAAAAAAAGGGGAGTTCTTGATCTTGAATATATGATGTTGATATGCTTGATATTCTTTCATAAATGTGTTGATGAGTTGATATAAATATATTTTGAGCAAGAAAAACGTTTGAAATCGAACATATGCAAAAATTCCATTTTGGCCGAAACCCTAGCCCCTCTTATGTTGGGATTTTTGATTTTATTTGATCATTTTGAGTTCAAATTTGATTCTATGATATGAATAAAGCTTAAAATGATTTATTCGGATTTTCTACCGACGTATTCAAAAGTTACAAAATTTTAGTTTCTTACGTAAACTTTGTTTTCAATGCTAAAGCTTTGGCCTTTGTGTTTTGATGATGGATTGATGATATTTGATGATAGTTGAGCATGTATAGAGGTTCGTCTAAGATAGGCGACGCCTTGCGTGATTTGACGCCGGACATAAGCTATGTCTTAAGGGGTTGTTAGGTTTTGGCTAAGATTAGATGGTTTAAGCTTATTGTCGAGTTTTCTATGCTCGTTTAGTCATATGAGGCTTCGTTAAGTCTTGTTATATGTTAAGACATTAGAGGATGCAATGACCCGAATGTTTATTGACCTTAGCGTCTTGTGTATTGAGAAAATATGGTCGTATCGACGACTAAGATAAGCTATGTCCTTGTTTGATTCTTGATAGGCTTTTATGCCGTTTATGTGGATTGATGAACCATGTGAGAAGAAGAAAGATATGAAAGACAGAAAGTACAGTCGTCGAGTGACTGTCGCCAGGTGGGTATAAATATTTTTTTTATATGATATGCTTATGTTTTTATGTTTTCAAAATGAAATAAATTTCATTATGAGCAAAGTTTCAAAGTTAAATGACTTGCCTGTTTTGAGCATGAACATGAGCATGATGCATTATCTATCCACGGAAATGAAAGAAAGAAAAGAAAGAAATGATAAAAGAGTATGGCCGTGGCATGGTACCCTTCGGGTCCATCAACACGGGTATGTTATAATGTTTGAGATTTACCGACGTCGGATAACGACCCTTCGGGTCATAGCGTGTTTGAGAAGGAGGCCTACTTCTCAACACATAGAAAGAATCCGTGGATATGGGAAGAGAAAGTTATCGGCCGACATGAGAACATGCATATGCATATTTTATGATGATGCTATGAAATGAAAGCAAGTAAGTAAATGTTTATGTTTATTATGATGCATGCACAGGTTATTTCACTAAAACCCCTGTGCATTGCTAACGTTATGGAAAGTCAATTATATAGCCCTAAGGGCAATGTTTTATGTTTTCGGCGTATACCCACTGAGTGCATTTTTGTACTCACGCCCTGCATGTATTTCTAAACGTGCAGGTTGAGCTCGAGAGGATGCTGGAATCGAATGCTGTGCAAAGGAGCTTCTCTAAATATTTGACTCATAAGGATAATATTCAATTATTGATATTGTTCATTGATGATTAACATGTTTTGTTGCCCAGAGAATTATGTCATCACACATAATTCTCAACCACACTTCTCGTTGTCGAACTTTGGCCTTCACCTGCTGCTGTTATGTTTTTCTTATGCTGAACCGTCTTACCTAATCTTGATGACGGATATTATTTTGTTGTTATGGTCTCGGCATCGTTGTTACGTTGCCGACTTTCTTATGAGAACATGGATTCATTGAAATGCCTCTGTGATCAAGGATTTACTTGAAAGTTCAGAATTATTTTGTTAGATCCAATAAGATGTATATCACATCTTGGACATGTTGTCGAACCATGCTTTGAAACATCGAAAGATTCTTATCGTTGTTAAAGCATTTCTTGAATACATATATTCTTAGTATGGTTATCCTTTTGTTATTATCCGCTCCCCACCGTTGTTCTTCTTCATTCGAACTTTTATTAAGATTTGAGGACCTAGAATCAACCTTTGTCAAATTTATTTCACTTCTTTGAAACATAAAGTTTGGATTGTTTCATGATGAAAATTTAGGTCACACATTGTGATCGCTTTGAATCATTGGTCATATTTTAAGATATTGATTACAGATTTGTTTCTTAACCCACGTCACGGTCCAATTACTTGAATAATTACTTGGTTAAGTAGTCGGGTGTGACACGCCGTGACCGGCCGTAATCCGTCAAAGACACTGCGATCTCCGCAAGCATATGTTAACACGGTATAGTTCCAACCTTCACGCCAATCCTAGCGGGCATTTATCATCCGACACGGGACCCGACATTAAAAGGTTGGGTGCTACCACAACAATTGATATAATAGTTCCAACCATCTCCACAGCCTACCGGGCATAACAGATAGGATCCATACACAAACGAAATATTTTTGGCGGTAATGCAGTAAAACATTTGTTAAACAGTTGTAGGATAAGTGCTGTAAATAAACTCATTTGAAATAACGAGAAGGTCATATTTTAGTGGTGTGAAAAGGCCCACATTTTAAAGATAAGAAGCCCACTTTGGACTATGGTTCGTTGTAAAAGTCTGGAGTTCGTTAAATGCGTCAAAATCCCGTCATTGCGTTTGCGTCCACACCTTTCTAAAAAAGCGAGGCTTTAGTATCGTCGCTCAAGTCTCGAGACTTCCAAAGCTAAGATAAACTTCGATATTTCATATCGATGTGACTGAATTCCTTAGTGAATTCAATACGTCTCTATCACGATACGATTGAATTGTTCTCGATTCGAGAGATCGTTCAACGATATAAATCGTTTTCGATATGGATTTCATTTGTGAAATCTTTTCTTACTAATGAGGTATCATACTCAATTAGTATATCTTACGCGTACTGACGTATTTATAATCGTAAAATCGCACGTTTGACTTAAAAAGTCAACGAAGTCAACACTGGTCAACAAAGTCAACGATTTTGACTTTTAAATAGTAATTTCTTACTATTTTGTTTTATAAATCGAATTTGATCGATTTGAAAACGTAAAGTCCTATTTTTCGATTTATCTCGTAAATCGAGGACTTATAAATATTTTCGCATTAAATAAACCTTTTTATAAATAAAATGCGTATTTTGGTTTTTAAAACGTTATAAAATGAACGTTCGTCTCAAACATAGCAATCTATGTTTATAAAATTTTGTAAAATTTAAATCTGTCCAGAATATTAATTTAGTAAATATTTTATTAATAAACTGATTTAAAAAGGATTTAAAATCCTTATTAATTATCGAAAACTCGATAATTAATTTAAAAATGTCAAATGACTTTTGAAAATTTTTCTAAATTAATATAGTGCATTATTATACACTATGGTCCAGAATATGAATTTATAAAATCCATATGATATTATTTGCTATTTATTTATATATATACATATATACATTTACAAGTAATTTCAATAATTAGGAATAATTATCCAAAAATTCCCAAAATTGATATATACCTAGTATAATATCCCAACATCAATATACATCACCAATATAACCTATAGTTCACCATAACCATTCATTTAATAATATATAGCAATTATTCACGGCATTAACTTGATAATTACCGAATAATTAGCAAATAATTTCTAAAAATTCTAAATAAATTCCAACATCATTAAACATTATATTATAACATTGTAACATCATAACATCAACCAAGAACATTTGAATCATCACCATATGGAGCTCAATAGCTCTCGGCTTCTTTGATTCAATATGTTATTTGATTTTCAAAAATTCCAACAATTATATACTATGTTTATACACTATAGTATACTAATATAACATCATAATATTTATCAAAACTAATTAAATCATCACCTTTAAGAGCACAAAGCTCACGGCTTATTTGATTTAAAATAGTAATTGATTTCCAAAAATTCTAATAATTTCACACAATGCATAAACAATATACTAAAGCATCAATACACCATTGCATGTTCAAAAATAAAATCATACACCAACCTATGAAATTATAAAGCTCACGGTATTTTTAAAAAAAAAAAAAGCAATTGGTTTTCAAAAATTCTAATCAAATCATAAAACATATAACCAAGGTTCTAAAGCATTAATATGTTATTACAAGCTTGAAATAAAAATTAGACACCAATGTATGTTCATACATGCTCACGGTATTAAAGGTTTAAATAGCTAGGGTTTTCCAAAAATTTTAAATAACATACTATAGTCTTAAATCATAACATAGATCAATAATACATGCTTAGAATATACTAAGAAGCATTCGTCCTCATCCAATATTTTGTACCATTTTCGAAAATTATTTCCAATACATCCTATGGTTTGAAAATTATAAATATCAAACTAAATCCTTACAAACATTTCATATACAACATCTCATGTTTATGCTCATATTTTGAAAAAGGAATCAACAAGAACATAGACATAACCATAGCTCATGCTCAAGAACACTTAAACACATATATAAATATTTCAAACACACACATAACATGTATGAACAAGCTCGATTTTTTGAATAAAGGAGGATGAAATCGGTGCTATAGTCTAGTGTTTTACCTTGAGAATGGTATAATATCACAAGAACAATGCAAGGTGCTAGGATTTTCGAATGGAGAAGAAGAAATGGAAGAAGGAAAACTGAAATGGGAAGAGCTGCTCTCGGTTCTTGGGCGATTTTGGGAGAGAAAATGTGTTTTGAGTGTTGAGTGTGTTGAGTGAGGTGGGTGGAAGTGAAGAGTCCTATCCTATATCTTCCTCTCTCAAAATCGGTAGCACACATACAACAAGAAGGAAAATAATTGAAGCCCTTGGGAGTATAATAGTGATGATTAAGGAGTGTTAAGTGAGCTCTTCATGCATTGGTCCTTTTGAAAAAGGGAATCCCATGCTTGTTGGTGATGATGGCGTCGCATAGGAGAGGTTTTAGGGGCTGAGTTTGTTTTAATTTTTATCCTAATACAATGTATTAATCATAGTATAAGTCATAGATATATAATACATGCCATAAAAATAATTAAATCATCACATAGTCACACTTTCAAAATTACCGAAAATAAATGTGAAAAATAGGATTTAAAATATAAATTACACCTATTATTGATACTCATGTACATTTCGATCAAACATACACATATATATCATAATATATGATTTAGATATTAAATAATAGCATAGGATAAAATTATTACACATTTTATGCAATAAAAACCCTAATTTCGAAAATAGGGTTTCAAATTTTATAAAAACTGAAACCTTCGACTTCTATGGTTAAAAATCTGATTAAATGCTTAATAATATCCATATATATCATATTATAAAGTTTAGATACCATAGGATAATTTAATGGTATCATTTCATGTGATAAAACCCTTATTTACAAGTTTAGGGTTTTCGAAAATTAGTATTCGAAAATATCGAGTTTAAAAGCTAAAATTCGATTTTAATATTTATTAATACTGTAATTACATAAAATAATAATAGGAAATTAATTATTATAATTTCCCAAGCATTAAACTCATTTTTCAAAACGTCTCTAGACGTTAACGTTCAAAACGTTCAAAAACGACTCATCTCAAAATGGTCGCAGTAAGTTCATACTTACTAAATAAACATATTCCTTTTAATAAAGGAATTAAGATGGAAATTAATTCCAAGCTTCACTGCTCAGAAAATTTCATGAAAAGCTGACGTTCGATACGCGTTTGACGTTAAAATATATTGACGAATCATTTCGTAATATTTCAATCCTTAAATTCACAATCCTTAGTGAATTATAAAAAGGAATTCGTTATAACGATATCGTATCGAAATCACAAGATTCGATGTCGTAAAAAGATAATATACGGCAAAACCCTAATTACGGGTTTAGAAAACCGTAATCGTATATTCGTTTCTTTGGAATATTACATTATGTGACATAAAAATGTCATGGACTAATGTTTAGACCTTGTGGTAATTTATTGAAATTTTAGAAAAAATTGTTGGGCATTTTATTTCAAAATGCCGTGACCTTATGAAAATAATAAGGTGACGTTCGAAAGTTATTTGGTTGATATTATGACATATTAATGACCATAGTGTATAATAATACATTATATAAATTTAGAAAAAAATTTGGATATTATTTAGTAATTTCTTAGAATTACCGAGAATATCTAATAATTTTTAAGGATTTTTAAATCCTTTTTAATCAATTTTACTAATGAATTATATGTC
Organism: Salvia rosmarinus; assembly: GCA_036937905.1. Classification (NCBI taxonomy): domain Eukaryota; kingdom Viridiplantae; phylum Streptophyta; class Magnoliopsida; order Lamiales; family Lamiaceae; genus Salvia; species Salvia rosmarinus. Next base: position 70,119,858 of record CM072819.1, on the reverse strand, counting down.
TAATATTATTTTAGACATATTTGGAAATTATGAGCAATTTTCAAAAATAATTAGTAGATAAAATACAAAATAGCCGTGAGCTATTTTTAAAATTGGAATAAGGATTTTAAATCCTTAAATTCATTATTTATAATAAATTATATGTTTAAAAATTATTTTTAAACATATTAAAACGATTTATAAAAAGAAATCAATTGGAAATTGATTTTGAAGAATTTAATATTAAAGTATGACTTAGTAATTAAATTACTAAGAAAAGTCGAAATTGTTGACTTTTGGAATCAACGTACAATATACGTTCGATAAATACGCTAAAACGCGTAAGACGCATCAATTGCTAATGACATCACGTTGATATGAAAGGAATTCATATTTGAAGTCGTGAAATCGAAAAACGTGAGAAAACGTTGGACCATTTACCAAGAGGGGTAAATTGGTAACTTTCGATACATATCTCGTCTCTATCGAAGAACGAGAAATGTTAAGATGATATGCGTTTGAGAAACGAATTAAATTCATTAAAGAATTCAATTCATATCGATATGAAATATCGAATCTTATTATAGACTTTGTAAGTCTCGAATTACGTAAACGACGTACTAAAACATCCTTTTATATAAAGCGTGACGACGCACCACCGGACGCCGTTGACGAGTAGCGAACGTTAAAGACGATCAATAATTTTAGGTGGGCTTTATTATTAAAAAAGTAACAACTCGTAACAACTTTTTTCGCTCTTTTTCAACTGTCTTTGTTTACGATTTTCAATTATTGATAAAATTGTTTAAATGATTACCGCCAAAATGTTTACGTTTTGTGTATCGTATCCTATCCATGAATGATGTGATGTTGTTGGGTTATTCTCAACTTATGAATGAAAATCGATATCGGGTCCTATCTTGGGAAGGCTTATACCGGTTAGGATTAACGTACACCGATGGTGACCGTGTCTTTGTAAGGACAATTCACGGTCGGTCACGGGTCGTAGAGGAGGCCTCTTTACGACTTTCGACTATGATAAGATGATGGAATGATAGTAAGAGATATAGATCATACACACCTAGAAAATGCTTGGCCATGCAACTTTTATGAACTCGTGAAAATATTTTAGTAAGCGCAAGGCATTTTCAAATAAAACCCTTGTGTCTTACCATTATATTGGCGAGTAATTCAAAGGAAATAAAATGTTTCGGCATAAGTCCACCGGGTACAAATTTTGTACTTAGCCCCGCATGTTTGTTTTAAATGTGCAGGTTGAGCTCGGATCTTGATGATGGAGAGTGTTGAGAAAGTCCATTATCCTTGATGTTTGTTAGAATTGTCAACCTTGAATACATATCGTCAAATATGTATTCACACACTTCATCCGCAACTCGAACTGTTTTATTTTATGTTGAATGTTAAGATAATGTGAACTAGGAAGTCCTTCGATCGTAATATCCTTTCGATCATTGGCTTAAACCTTTGATCCGAAATGTTATAAGTGTATGTTTAATCCTAAGTTCTATAATCTCGTGTGATAAGCACTTATCGTGACGGTCTTCCGTATCCATGAATACTATTCTAGTATTAGTCCGCTCACTCCGGGTTATCCCGAGGTGGTCGTGACAGGTTTTGCCAAAATCATAAAAAAATAATACTGCTATATGGGTAGCGATGGGTTGACCCACCAAATATGTTCATCTCTGCCTATTCAGATGACTCGGAGATCCGATAAGTTAGCTCACGACATAAAGGAGACCAGATCTCTACAGGGGTACCAAAACCTATCACTTGAGATAGAGATTCTAAGTTTACCCTAGATTTTGAACTAGCTCACCAGAAAGGAGTTAGACACGAGATTGAGCCTTAACATAGATGTCCACTCAAGGACAGATGGACGATAAAAAGGACAATATGAACGTATAAGGATACGATGAGGACATTAATGTTTAAATCAAGGTACAAGTGGGAACATGTTGTACCACTTGTTAAGTTCACGTACGACCATAGCGGTCAACCAACGATCAATATAGTTATATGAGACATTATGTGGAGAGAAGTATCGACCACCACTTTATTGTAATAAAGTAGGTGAGAGAAAGTATAAGGCTCTGACAACGTAAATGAAATGATTAAGATATCTGCCAAATAAGGCAAAGAATAAGAAAAGCTCAGGACTGACAAAAGTCTTACGCTGGTACGCGTAGATCTGAACTGCATTTTGAATGCGAAAATAAAGTTCCTTAAAATTTCTCCATCGAGGGAAATTATAAAGTTTAAAGTACAAGGAATGTTGAGATCATGTTTTATAGGACCTTACGAGATCCTAAAAGAATGATAGGCCTAGTAGCCTATAGATTGGTACTTCCACCAAATTAGGGGAATGTACACAATATTTTTTTTCCACGAGTCATACTTAAGAAAGTACGAATATGACCCAAAACACGTGATCCATCATAATGACGTGATCCTTAACTTAAATATGAGTTGTGATGAAAATCTACGACTATTTTGATCGTAAGATTCAACGATTAAGAATCAAGTTTGGGTCTTTAATGAAAGTCCAATGGAGAAACCATGGACAAAAGGGAATCACGTGAAAAATTGAGGATGTTATGATGCAAAGATACCCCATACTTTTAAGGTATGCAAATTTCGGGACGAAATTTCTTTAAGAGGGGTGGAATGTAATATCCCGAAGATTTAAAGCCTAATTACGATATTTAAAAATCGTAAATTAGGGTTTCGACTCGATAATTGAAATAGTAACTTATCGAATATTGATTTCGATTATTTATGATATAATAAATTCTTATATCATATTCACTAATGATTAGTGAATCGAGGAATATAGTTTATATAATTCTTTCGGCAGTAATATTTTAAAGTCGATTTAATATCGATTGTTAATATTACGTTAATTCTTCTAAGTGACGAAGCTTAGAATTAAATTCCCTTATTAACGAAATACGTTAATAAAGTGATTATGACTTTATTACAACCATTTTGAGATGGGTCGATTATAAACGTTTTGGAGACGTTTCAAACGTCAACGTTTAGAGACGATTAGAAAAATAAGTCTAATGATCAAGGAATTATAATATTTAAATTCCTATGATTATTTTATGTAATAAGAGCATTATTTATCATTAAAATAATGCTAGAGAACTACGGAAGATTTTATTCTTTTTTTAGAGCGATATTTTCGATGGGGATTAATTTTTTTTATATAATTAATCCTATTCCGTGTCTTTTATGGTGAAGCTTGGAATTTAATTCTAACTTAACGAAAATACTGATGTGAAATAAGTACGGTTTTTGGATAATTTAATTATGAAGTTTGACTTCTACGGTAATTTTTTTTCTCACAAATGATCCAAGTTTTTAAAGTTTTTATAATAGTATTAAAATACATCAAAAGTCATCTCTCCTATTCTTATTATGACCGAAAATGTGGAATGAAATAATGTGAACTATTAATTTTATTTTTAACCACATATCATGATATTTATTTTGGGACCGAAAAAAAATATTATATTAAATAGTACAATGATCAAAAGCTACTATTTTGTTTTGGTCTTGTGTTAACCGAAATAAAATGAGAAAAAGGTGAAAAGTTGTTTCCTCTTGAACACCACATGTTTTTATTAATAATTTTTGAATTGTACTATGTATTATTATAGATTAAAATAGACATAAAAGTCTTCCATTTATATCATGACCGACCCAGTAAGAAGGAAAAAAAAATGTGAAGAGATATTTTTATTTGTGTCCACATAATCATTTAAGTCTTAAGTCTCCATGACTTGAAACAAAAGAATAGACCATTCCTCACTTCTCATCCCTCTATTACCGTGAGCAAAAGAAGAAGAAAATGAGAGAAGCCTTTCATCTTCAAATTTTCAAAGAGCATGTTCGATGTTGTTTTTTTTTGGGAAAATCAAAACCGATTAAGAGGTAAATAATCTCCTTAGCTCTTTAGATATCCAAGGAAATAAAATTTTCATTTATCGTTTGAGCTTTGAAAATGTTCAAATTTTTAGATTTTCAAATGATGTAAGTTTATACCTTAAAGCTATAGATATGAGGTTTGTGAGCTTAGATTCCAAGTTTAGCACCAAGTTGAGAATGTTTGAAAATTTTCTAATTATGACCGATTTATTTTAAGAATTTTATGAACATGTTTTGAATTTTGTTGGATGATTTGAGCACATTTATATGATGTTGGATATTCATTAAGCATGTATGATTTAGTTCATTTTTTTTAGCAAATATTTGAGAATTTCTTTGAAAAAATCGAGAGCCTCATGATATGGGTTTGTGGCATTTGGTTGTTATATGTTAAATTTAATTACATATCTAGACTTGGGAGTATGTATAATGCATGCTAGAATTTATTAGATTTTTCGGATAAAATTTGAAAGTTTACTACGTTGAGTCGTTTTAATTAATGTCGTAAAACTTAAGAACTGTAAATGTTATGCATGTTTTGTATCCATTTACATATGTTTGGGTGTGTCTAAGTACTAATGTGAAATTATAGTATTTTTCCGAGCATGTTGGGTAGTAAACCCAATTAGGGCCTATTATGATATTTAATCATTTTTCGGGTTCCAATATTTGTTGAATGAAACTAAGTGCAAGAATGAGTTAGATTAATACAAATAATGGCTAAGTTTATAGTTTGGAATGATTTGGATTATGTTGGAATTTGTTCGAACATGTTTAATTTAGATGAGCATCTTTGTAGTGTTAAATATGTTATTCAGTAAGCGAGTTATGTTTAATGTACAAAGTAATATTTTATGCTTAGAATAATAAATATGGTGTTAGTTGGGACGTGAGAGATGTGAACGAAATTTAAAATTTTAAGTTCCAAGTTAGGATTTTTTTTAAATCTGATTTAAAGTTTATATGTTATTAATAGAAAGTATAAGCTTATTTTAAGCTTAGTTTTGATAAGGAATTTCAAATGTGAAGTAAAATACACTAAGATGAGAACAGGGGTAGCTTCGTTATGATGAAGGAAAATGAATTAGATAGTTAACCCTATCTCTTAAGACGGAATTGATTTCATAACTGAAATCGTATTACTTAATAACTACTAAGTTATGACGAAGTTTTCTAGGAATATTATGAGTTTTGAAGCGATGCTTCGTCTTAATTAGAAACAAGAAGATTGATGATGAAATATGAAATGGATGAACTAGAGTTTTCGAAAGAAACAATAACCTTATTTAGTTGAATGTGCAAAAACCCTGATAAGGTTTAAGAAAGTTATCGAGTCCGTTATGTAATCCCTACGTTGCTAGAGACTTGAACAATGTACTAAAATAGTTTCTCACATAAAGGTGAAATACGGAAGTAGTCGAAGAAGGACAAAGGAAATGCATCGAGTTAGGAGGAGATAATACCAGGTGGGCTTTACTATACTCAAAATAATAAATTTCTTATCTAATGATTTATTTACGATGCTTTATTCGCAAGAAATGATGAGAAATGATTATTTAATTACCCGCCCAAATTGTTTATGTTTTATGTAAGTATCCTATCCATGATCGAATGATGCATATTGTTAGGTAGCTCCCACTTATGAAATGTTTGAATTCGTATCCTTGTAAGTACCCACAAGGATGATTGAGAATTCGTATCCTATGCCGGAGTGACAAGGATTTTGTGCACTATTTTGTGACTGTGTGCTGAAAGGGTGCTCGGCCGGTCACGGCGTCCGTGAGAGGAGGCCTCCTCTCCGGCGCGGAATGATTTATGAAATGACTTATGAGTTGATTATGAGATGAAATATGAGAAGTGAAAGAAAATGGATACAAATCATACATACAAGGAAAATGCCTACGCAGACGAGGATTTATGAAAATGATGAAAATATTTTAGTAAGCACAAGGCCTTTCAAATAAAACCCTTGTGTCTTACCATGATGGGCAGTGTAATTCAAAGATGACAAAATGTTTTGGCATGAGTCCCATGAGTGCATTCTTGTACTCAGCCCTGCATGTTTGTTTTTAAATGTGCAGGTTGAGCAGATGATGGATGGAGGCGTGTTGAGCAGTCGGACCCCTTTTGAAAGATATATTAGAAACCTTGACTACACATCGTCATATGTGTATTCACACGTCTTTCCGCTGCAATAGAACAATAAGTTAGCTTTTGATGTTGACAGTTGATTACCTTCAGATCATGTGAATTCCTGTGTTAAGATTCTGTAGGTCTCTCTCCATATGTAAATTATGTATGTCTTGTATAAAATGGTTAAAGCTTCTTAGTTTACTTGAATTTAGTCCCACAATTCTATGATTAATTGTATTTCATAATCCTTGATCATTGTTCCAAGTATTAGTCCTCGTTAATCCGTCCTTAGGATTAGAGGGCTGTTACAGAAAGAATCAAGTGTGTGAGTGTGTGTGTGTTTCGAAGAGAGAGAGAGAGAGAGAGAGAGAGATGAAGATGGTGAATGATGGGGTGTTTTGGAAGCTAAAACATACATACATATATATATATATATATATATATATATATCATTTTTCTCACTATTTCATTCTTCCATGAAAAGCCATTAACTTTCCATCAATTTCTAAAAAATTCTTAGCTTATCTCATAAGCTTTGGTTGCAATTTGGGCATATTACTACATATTGGTGCTAGGCCCAATTTATTAGGGACGTTATGTCCTCATCCGAATATATATATTTATTCAAAAAAATAAAGATATAATATATGTAACAGCCCTCTAATCCTAAGGATGGATTAATGAGGTGAAACTTGAACGAGAATTCTCGAACATTAAAGATAATTTATCAAAGGATCATGAAACAAACATCATGTGAACTAGGAGTTTCAACCCTTATTTACAAGCACACATAATTTACATATAGAAAGGCTACAAGTTCTTAACAAAAGGTTCACCGATTCGGATGGATTTAATCACAACATCAATACATAAACATAACATTCAATCGCGGAGAAGCATTTGAATGCATATATGACGATATGCATTCAAGGTTTCTAACATAATCAACAAAAGAGAGCGACTACTCAACACGCCCATCCACCATCCGCTCAACTCGCACATTTAAAACAAACATGCGGTCGAGTACACGAATGCACTCGGTGAACTCGTACAAAACATTTTATCAAATTTAAATTACATCGCTTCATCACAAGAAACACGAGGTTTTAATTTAAATACTCGTGCTTACTAAACATTTTCTGTCAATTTCCATAAATATTCATCTGGCCAGACATATTTTCCATGTATGTATGATCCATATCCCTTTCCATTCATCACAACAATTCCATTGTCTCATCTCATTAATTCATCTTACGCCGTAGAGGAGGCCTCCACTTACGGACGCCGTGACCGGCCGAGCACCCTTTCAGCACACAGTCACAAAATAGTGCACAAAATCCTTGCCACTCCGGCACAGGATACGAATTCTCAATCATCATTGTGGGTACTTACAAGGATACGAATTCAAACATTTCATAAGTGGGGGCTACCCAACAACATTCACAATTCGAGCATGGATATGATACATACATAAAACCTAAACATTTTGGGCAGGTAATTAAATAAATCATTTCATTATCATTTCTTGCAAATAAAGAATCGTAAATAAGACATTTGATTTTTTTGAGTAGAGTAAAGCCCACCTGGACTATATATCGCCTTAATCGATTTCTTGCTTTGTCGACTCGTCACGCCCACGTCCAACCTTACGTAAAACTACTTTAATGCGTTGGTCACGTTTTCGAGAACATCAAAGTTTAAATAAACTTTGATAACTTATAAAGTTATAATTGAATCCTTAACTAATTTTAATACGTCGTTTCAACGCGTATCTTAACTAATTATTTCTCGTGCTTGATAGAGGCGTAATATGATCTACGATCTCATATTAACCATTTAGGTTAAACGTTCAACGTATTTTAATGTCTTTTGATAAAATGATTTCAATTATGTAATCTTTTCTCACAATTGAGATATTCTTATAAAATTAATACGTTTTACACGTATTAGCGTATTTACTCAACGTATTTAATACGTTTAAACTAAAGTCAACGTTTCGACTTTTCTTAACATATTTTATAACCAATTTTTATATAAATCGATTTTCAATCGATTTCTTTTCATAAACCCTAATTCTCGATTTTCACGCTAATGATAAACTTGATTAATATTTTCCTTTAATATGAATTAACTTATTCATTTCACATTATTTTTCATTTCTAACGTTATTTAATATAACGTTTCGTCGTAAACATAGTATACTATGTTTATAAAATCCCATAATTGTCACGACCCCACCGTGATAACCGGGTGGGCGGACTAATACTAAGAATAGTATTCAAGGATACGGACGACTGTCACGATAGGACATGTCATATGAGAATATAGAACTTAAGATTAAACAAATACTTATAACATTTCAGTTCAAAAGGGTTTACTCAACAGATCCAAAGGATATAACGATCTGAAAGACTTCATAGTTCACTTTGTTATAATATCCCACGTGAAAATAAAACAGTTCAGAGTTGCAGCGGAAAGTGTGTGAATACATATTTGACGATATGTATTGAGTTGACAATTCTAACAAACATCAAGGATAATGGACTTTCTCAACACCTCCATCATCAACATCCGAGCTCAACTCGCACATTTAAAACAAACATGCGGGGCTAAGTACAAAATTTGTACCCGGTGGACTTATGCCAAAACATTTCATTTTCGTTTAATTACTCGCGATATAGTGGTAAGACACGAGGGTTTTATTTGAAAATGCTCAGGCTTACTAAAATATTTTCACGAGTTTATAAAAGTTGCTTGCAAGCATTTTCTTGGTGTCGTGATCCATATCCCTTATTATCATGTCATCACATTATCATAGTCGAAAGTCGTGAAGGAGGCCTCCTTCTACGACCCGTGACCGCCGTGGTGTCCTTACAAAGACACGGTCACCATCGGTGTACCGTTAATCCTAGCTGTATAAGCCTTCCGGCATAGGATCCGATATCGATTTTCATTCATAAGTTGGGAATAACCCATCACATCATACATGGATAGGATACGATACACAAAACGTAAACATTTTGGCAGGTAATCATTTAAAGAATTTTAGCATTTTTTTGACAAGTACTGTAAACAAGACAGTTGAAAAGGACAGCAAAGTTGATCTATTTTGGTAATAAAGCCCACCTGGAAATTATCGTTCGTCTTTATCGTTTTCCTTACTCGTCAACGTCCAGCTGGTGCGTCAGCGTCCACACCTTTATATAAAAAGGATGCTTTAGTACGTCGTTTACGTAGTTCGAGACTTATCAAGTCTTATAATATAATTCGATATTTCATATCGACGCGAATTGAATTCCTTAATGAATTTAATTCATTTCTCAGTCACGTACCAAATTAACATTTCTCGTTCTTGATAGAAAGCGAGATATGTGTTAAAATGACCAATTTACCCCTCTTAGTAAATGGTCCAACGTTTTCTCACGTTTTTCGATTTCATGATTTTAAACATGAAATCTTTTCATATTAACATGATATCATTAGTAAATGATACGTCTTACGCGTATTTGCGTATTTATCGAACGTCTTTCGTACGTTGATTTCAAAAGTCAACAATTTTGACTTTTTCTTAGTAAATTAATTACTAAGTCTTATTTTAATATTACATTATTTCGAAAATCAATTTCTAATTGATTTCTTTTATAAACTGTTTTAATATGTTTAAAATGATTTTAAACATATAATTCATTATAAATAATGAATTTAAGGATTAAAATCCTTATTTGAAATTGAAAATAGCTCATGGCTATTTTAAGTTTTATAACCTAAATAATTTGAAAATTTTTGAATATGTCTAAAATAATATTTAGACATATAATTTATTAATAAACTTGATTTAAAAGGATTTAAAATCCTTAAAATCTTTAAATATTTTCGGTAATTGTAATAAATTACCCAATGATGTCTAAATTTTTCTAATAATATATAGTGTATTTTATACACTATGGTCATTAATATGTCATAAGATCAACTAAACATTGGTTAATCATCACCTTAATATTTAGTCGAGGTCTCGGCATTTATAGATTAAATGCCTAATAATTTTCTAAAATTCCGATAAATTACACAAGGTCCAAATATTATTCCATAACATACTTATGTCATATAATTCACTATATAACAATGTTATATCATGTAATTTGTCCCATAGCTTTCGGCATTTTCATAATATTCAACAAACAAGTTTGTAAAATTTCCCAAAATTAAGACATGCTTATACATTATAGTGTAACAATATAACATCATAAAATGTATCAAAGACCACTTGAATCATCACCATTTTTGAGCACAAAGCTCACACTTTTTGAATTCAATGGGTAATTGATTTGAAAAAATTCTAACAAAATCATAGGATGCATAAAACATATCCAAGAGCATTAAAACACAAATGCATGTTACAAATTTAAATCATACATCCACATAAAATTTCATGTAGCTCTCGGTCCTTGGTAGAATTTCACATAGGATCTTCCCAAAATTCTAAATAAAACATATAGTGTATAGTTTACACCTAGAACAATAATATGCTATTGCATGTCATGAAATAAATTCACACACCAATATATAAATATATACATGTCTCGGCTCTTTTTAAAAATAATAGATAGAATTTTTCAAAATTCTAATTAAATTACCATAGACTTCAATATCATCATAGAGTAACTATATATCATTGCATGTCTCATATAAACATCATTCATAAACATATACTTATATATGTATGTTCGGTCATTTTTTTAAAAATATAGCAAGAGTGCTTCAAAAATTCTCAATTAATTTACATTCATTTCCAATATATCAATAATCAACAATATCACATTGCATGTACAAAATAAATTTTTATACACCAACATTGGCATATATATACCCTCGGCTATTTTGAAGAAAATAGCATGTTTTTTCAAAAGTTTTAAATAAATACTTATGAACATATTTAACATCCTAAATCCACAATTCAAACTCAAATAATACTCTCAAGTCATCGGTCATTACTCAAAATTTTCAACCATGTTTAGATAAATTTTTAAAACACAATCTAAGCTTCAAAACATCATGCTACACATTCTAGGAACATAACATACTCATATATTCATAAGATTTTGAGGTTGGATCATGCATGCAAGACTTAGAAAAATAAGAACACTATCATCTACACATTTTTCTTCCACCAACTACATGCATACACAAAATCTTTCACAACAAGAACTCAAGAACACATGAAATGTGTTTGTACATTTTCGGCAGTTTTTCAAAAGAAAACAAGAACAAGCATGTTGGAATCGACACCTACCTTGTTGATGTAGATTAAGTGAATAAGGTACAAGGTATGGATGTGTGGTATAGAAGAAGAGAAGAAGAAATGAAGCTTGAGAAGAAGAGGAGCTCTGGTGTGAGAAAGAAAATGGGGAGAAGAGAGTTTGAGAGAAAGTGAGAGTGAAATTAGAAGTGTTGGGGTGTGTAAGAGTTTGAGTATTGTAAAAATCTGAATAAATCCCCTCCCCTATACACATGTCTCGCCCCTCTCTCTCTCTCACACAAGGGAGACCCTTCAAGTCTCACAAATAATATTTTATGCACTAATGGGTTCCCAATCATTAGTGCCTTACACAATATCTTGAAATAGCTAAAGTACATATACATATATAATGAAAGACTCCCACAAAATCTGAATATATATCCAATATATATATATATGTAATATAAGAGTGATAGAATAAAAATTACACCTTGTTGCATACATTTATGTAGACACGGCTTTTATGCCCAAACACATTAAATTATTTAATGCATGCTAAACATACATATATATATCATATAGTATAATTTAGATGATATTTAATATCATAGGTTAATAGCATAAGTGAAGAAAACAAAATAATCCAACTTTGTGTACAAGAAACTAGCTATCGGCTATTTGGACAAAACATAGGTTAAAATTTTTATTTCATGTCATAATTAGGTATATACACTTTGGTATATAAATTATATGATAATTATATCATAGGATAATTAAAAGAATATTTAATTTCGAAAGAAACCCTAATTTCGAAGAATTAGGGTTTTCGAAATTAGTTTTGATGTATATATATTAATTCAAATGTTCAAGCATTAATTAAATGCTTATTTGAACTGTAGTATCATGAAAATATCATAGAAATAAATTCTATAATTTCTTGATCAATAAAACCATCGCTCATCTTATCTCTAAACGCTGACGTTTGAAAACGTCTCAAAGCGTAACGATCGACTCATTTTAAAAGGGTCGTAAATACTCGTAATCTCATCATAAAAATATTCCATTAATAATGGAATATAATTCCAAGCTTGATTGCTTAAGGAATATCGTGATATTTCAATAGTCGATATGTATTCGACGTTAAAAATATACTGCTGATAAAAGTTAAAACTTTCGATTCTTTCATTCACTAAGTTTGAGTGAGTGTGTAACAGAAATTATTCCTTGTAAACAATTGAAATCATACTTGATTTCATATGTGATTTGATATCATGACAAAATTTTATTTTACGGGTTTTAAAAGACCGTAATTAGCTTTTAAAAGCTCAAGGGTTATTACATCCTACCCCCCTTAAAAGAAATTTCGTCCCGAAATTTGTATACCTTCAAAGAATAATCTGGGGTACCGTTCCTTCACTGTATCTTCTAGCTCCCACGTAGCTTCTTCTTGTCCGTGGTGATTCCACAGCACTTTGACTAACGAAATTGATTTATTCCTCAATTGTTCCACTTTATGGTCTATTATTGCGATAGGCTTTTCTTCATAACTCATGTCTGGATTTAGAACTACGTCGTTTTGACGGATCACATGTTTTGGGTCGTACATATATTTCCTTAGTTGAGATCGTGAAAATATTATGCACATTTCCCAAGTTGGTAGGAGAGCCAACTTATAAAGCTCTTGAGCCTATTCTCTAGGATCTCGTATGGTCCTATGTGGCGGGTCTTAGTTTTCCTTTCACACCAAATCTTGCGATCCCTTCGATGTAGAGACTTTGAGAAACACTTTGTCTCCAACCTCGAAATGTAGTCCGATCTCACGCGTGTCGTCAGAGGATTTCTGTCTCATCTTGAGCTTCCTTGATTCTTTGCCTAATCTGTCGGACGATTTCAATCATTTCATTTATCACTTCTGGCCCTACTATTTTCCTTTCACCTACTTCATCCCAGTAAAGTGGTGATCTGCACTTCTTGCCATACAAAGCTTCGTATGGGGCCATATCAATCGTCGCTTGATAACTATTATTATAGGCAAACTCAATAAGAGGTAAAATGTCTTCCCATTTAGCGCCTCGATCTAGTACTACGGTTCTCAAAGATATCTTCGAGTTTGGATTGTCCTTTTCGATCGCCCATCGGTTTGTGGGTGAAATCAGTCTTCAAGTTTAACTTTGTTCCCAATTCTTTTTGTAGGCTCATCCAAAATTTCGATGTAAATTTGGAGTCTCTATCTGATGTAATAGATTTTGGTACTCCATGTAGCCGTATCACTTCTTTTACGTATATTTGGGCTAGTCTATCAGCTCCATATGTATTTTGAATTGGTAAAGTGGCGCACTTGGTGAGTCTATCTACTATTACCCATATAGTAGTGTTTCCTTTTCGAGACTTGGGTAAATCCGTAACGAAATCCATCGTTATTTCGTCCCACTTCCATTCAGGTATACCCAACGGTTGTAACTTCCCGTAGGGACGTTGGTGTAAAGCTTTTACTTGTTGGCAAACAAGGCAACGTTCTACGAAAGAAGCTATGTCTCGTTTCATGCCTTCCCACCAGAACTTATCTTTTAAGTCTTGGTACATCTTCGTACTGCCTGGGTGGGCGGTATAAGGTGTATCATGAGCCTCACTCATTATGTTGTTTCGAATCTCAGCATCATCTGGAACACATATCCTTCCTTTGAACATTAAAGCATTATCTGATGCTTCCTGGAAGGTTTCCAATTCGCCAGTTCTCACTCTTCCTCTTATCTTTTCCAACTTTTCCTCAATCCTTTGTCTCTCAATGATCCTTTTTCTTAGATCAGGTGTCATGGTGAGTGTAGCGATACAATTTTTGATCGTCTCTGGCTGTTTAATCAATTCGATTCTTAATTTGCTGAATTCCTCGACAAGTTTATCTTCTTGTGTCGAGATATCCCAAATGAGTTTGATTCTTACGACTCGGCGCGGCTACTACATTCGCTTTACGGGTGATAGTTAATACCACGGTCGTAATCTTTTACTAGTTCGAGCCATCTTCTCTCGTCTCATGTTTAGATCTCTCTGCTCGAAAAAGTATTTCAAACTCTTATGATCAGTATAAATTTAGCATCTCACTCGTGAGATGGTGTCTCCATATTTTTAGTGCATGAACCATCGCCGCTAACTCTAAATCGTGTGTTGGGTAGTTTAGCTCATGTGGTCTTAGTTGTCGTGATGCGTATGCTATTACTTTTCCTCTTGCATCAAAACGCATCCTAGTCCGTTCTTCGAGGCGTCAAGATAAACCACATATTCTTTATCTCGATTAGGAATCGCTAACACCGTGCACTTGTTAACTTTTCTTTGAGTTCTTGAAAACTTGCCTCACATTCCTCGGTCAAGTGTACTTAACTCCTTTTCGAAGTAATTGGGTCATTGGTCTTGCTATTTTGGAGAATCCCTCAATGAATCTCCTATAATAACCAGCTAACCCTAGAAAACTCCGGATCTCATTCTGAGTTCGCGGTGATTTCCATTCTTGCCTTCGCCCACTTTGGTGGATCCACTTTGATTCCATCAGCAGACACGATGTGTCCTAGGAACATTACTTCCTTTAGCCAAAATTCGCATTTGCTGAACTTAGCAAACAATCTTTCATTCCTCAAAGTTTGTAACACCATTCTTAGATGTTCCTTATGGTCTTCCTCATTTTTGAATAGATGAGAATATCATCTATGAAAACCAAGACAAACTTGTCTAAGCACGGATGAAACACTCGGTTCATGAGGTCCATAAACACCGCTGGTGCATTAGTTAATCCGAATGGCATAACTACAAATTCATAATTGCCATATCTTGTGGAATGCGGTTTTAGCTATGTCCTCGTGTCGCACCTTTAGTTGATGGTACCGACTTGAGATCAATCTTTGAAAATATACCGCTCCCCTCAATTGATCGAACAAATCGTCGATTCTTGGTAAAGGATATTTATTCTTGGCGCCATCTTGTTCACTCTCGATAGTCTATACACATCCTTAAGGATCCATCCTTTTTCTTGACGAACAATACAGGCGCCCCCCAAGGCGAAACACTAGGTCTAATGAAACCTAGGTCCAACAATTCTTGGATTTGGATTTTCAGTTCTTCCAATTCCTTTGGGGCCATTCTCAGAGGGTGCCTTTGACATCGAGCCGATCCCGGTTCCAGTCAATGGTAAATTCCAACTGCTCATCGTGAGGTAATCTGGTAGATCCTTAGGAAATACATCCGAAATTCCTCGACAATTTCTATGTCTTCAATCTTCGCCCGCTTTTCTTCTCCGCTCGGTAAACAAGAAAAGCATGGTATCCTTCTTATTCATCATTTTCCTCGCCTTCAATGCGACACAATTGGGACTCTCTTGCCCATGCCGATTCCATGGAAATGCGTTGCTTCTTGCCCGTGAAAATGAAATGATATTTTCCTTTCCTTGCAAAGAATCGTGGAGTGGTTTGCACCAACGATCCATTCCTAGGATTATATCTACGTCACCCATGGACATTATGTTCAAGTTATTTGCTAGAACCCTTTGTGATCCTAAGTTCAACTCTAGGTTCTAGCAGAAATGTGTAACAGTCATAATTCCTCCTATAGGTGAAGAGATTCTCATATCTGATTTGCCTTTATTGCACTAAGTCCCAACAGATCTACGCATGATTTTGCTATGAAAGAGTGCGAAGCACCCGTGTCGAACAATACTATAACAGCATGTTGAGAAGGATTCCCATACCGCCGTGTTTCCTGGTCTGTTCGCTTTGTTGCTTGCAAAGCATACGCCTAGCTTGGGGTAGCTGCGGTGGCGTGGTGCTTGCCTTTGTTGAGGTCGTTGTTATGTTGTCCGGGCCGCTGTCACCGACGCTGCCGTATTGGTTGTTTTCTTCGTTCTTGGGGTGGTTGCCACCTTGTTGTGGTATTTGTTGTTGTGGCTATTGCATTGTGGTGGAGGTTGTTGCCATTGTTGCGGTTGTAGTTAGTTGTCATGAGGTTGAAATTTGAAATTGATAGCCTCACGGTTGGACATTACCGGTTGGTTCGGCCTTACAATTGTTTCGAACGTATCCCCGACAAAAGTTTGCGTAATGTCCCTTCATACCACACCCAAAGCAGTTTCACGCCCGCCATGCACATTCCGTGTGCATCTTTCGGCATTTTGGGCACGGAAGAGCCCTTCACGCTCTTGTGGTCCCCTTGTTGGAGGAATAAAGGTTGGCTTCCTCCATCCTCGCCTCGATTTGTCGAGTTCCCCGCCACTTTGTTTGTTACCTTTGTTTTCAAAGCTTCGCTACTATTACCAAAACTAGCATCCCATTTTCTCTTTCCTCGTCCATAGTATTCGTGATCCGAGTGATCCCGACTTATCCTCCGGCATTGTCCGCCTCAATGTCCAAAGCTCGTAAGAGCCTCAAGATAAGTCATGTCTCCAAGACCAAAAGAGACATTCTTATTTACGGCTTTAACCCCGATCTAAATTTCTCGGCCATCTTTAAATCCGTGTCCACTTGATCCAGTGCATATCTAGACATTTCGCAAAAAGTGCGATCGTAATCGGTTACCGACATCTTTTCCTGTTTTAACAAGAAGAATTCATGTTCCTTCTTTTCTTGTAACTCTTTGGTACATATTTATCATACACTTCCCTTTTAAAATCTTCCCAAGTCAATTCCTCCATCTGCTCTGCTGTGAAAGTTTTTCTCGCCTCCCACCAGAAATCAGCAGGCCCATTTAACTGGAAGGCTACACACGATAGTCTTTCCGTGTTGTGCACCTTAGAAAAGTGAAAATTCTCTCGATGGTTCTCATCCACCGCTCAAGATCTTCCGGACTACCTTTCCCATTGAAAGTTGGAGGTTTTGTCTTAAAACAATTCCTCTATCCCGCGGTCGGGGTTGAGGTGGAGGTGGTTGGGCACACTGTTCCTCTTGATCCGGAGTTCTACCTGCGTCTCCTAGGTCCGCCCGCCTCTTACTTCTCGCTCGGGTCGTGTCTAGAGGCATTCGTTGTGTAAAATATATCATTAGCATCATGTATCATTTTATAACTTCAATATATATACAATTTCATTTCTTTGCCTTTTAGAAACGATATCTTAAATAAACATTTCATTCTTATCATACATAAATTTGTTGCAAAAACCCTCTTGGATCACACATACATACAATTGCAAAAGCACCATAGATAACGTACTTTGCGAACACAAGTCCTTACATCAAGGATTACTCACATACTTGCTTCCAAAATATTTCAAAGAAAAGGCCATACACATATCGGCCTTACGGCTTTACAAAAATTAAAGTCATGCACACTGGCTTTATAGTCTTACAAAAATTCAGTTTTCCCCACTGTTCAAGTTTTTCAAAAGCATAATTAAAACATACATAAAAATAGATAACATAATCCTTCAAATTTTACATCAACATCACTATCTACATCAACTCCTCGAATCTTCCTCATCTTCCTCCGGATCCTCTTCCTCCTCGTCCGAGTCATCAACCTGGCCATATGCTCTAGAGGGTCCGGCCCATTACTCTCTACCATCGGATGTCACGCAGATGGACCATAATCCACACGAATCGAAATTTGTAGGCGTCGTGGATGGGGTTATACCCATCAAGAGTACTGTCACACTAATCCGTCTTTGTCGACTGAAACTCTCAATGGCGGTAAGGGTGCTGTCATCGGTGGTAGAGGCGGAAGTGGTGAACGCACGGATGTCCGAACATCAAGGTGGGAAAACAGGGCTCCCAATGTTCAGGCTCGGCTGCTCCGTCCGCTGAACAAGCCTCGTCGATAACTGATATCGTGGTACCACTGGGTCAACAACCGTGGAACCTCGGTGTCTGACCACTCGGTGACTCATCATGCTGTATACTCCCGTGGAGGAGATAAGGTCCTCTCGGTGCTGCGCCATAGATGCTATATACGTACGTCAGGTGGCTGATGAACCTGGGTAGATCACCTATCAAGTCATATCCTCCAATCGCACGGTAAATGTAATCTCCAGACACTTCACGAGCATAATCTTCCCAATCACATGGAAGTATAGTAAGGAGACGCTTAATGCCGTCGTAGTCCGTCACGCCATAAACTCTCGCATTCCTCCACAATCTAAAGTAATACATCAGGAACTCTCCCAAATCCTCGCCAGCACACATCCAGCTTTCCCGATAAATACGGATAGTCTCCTCAGGAGTCGGGTTAGGTCCTATCCTCCTCCTCGCAATGTAACGCATCTCCTCCATCTGTCACGATCAACAACTAACCGTTAGACCCTACTAATACCTAATAGCAGATAGGATAGCTTAATACTTCGATTAATCAACTAGGATAAACTATTTAACCTATAACCAAACATTCTTAACCCGTCTAGTAAACAAAACTCCTATTGGTATGTTAAACTATACGAGGTATCATAGGTTCCTCTTTTCTATCTAAAACTCAAGCTGAACTTTACCCCGACTCTATTGTATTCTGGAGATAGAAAAAGAGATTCTGTCCTTCATAACAAATGAAGTTCAGAACGTTAGGAATACGCAGGCGAAAACCATGCGTAAAACAGAGTCCTATCGAGGGAGTACGGTTAAAAACAAATTTACTGCGCAGTGCAGAAAATTTTCGCGATTATAACGACGTTTCGAGAAGGTGCCAATAATGACATCATACGCACTATGGCTGTTGCCGACTTAGTATAACTATTACGTCCACATCTTCAAGTTGAGGCTTGTTGTTCTGAAGTCTCAGTCCACGGTCACGCAAGTTGAAATTGTGGTTATGATCGCTCGCTTTGACTGTGATACAGCATCCACTTTCTTCATTCCTCATAGTCGACGTCGTTTTCGATCATCTTTACGCTCCATTCTCGCCGTTCAAAACTCGAAATTAAAAACACATTCGTGCTTCCTATCATTCTTTTGTTTTCTTTTATTATGGGAACATACTTCCTATATCGTCTACGTTTTTCTCAAGAGTATAGCATACTTTGTTATCAATATAAATTTCATAATTCATAAGCATAACATCCAAACCACATCATACTTCGTTCATACATATCTGTACATATCATTTTGTTTCCATACTTTCGTCTTTAATCATCATGATTCGTTTCAACATACATTTCAACTTAACCACTTTATATCATTACTATTAAATTTCAAAAATTTAGGATTTTTGAAAATTTTTCATTCGTAATTCATCATTTCAATTATCATCAAAGTACAACCTTCCTTTTCCTTTTTCTTTAAAATCTTTTCACATTTGGTCATCATATATAATCACTTCATAAGCTCAAAAGAAACTGATTACCTTTTCCCAGTTGAGCTCGATGTGATGGAATGTTGAGAATAGCCAGTAGATTTTCTAGAAGTCCAGTGACTCAATCTAGACTTAGTTTTAGAATGAATTGGAGTTTCAAAGAGCAACCTTGCTCTGATACCACTCTGTCACGACCCCACCCAGGATAACCCGGAGTGGGCGGACTAATACTAAGAATAGTATTCAAGGATACGGACGACTGTCACGATAGGACATGTCATATGAGAATATAGAACTTAAGATTAAACAAATACTTATAACATTTCAGTTCAAAAGGGTTTACTCAACAGATCCAAAGGATATAACGATCTGAAAGACTTCATAGTTCACTTTGTTATAATATCCCACGTGAAAATAAAACAGTTCAGAGTTGCAGCGGAAGGAGTGTGAATACATATATGACGATATGTATTCAAGGTTATCCATTTCTAATAAACATCAAGGACATATGGCTTTCTCAACATTCCTCCATCATCAGCAACCGAGCTCAACTCGCACATTTAAAACAAACATGCGTGGCTAAGTACAAAATTTGTACCCGGTGGACTTATGCCGAAAACATTTCATTTCGTTTAATTACTCGCTAATATAGTGGTAAGACACGCGGTTTTATTTGAAAATGCCTCAGGCTTACTAAAATATTTTCACGAGTTTATAAAAGTTGTCACAAGCATTTTCTTGGTGTACGTGATCCATATCCCTTATTATCATGTCATCACATTATCATAGTCGAAAGTCGTGAAGGAGCCTCCTCCTACGACCCGTGACCGCCGTGAATCGTCTCTTACGACACGGTCACCATCGGTGTACACGTTAATCCTAGCTGTATAAGCCTTCCCAAGATAGGATCCGATATCGATTTTCATTCATAAGTTGGGAATAACCCATCACATCATACATGGATAGATACGATACACAAAACGTAAACATTTTGGCGGTAATCATTTAAAGAATTTTAGCATTTTTCGACAAGTAATGTAAACAAGGCGGTTGAAAAGGACTGACAAAGTTGATCTATTTTGGTAATAAAGCCCACCGAAATTATCGCTCGCCTTTATCGTTTTCCTTACTCGTCAACGTCCGGTGGTGCGTCGGCGTCACACCTTTATATAAAAGGATGCTTTAGTACGTCGTTTACGTAATTCGAGACTTATCAAGTCTATAATAAATTTCGATATTTCATATCGACGCGAATTGAATTCCTTAATGAATTTAATTCATTTCTCAGTCGCGTACCAAATTAACATTTCTCGTTCTTCGATAGAAACGAGATATGTGTTAAAAATGACCAATTTACCCCTCTTAGTAAATGGTCCAACGTTTTCTCACGTTTTTCGATTTCATGATTTTAAACATGAAATCTTTTCATATTAACATGATATCATTAGTAAATGATACGCCTTACAGCGTATTACGTATTTATCGAACGCCTTCAGACGTTGATTTCAAAAGTCAACAATTTTGACTTTTCTTAGTAAATTAATTACTAAGTCTTATTTTAATATTACATTATTTCGAAAATCAATTTCTAATTGATTTCTTTTATAACTGTTTTAATATGTTTAAAATGATTTTAAACATATAATTCATTATAATAATGAATTTAAGGATTAAAATCCTTATTTGAAATTGAAAATAGCTCACGGCTATTTTAAGTTTTATAACCTAAATAATTTGAAAATTTTTGAATATGTCTAAAATAATATTTAGACATATAATTTATTAATAAACTTGATTTAAAAGGATTTAAAAATCCTTAAAATCTTTAAATATTTTCGTAATTGTAATAAATTACCCAATGATGTCTAAATTTTTTCTAATAATATATAGTGTATTTTTATACACTATGGTCATTAATATGTCATAAGATCAACTAAACATTGGTTAATCATCACCTTAATATTTAGTCAAGGTCTCGGCATTTATAGATTAAATGCCTAATAATTTTTTCTAAAATTCCAATAAATTACACAAGGTCCAAATATTATTCCATAACATACTTATGTCATATAATTCACTATATAACAATGTTATATCATGTAATTTGTCCCATAGCTTTCGGCATTTTCATAATATTCAACAAACAAGTTTGTAAAATTTCCCAAAAATTAAGACATGCTTATACATTATAGTGTAACAATATAACATCATAAAATGTATCAAAGACCACTTGAATCATCACCATTTTTGAGCACAAAGCTCACGGCTTTTTTGAATTCAATGGGTAATTGATTTGAAAAAATTTCTAACAAAATCATAGGATGCATAAAACATATCCAAGAGCATTAAAACACAAATGCATGTTACAAATTTAAATCATACATCCACATAAAATTTCATGTAGCTCTCGGTCCTTGGTAGAATTTCACATAGGATCTTCCCAAAAATTCTAAATAAAACATATAGTGTATAGTTTACACCCTAGAACAATAATATGCTATTGCATGTCATGAAATAAATTCACACACCAATATATAAATATATACATGTCTCGGCTCTTTTTAAAATAATAGATAGAATTTTTCAAAATTTAATTAAATTACCATAGACTTCAATATCATCATAGAGTAACTATATATCATTGCATGTCTCATATAAACATCATTCATAAACATATACTTATATATGTATGTTCGGTCATTTTTTAAAAATATAGCAAGAGTGCTTCAAAAATTCTCAATTAATTTACATTCATTTCAATATATCAATAATCAACAATATCACATTGCATGTACAAAATAAATTTTATACACCAACATTGGCATATATATACCCTCGGCTATTTTGAAGAAAATAGCATAAGCTTTTTCAAAAGTTTTAAATAAATACTTATGAACATATTTAACATCCTAAATCCACAATTCAAACTCAAATAATACTCTCAAGTCATCGGTCATTACTCAAAATTTTCAACCATGTTTAGATAAATTTTTAAAACACAATCTAAGCTTCAAAACATCATGCTACACATTCTAGGAACATAACATACTCATATATTCATAAGATTTTGAGGTTGGATCATGCATGCAAGACTTAGAAAAATAAGAACACTATCATCTACACATTTTTCTTCCACCAACTACATGCATACACAAAATCTTTCACAACAAGAACTCAAGAACACATGAAATGTGTTTGTACATTTTCGCGCGGTTTCAAAAGAAAACAAGAACAAGCATGTTGAATCGACACCTACCTTGTTGATGTAGATTAAGTGAATAAGGTACAAGGTATGGATGTGTGGTATAGAAGAAGAAGAAGAAATGAAGCTTGGAGAAGAAGAGGAGCTCTCGGTGTGAGAAAGAAATGGGGAGAAGAGAGTTTGAGAGAGAAAGTGAGAGTGAAATTAGAAGTGTTGGGGTGTGTAAGAGTTTGAGTATTGTAAAATCTGAATAAATCCCTCCCCATACACATGTCTCGCCTCTCTCTCTCACACAAGGGAGACCCTTCAAGTCTCACAAATAATATTTTATGCACTAATGGGTTCCCAATCATTAGTGCCTTACACAATATCTTGGAAATAGCTAAAGTACATATACATATATAATGAAAGACTCCCACAAAATCTGAATATATATCCAATATATATATATATGTAATATAAGAGTGATAGAATAAAAATTACACCTTGTTGCATACATTTATGTAGTACACGGCTTTTATGCCCAACACACATTAAATTATTTAATGCATGCTAAACATACATATATATATCATATAGTATAATTTAGATGATATTTAATATCATAGGTTAATAGCATAAGTGAAGAAAACAAAATAATCCAACTTTGTGTACAAGAAACTAGCTATCGGCTATTTGGACAAAACATAGGTTAAAATTTTTATTTCATGTCATAATTAGGTATATACACTTTGGTATATAAATTATATGATAATTATATCATAGGATAATTAAAAGAATATTTAATTTGAAGAAACCCTAATTTCAAGAATTAGGGTTTTCAAATTAGTTTTGATATATATATTAATTCAAATGTTCAAGCATTAATTAAATGCTTATTTGAACTGTAGTATCATGAAAATATCATAGGAAATAAATTCCTATAATTTCTTGATCAATAAAACCATCGCTCATCTTAGCTCTAAACGTTGACGCTTGAAAACGCCTCAAAACGTTACGCATCGATTCATTTTAAAAGGGTCGAATACTGTAATCTCATCATAAAAATATTCCATTAATAATGGAATATAATTCCAAGCTTGATTGCTTAAGGAATATCGTGATATTTCAATAGTCGATATGTATTCGACGTTAAAATATGGCGATAAAAGTTAAACTTTCGATTCTTTCATTCACTAAGTTTGAGTGAGTGTGTAACAGAAATTATTCCTTGTAAACAATTGAAATCATACTTGATTTCATATGTGATTTGATATCACAGACAAAATTTTATTTTACGGGTTTTAAAAGACCGTAATTAGCTTTTAAAAGCTGCGGGTTATTACAATAATTTCTTAATATGTCTAAAATAATTTCTAGACATATAATGTATTATTTTTCTTGATAAAAAGGGTTTAAAACCCTTAATATTTATTCTAAAACTCACGGCCTTCTTGCTAAAATTTTCAAACATCTTTCAAAAATTCTTCTAAATTCATATAGTATACTATATTATCATAGAATCATTAATATGTATTAATATTAACTATAGAAAATTTGAACATCACCTATCCACATACTATAGGTCTCGAATTTTTTTCAAAAAGCAACCAAACTATTTTCTAAAATTCTAATAAAATTACACAAGGCCTCAACATTAATCTATAACATAATTATAACATAACACTCAACATATTCAATTTCTACATCAATGTATCCTTTCCTATGGTTCACGGTTCCTAGCAAAGTTCAACCAAACATTTTGTAAAATTCTACAAATTCACACAATGCTTAAACATTATAATATAACAATAATCTAGCATAATATCTAACAAAATCAATTCACACATCATATACCATTTCATATGGTTTCTGAAATTTTCTTAAAATATACAAATAATTTCTAAAAATTTAATAAATTCACATAGCACTAAATCAATGCTCTATATCAACATTATGCTATAATATCACTTAAATAAAATTTGTACATCAACATACAAATTTTATCATTTCGTAATTAGCAAAACAATAGCATATGATTTTTAAAAATTTCCAAATAATCACTATGAGTTCTACTACTAACATATAACATTAATCCATCATTAAAACAACTTAAAAATTTTCGATCATCACTAGAAAATTTATATAACATGCTTAGCTTTAAATTTAACAATACATATGCTTAAATCTATTATGCTAAACATACTTAGGAAACAAATTAGCATGCTAGCATGATTTCTCCTCAAGAACACATGCTTATAAAATAACATCGAACCATTGGATATTGAAAATTCTAATGTATAATCGAAGCTCGTTCGATTCCTAACCTCTTTACCGGTGTCGATTAAGAGTGCAAAGGCTTTAGTATCCAAGATTTGGTGAAGAGGATTGAAGAACACACTAGGTTTTCTCTTCTATTTGCTCACGGTAGTTTTCTAAAATGAGAAGCAATTGGTTTGTTTTGTGTTATCCAAGGCTTAAGTACTAAAGTAAAATGGAATACATACCTAACAATTTTCCCTACAATTCACACGGCTCTTTCTCACTCACACATATCACAAGCCTTTTTAATTTGCTTTACGACTCACCAATTTTATTACATCATCAAAGTAAATGAACTTACACAAAAGTTTTTGAAGGAAACAAAACAATTAAAACCTATTGCTACTTGGAGCCGTCGGCCCTCTCATCAAACAAGGAATGAGTTTAATATTTTTCCTTGCCTTATGTCACATAAGTAAATGCTACACAAAGCCAAATGCAAGACTTTCCAATTTGATTACATAGTCATAGTAAATACACTTACTCACCTTGAACAAAACAAAGTGATTCACTCTTAATACTTCAAGAGCCATCGGCTCTCTTATAACAAAATGAAGGAGTTTTAATTTATTTGTCTCATGCTAAGATATAATATCCAACACTCCACCAAATGCACAAGTCATCAAAAGGTGTTTCAATTTTTCTTCTCACCTATTTTGGAAGCAACTCACGGTGGTTTCTCATTACAAAGCTTCCACTTGATGCTATCATTTAATTTACTTGGTTAGTGTGTAGAAAATATCCGACTTGGTCAATTAATTGCTAAGCATGTCCCAAGGTAGCAAAATAATTAAAACATGTTACACACATACAAAGTTCACTTAAGACTTTGGTCCTTATGTGCCAAAAATTTGATTTTCATGCTATAAGTAGTTATATATCATAATATATGTCTTAGATGATAAATTATTTCATAGGAAAAATAATTAGAAAGATTTATAGGTGAAAACCCTAATTTTCGAAATTAGGGTTTTCAAAAATTACAATTTGTTCAATAATTATTCCTTAATTCTCTAGCATTGTTTTAATGCTAAAAAAATACTCTAATTACATAAAATAATCATAGGAATTTAAATATTATAATTCCTTGATCATTAAACTCATTTTTCTAATCATCTCTAAACGTTGACGTTTGAAACGTCTCAAAACGTTCATAATCGACCCATCTCAAAATGGTCGTAATAAAGTCGTAATCACTTTATTAAATCATTCCATTAATAAGGGAATTTAATTCTAAGCTTCGACACTTAGAAAATTTTATGAAATTTTAACTATCGATATTCAATCGATGTTAAAATATTACTGCCAAAATACTTTATATAATTATTTTCCTTAATTCACAATCATTAGTGAATATGATATAGGAATTTATCATCTCATAATTAATCGAAATCATTATTCGATAAATTACTATTTCAAATATCACAAATAAACCCTAATTTACTTAATTTTAATTATCGTAATTAGCCTTTAATTTTCTGGATATTACATTCCACCCCTTAAAGAAATTTCGTCCGAAATTTGCATACCTTAGAAAAGTTCGGGTATCTTCTTCATAGCATCTTCAAGCTCCCACGTGGCCTCCTCGTCCATGATGTCTCCACAAAGACTTTGACTAGCGGAATGGACTTGTTCATAATTGTTGAACTTACGGTCTGTAACAAACTGTAGGTTCTTCTTCATAACTCATATCCGGGTTGAGGATCACGTCGTCTTGATGTATCACGTGTTTCAATCATACACGCATTTTCTCGAGTTGTGACACGTGAAAACATTGTGTACATTCCCAAACTTGGCGGAAGAGCCAATCTATAAGAATCGGGCCTATTCTTTCTAGATCTCATAAGGTCCTATAAACGGGTCTTAATTTTCCTTCACTCCAAACCTTATAATTCCCTTCGATGGAGAGACTTTAAGAAAACTTTATCTCCACCTTCAAAATGTAGCTCGGATATACGCGTATCCGCATAAGACTTCTGCTCATCTTGAGCTTCTTTTATTCTTCGCTTAATCTGGATGCGATCTCAATCATTTCACTTATTGCGTCAAGCCTTAAAATTCTTCTCTCACCCACTTCATCCCAATAAAGCGTTGATCGGCATTTCTTTCCATATAAGGCTTCAGACGGGCCATATTAATCGTCGCTGATAACTATTATTGTAGGCAAACTCAATCGTGGGTAAAACATCTTCCCACTTTGCACCCCGATCCAACACCATCGTTCTCAAGATATCTTCGAGTGTTTCAATCGCCCTTTCCGGTTGTCCATCGGATGCGTGGGAAACGTCAGGTTGAAATTTAACTGTGCTAATTCTTTTGTAAGCTAACCCGTAATCTCAAGTGAATTTAGAATCTCTATCGACGTGATAAATTTTGGTACCACAAGCGCATAATTTCTTTTACGTCTGTTGGGCTAACTTATCGATCCATGAGTAATCAATTGGCGGAAAATGCGCACACTTTGTGAGTCTATCCCTACTACCCATATAGCGTTGTTCCTCTTTTCGACTTTGGTAAACCTCAGAACAAAATTCATCGCTATATCCTCCCATTTCTATTCGGTATTCCCAACTACTGTAACTTTCCGTAGGTCTTTGGTGCAATGCTTTTACTTGTCGACAAGCAAGACAACGCCTCACAAAAGAGGCTACGCCTCGCTTCATGCCTTCCCACCCTAACTTTTCTTTTAAATCTTGGTACATCTTAGTCTCGCTGGTGGGCGGTATAAGGAGTATCATGAGCTTCACTCATGATTTCATTTGAAGCTCGTCATTATTTGAATACACAATCTTCCTTCAAACAATAAGGCATTGTCGACGCTTCAAAAATTCTTCACCTTCGCCTTATTTCGACTCGTCCTCCAATTTTCATCCTTTCTCTCGCTCGCCTATTATCCTCTTCTTAAGTCGACGTCAAGGTAAGTGTAGCAATACGACTCATGATCGCCTCGGACATTCAACCATTTCTATCTTGATTCTTTCAAATTCTTCAACGAGTTTTTCTTCCTTTGTAAAGAGACATCCTAGCTTGGTTTGATTCTTACGACTCAAGGCATCGGCCACCACATTCGCCTTGCCCGGTGATAATTTATACCACGGTCGAATCTTTTACCAATTCGAGCCATCTTCTTTGCCTCATGTTTAGATCTCTTTGCTCGAAAAAGTATTTCAAACTCTTATGATCTCAGAAGATCTCACATCTCACTCCATAGAGATGATGTCTCCATATCTTTAGCGCATGTACTACTGCTGCTAGTTCCAAGTCATGAGTTGGATAGTTCAGTTCATGTGGTCTAACTTGTCGGGATGCATAAGCTATCACTTTTCCTTCCTGCATCAACACACAACCCAATCCATTCTTAGAAGCATCAGTATAGACTACATATTCTTTGTCTGCTTCTGGAACTGCTAGTACTGGCGCACTTGTTAACTTTTCCTTAAGCTTTTGGAAATTTGCCTCATATTCTTCAGTCTAAGTAAATTTGATCTCCTTCCGGAGTAGCTGCGTTATTGGCCTTGCTATCTTTGAGAATCCTTCAATGAATCTCCGATAGTAACCAGCTAATCCTAAGAAACTTCTGATTTCATTTTGGGTCCTTGGCGATTTCCATTCTTATACCGCTTCTACCTTGGGTGGGTCTACTTTAATTCCTTCGGCCGACACAATGTGTCCAAGGAACATTACTTCCTTCAGCCAAAACTCACATTTGCTAAACTTAGCAAAAAGTTGTTCAGATCTCAAGGATTGCAAAACCGCTCTCGTTGTTCCTTATGTTCTTCTTCATTCTTCGAATAGATGAGAATATCATCTATGAAGACTAAGACAAACTCGTCTAAGTATGGGTGGAACACTCTATTCATGAGATCCATGAATACGGCTGGCGCATTTGTTAATCCGAACGGCACAACTATAAACTCATAGTGGCCATATCTCGTTCGGAATGCAGTTTTAGATACATCTTCTGGCCGTACCTTGAGTTGGTGATATCCCGACTTGAGATCGATCTTTGAGAATACACTTGCTCCTCAGAATCGATCAAACAAGTCATCTATCCTTGGCGGTGGATACTTGTTTTAAGCCGTCATTTTATTCGGTTCCTGTAATCTACGCACATCCTCAAGGATCCATCATTCTTCTCGACAAATAATACCGGTGCTCTCCAAGGCGATACACTAGGTCTGATAAAACCTAGGTCCAACAGTTTTTGAATTTGAATTTTCAATTCTTCCAGTTCTTTTGGAGCCATTCTGTAAGGTGCTTTCGACACTGGAGCTGATCCGGGTTCCAGGTCAATGGTGAATTCCAATTGTCTATCAGGGGGTAATCCGTAGATTTTCAGGAAAAACATCTGGAAATTCTCGAACAATCTCCACATCTTCAGCTTTTATCTTTGTTTTATCTTCTCCATTCAGGTAAACCAGAAATGCGTGACATCCCTTCTTGTTTATCATTCTTCTTGCCTTCAGTGCTGATATAATCTGGATTTTCTTCCCCATGTTGATTCCATGGAAGCTCGTAGCTTTTTGTCCAGGAAAATGAAATGAAATTTTCCTCTCCTTGCATAGAATCGTGGAATGGTTTTCAGCTAACCAATCCATCCCTAAAATTATATCTACATCGCCCATGGGTATTATGTTCAAGTTATTTGCCAGAACCTTAAGTGATCCTAAGTTCAACTCTAGGTTCGAGCAAACATGCTTAATACCATAATCCTCCTATGGGTGAAGAGATTCTCATGTCCCGATTCGCTTTTCGGATCTAAGTTCCAACATATCAACACATGCTCTTGCGATAAAAGAATGCAAAGCACCAGATCGAACAAAAGTATAATAGGTATGTTGAGAAGTTTTCCCATACCGCCAGTTTCCCGGTTTTGTTCATTCTCGCCCTGTAGAGCATACGCCTAGTTTAGGCCTACCGAGGTCGGCGGGTGCTTGCCTCTGCTGATTTTTGTTGTTCTTTGTGGTCGACGTTGTCTTCCGACGACGTTGTTGTTGTGGTTGTCATCGCCGTTGTTTTGGGGTTGTTGCCATTGTTGTTCTGTGGTTCTTCGAGGTCAATGAAATTGAATAGCCACGAGTGGTTGGGCATTGCCAGCTGGTTCGGCCTTCCCACCGCTCCCGGCGTATCCTCGGGCAATTATTTGCATAATGCCCTTTCACACCACACTTAAAACAATTTATCATAAAGCAAACTCCTTTGTGAAACTTTGGCATTTTGGGCGAGGAAGAGCCCTTATTCGCTCTTGTGGTCCTCCTGTCGGAGGAAAAGACCGCCTTTTCCATCCTCGCCTTGAGGCGCCACGCTTCCGCCACGGCCGCTTGTTATTCTCGGTTTCCAAAACCTTCTCGA
The DNA here is from genome assembly GCA_036937905.1 of Salvia rosmarinus. NCBI lineage: Eukaryota > Viridiplantae > Streptophyta > Magnoliopsida > Lamiales > Lamiaceae > Salvia > Salvia rosmarinus. Next base: position 70,089,451 of record CM072819.1, on the reverse strand, counting down.
TTATTATTACCGACGCCGCCTTCCCATCTTCTCTTTCCTCGTCCACCGCTTGTGTGTCCGAGTTTGTGCTAACTTCTTCCGCATAGCCGCCTTGATATCTAGAGGCCCAAGAGCTTCATGTAGGTCAAATCTCCATGTTGGCGAGAGACATCCTTATCGCGGCCTTAGACCCGTTTCGAACTTTTCCGACATCTTCATATCCGTGCTCACTTGATCGAGCATATCTTGACATATCGCAAAAGTGCGATCGTAATCCGTCATGCACATCTTTTCTTGTTTCAAATTGAAGAATTCATGCTCCTTTCTCTTCCTAAAACTCTTTGGGATGTATTTCATACATCTCCCGCTTAAAGTCTTCCTGTAAACTCATCCATTTGCTCGGTGCCGTGATTTTCTCCCGGTTTCCCACCGTAAGTCGGCAGTCCCGAGAGTTGAAAAGTAATACAGATGCTTGTTCTCATACTGCATCAAGAAAGTAGAAAATCCTTTCCATGGTTCTTATCCACTGCTCGCATCGTCCGGACTTCCTTTCCCATTAAAGGCGTGATGGTTACGCCTAAGAAATGCCTCCTCGATCCCACGATCGGGTGGAGGTGGGGTGGTTGTGGTATTGCTCCTTCGCTGCGGGTTGGGGAACTCTGCCCCTTCCCCTACCTCTCCCCCTTCCTCTTCCTCTACCTCTAATCCCCTGTTCAGGATCTCTTCTAGGCGGCATTCTGTTATATAAAACATATAATTAACATCGCATATCATGATCACAATTTAAACATATATAATATCATCATATAATCTTATCATAAAACAGCTTTAATAAAGCATTTATATTTATCATACTCATTTTTGCTGCAAAAGCCCATTTCAAGGTCATATATATATATATATATATATATTTATTTGTTTATATATATATATATATATATATCAAAAAATTTGCCTCCAAGAGGATTGTTAAATACAAGCAGCCAACACAAAAGGAAGTCATATACATACTGACTTACATAACATTACAAAATACCATGTTTCTCTTTTCTACTACCGGACATAACTAAGCATGCTACACACACATACTATACTATACATATCTACACACATCTACATCCATCTTCCTCGTCTGAAATCTACTCATCCTCATCTGGGTCCTCGTCCTCTTCAGGATCCTACTCCGGATCCTCCTCATCATCATCAGAGTCCTCCTCAGAATCATCCTCACATGCACGTACCCTATATGGTCTGCCCCGTCATCCCCAATAGCGCGTATGTCGCAGATCGGTTGTAGTCATCGCGAGTATCCGACACCCTCATCCTCGCCGTCGACGATAGGCTCACGGAGGCGGTGGCGCCATCATCGGTGGTAGGGTAGGGGTGGTGGTCGGATGGATGTCCAACCGACAGAGGGAAAACCGGCATCTAAAGCTCTCGGTCGAGCTGCCCTTTCCACATGGACAAGCCTACCCTCATCCTCTAGATACCGGGGCACCACATGATCAACCTCTCTCGGGACCTCAAGATCTGACCACTCTGGCGACACATCAGGCCACGTATACTCTCTCGGAGGAAGGTACGATCCTCTCGGTGCAACTCTATACACGCTGTAAACATAAGTCAAGTGGCTGATGAACCTCGGTAAGTCTCCGATTAGATCATAATTACCGTTAACACGGTATATGTAGTCGCCGACACCTCTCGGCATAGTCCTCCCAATCACACTGCATCGGGTCAAAAGGCGCTTGATGCCATCAAAATCATCACACCATGTGCATGGGCATCCATCCAACGATGTGATAGTGCATCGAAATTCCAAATTATCGCCCAAAGACATCCAATACTCACGATATGCGTGAATCACCTCTTCCGGCCGCCTCGGCCCTAACCTCCTCCTAGCCGTGGACGCCTCGCCATCTATCACGAGCATAAAACTAGCATAAGTCAAACTAAATATATCCGATAAATGATAAGATAAACTCAAACGCATCTCATTAAGCGGATAGAATAAATCGACAAATCTATAAAGCGGATAAACAATCCAAACACATCGATAAATGATAAATGTTATAAGGAAATGTTCTCATATATAATACACTTCATAGCTTTCGACACACCACCGAAGCTTACTATCTAGTAGCGCTCAAAATTCTTATCATTCTATAAGGTTTTGTCCTAAGTAAACCACTTAATTAACTTCATCTGATTCCGTGAATTCTGGAGAAGGAATCAGGTTTTGGTCCTTCATAACAATTAAATTACAGTGCGTTCAGAGTACGTAGGTAAAAACCGTTCATAAATCGGAGTTCAAACGAAGGAGAACGGGACCAAACAAAATCACTGCACAATGCAGTTTCGCCTGAAGCCGAGGTCGAGGTGCCGAGTGTAGGGAAAAACTATGTTTAGCCCTCTCCCGAGGATCTATCTTGGATGTTTAATTCACCATACATTGATTATATACCTAGCATACACCTATATAATTAATTGCAACACATTAGGGTTTTCTGTTTACCTTTGAATCTGCCGAGGCGGAATGGATCGAGACTCGCGCTGACCTTCTCGGACTATATCCCGTTGCCCAATCTCCAACGCCGAGTGAGGACGATCTATGGAGAATGCTTCGAAAATCACCCTTTATCCTCTCTACACTTTTTCGAAAATTCTCCCAAGAACAATGGGAGTCTCGAAAATTATGATGATGATTATTAATCATCGACCAGAGTTAATCTCTTACCTCATATTTATAATGCATTACCATAATCCTATATGGAAATTACCATAATCCCATATGGAAATTACCATAAACCTTATGGAAATGATTATTACCATAATCTTATATGGAAAGGATCTATGCATATCCCATAAATATAATAATATCCTTATAGGATAAAGAGAATCAAATCCTTGCCTTCAGAGCATAGGGGCCGATTTTGCCTAGCTTACGGGCCCGGATGGGCCACCAGGATCAAATGCAAGGAATAAAGATGGGCCTCAAATAAATTAATTATCTTATGTTCAGCCCGAACATAAATTAATTTATAAACATTTATTCATGCCACTAGAGAATAAATGCCGACTTACCCCTTTATTACCAAGTTGAGTCGGGCTTGCACTTAGACATTACGAATCCCTCAGATTTAAGATATTGAACGTCCATTAATTATTTATAGCATTCGATCGCTAAAATAATTAATATCTTTAATTCCTTAAGTAGTACCACTCAACCTTATTATTGTACTTGAGCTAACTCAACTCGCGGGGTTTAGTACAATAAACCTTTGAGCTCCTTAAGGGACGCCATCATCCTAAACGGATACGGTGACTGATATAGATAACTAGCATGACATACAAGCACCGCCACCACCCAAGATGAGAGAATATCAAGTTAGAACATATAACCTCACCCATAACAAGTCAAAGAGATGGTCAAGAACTCATACTCATCTAATACCTTATCGAGGTTTAGATCATCGTAAGTCACCGAGATCTTGGTTCTTCATGACGGTCACGATAGAAGAACTCATCTCACCGTGATCCTTCAATACTTCAAAGACGCATCAAGATAGACAAGCAACCAAGTCAAGTCACTTCTTATCTATACCGCAGACTATACCGACAACTCGTCCTCAAGTTGTCTCACCGTGAAACTTTTATATCTCATTAAGTTTGACCAATCATACGGACTTCGTGATCTTCTACACATCGTATGATCTAACTTATATATGAGATAAGGGACACGATTTATGCAATCAAGTATTCATTTCGGATAGGAGATTGTAATAGTGGTAATAGGAAACATTGTATACAAGCTTAACCAAAACAAATTTTCAAGATACAAACCAACAATCTCCCACTTATACTAAAGCAAACTTTAAGTATACAATGTGTCTCTACTAGCTATTACAAACAAAACCATCACTTTGCTTCTCCCACTTATACAAAAGTTTCCTTTCTAAGTGGGTGCCATCTAGCGCAATTAAGTCCTCTAACGTCCCCGACGAGACTTATTGCGGCGCAGCTTTAGCGGTGCCATCTAGCGTAATTCAAGTCCTCTAACATGCCCAACGTAGACTTATAGCGGCGAAGCCGTGAATGGATCCGCTAGGTTATCCGTCGATCAATCTTTGCAATCAGCACGTGACCTCGTCTAACGATTTCTCGTATGACATGGTACTTTCTCTCTATGTGTTTGGTCGCCTTGTGGGTCCGTGGTTCCTTCGAGTTTGCCACATCGCACGAGTTATCATAGTAAACTATGATACTCTTGGGCAAACCAGTACCACACCTAGATCCACGAGGTAGTTATTGAACCATCAGCCTCCTTAGAAGCCTCCGGCGGCTACATATTCGCTTCCATGGTAGAGTCCGCAATGCATCGCCGCTTTGCACTCCGCCAGATACGGCCCACCTCCCAAGGTAAACACATAGCCCGAGGTGACTTTTTCTCATCACGGTCACTTGAAACCCAGTCTCAGATAACCCAAAGGCATTAGACTATCTCGCATGGTAAACCAGCCTATAATCTCGAGTCCTTTTCGTGTACTTGAGTATATGCTTTCATCGCAATTCAATGAGCTTGTCCAGGTTAGATTGATATTCAGCTACTATGCCTACCGCATAGCGTATATCGGGCCTCGTGCATAAGATCACAGACATGAGACTTCCTACGGCGAAGCGTAAGGAACTTGTCTCATTTTCTATCTCCTTCGCGATCATAGGTGATCATTGTCTAGATAAAGGAACGCCATGTCCGAAAGGTAGCAATCCTTTCGCGGTCTCGCATACTAAAACAGTAATCACAAGATCAATGTAAGACGCCGAGATAAGCTCAACATTTTCTTCTTGCGATCTCGGTAAACCTTGATCCCAAGAATGTACGCTGCATCTCCTAAGTCTTTCATTTGAAACCGATCGATAGCCAACTCTTACGCGTCGATAATGACTTCACGTTGTTGCCAACTAGAAGAATGTCATCTACATAAAGTGCAAGAAATACCACATCACCGTTGACATCTAACCGATACACACAACTCCTCGCTAGGCAACTGGGTAAATCCATAGGACTTTACCACCTCGTCAAAGCGTAAGTTTCATGATCGGGAGGCCTGCTTAAGTCCATGTAATTATACTTGATAAAATAAATTTATAACATTAATACACTTAGGGTATAGTTTTCGGTCACCCTATTTAATCCACTAAACATTTTTCAAAAATTCCAATAAATTCACATAATACTTGATCACCCCTAATTATCCTTATTATAACATAATTGTTATTTATTATGAACTATTGAATTTAATTTACCTAAGTCATATTTCAAAATTTCGACTTAGGTCCAATTATTTTTTATAAATTCCAATAAATTCACACAACCATATATTATGAATCTACATCATCAATATGATATGATAACACTTAAATATGAATTATATCACAACTTACTATCATATAATATAATTTTGAAAATTATGAACATAGGTATTAAAGTTCTCCAAAATTCTATATAAATTCATATAAGCATAGTTAATACCCTAGATCATGATTTCATGCTTAAATCAAAATTAAAAATCATACTCAGCAACATATCACTTCCTTAAATTTTCGGTCACTATATAAATTTTAGTATCATGCTTGATTTTGTGATATAATTATACTACATGCTTAATAACATCATATAAATACAATATCTAAACATTTTGGCACAACTCTCATGATTTTTGAAAACACACATATAAACTAAGCTTATAACATAAATTCTAACGATATATGAAGCTCAGAAGAAATCTAACCTCTTAATCGGAGTAGAATTTATCGCGAACGTTTATTTGCTCTAAGTTTGGGATCAAGGTTCGAGAACACTCTCTATTTCTCTATAATTTTCGATCACCTTGGGTTTGAATGAGAATTGAGAGCTTCATGTGGTATTTATAGCCTTAGGCCACTGAATTTAATTATTACACTTTAAAATATCTTATGCACACTTGTACCAAATCTTATCTTTATCCTTATCATATCTTATCTAAATCCTTATCATATCTTATCTTTAATAGTACATCAATCATTCATACACTTGTATCACACTTGTCCTAAAATAATTAATTCACAATTTTATAATATTTATCTAGCAATTTTCGCCATTAGGAAGCAAGGCTTAGGTTACTTGATCAAATTGTATACTACTACTACTTTACACCTCATGATATGATAAGATCATATCTTATCTCTTACATTAATTGTAGTAAGATTTTGTTCTCAAAATCTTAGAATAAATCCAATTTTAGTCCTTTGTGCACAAGTGTGCCTACACTTGTGCCACTTGATATAATACTATATATTATCCTTAATAATATCATTTTAATATAATAATTATGATACATCATTAATGGATAAGAATTAAATTAAATATCATGCTTAGAAAACCCTAATTTTCGTCAACACCATATAGGTGTCACCCAACTTGTGCAACTTGTAATACACCTCATTTTATCCTTAATGATGTCATAATAATATAATAATTATCATATATCATTAATTGAATAAGAATAAAAATAAATTTGTACTTAAGAAACCCTAATTTTGAAAATCACTAAGTTGTTCCCAAACATTTTATTTCCTTGTATAAAATAGCTACTACATAGTTATGTGATTTTTATATGTCTTAGATAATAAATTTAATCATGGAAAAGTATTTAAAATAAATTAGATCTTAAAAATCCTAATTTTGGAATTTAGGGTTTCCAAACCCTAGTTATTTGGTACTTTATTTCTATAATTTTCTAAGATTATTTTGATGATAAATAATGCTCTTATATCATAAAATAATCATAGAAATTTGAATTTTATAATTCCATGATTGTTTGACCGAGTTATCGACTATCTCTAAAACCGACGCTTGAAACGCCTCAAAATTCTCATAGGCTAATTATCTCTAAACGCTCAAAATAAAGTTGTAATAACTTTATTTATTCCTATAATAATAGGAAATTTCAAAATCTAAGCTTAATTGATTAAAATATCAGAAGCTTTAATCGTCGAATTTATCCGACGTTAGAACATTACGCTCAAGGAATATCGTAAACTATATTCCTTAATTCACCGAGCCATGAATATCACACGTAAACTATCAACTTATGCTTAGTCAAAGTCAAGAGTTGACTAATTAAGATTTTAATTATCGAATCAATAATACTAATTACGGAATTTTATTATCGTAATTCAGTATTAAAACTACGGGATATTACATTCTAACCCCCCTTAAATAAATTTCGTCCCGAAATTTGCATACCTCAAAAGTGTGGGACACTTTTCTTGTCATCTCTTTTTCATGTGTTCCCATGGCTTTCTCATGTCCATGGTTTCTCCATTGGACTTTTACTAACGGTATAAACTTGTTTCTCGATCGTTATACTTTTACGATTCAACATCGCCATAGGTCCTTCCTCATAATCCATATCCGGATTAAGCACATCATCATCATAATAACTCACGTGTTTTGGATAATACACGTACTTTCTTAATCGTGACACATGGAAATCATTACGTACATTCCCCATACCTGGTGGAAGTACCAATCTATAGGCTACGTGGCCTATCCTTTCTAAGCTCCCCATAAGGTCTTATAAAACGTGATTCTAACTTGCATTTTACTCAACTTTAACTCCTCTTAATGGAGAGATCTTTAAGAAACTTTGTTTACGCCAAGATCTGCGTAAAGACTTTTGCTCTCATGAGCTTCGTTATCGCTCATCCTTTTGTGCATAATCTCAATCATTTTACCGTGGTGTTAGACCTTGAACTTTCCTCTTACGCACCTTATCATAATAAAGAAGTGATTGACACTTTCTTTCGTACAATCTCATATGGTCCATATTGGCCATTTCTTGACAGCTACTATCGTAGGCGATGCTATATCAGTGGAAAAATATGTTTCTAACTCGTACTTCGATTCGACACTAATGTCTTTAACATATCTTAAAACGTTTGTATTGTCTTTTGATTGTCCATCTATGAGCGAAATTATGCTCTAGTTCAATCTCGTTTCCAATTCTTTTTCATTAACTAATCCAAATTTGGAACTTGGAATCTCTATCAATTATGATAGATTTTGGTACTCTTATGTAAACGTACCATTTCTTTTTCATCTCACTGAACTAGCTTATCAGATTCATAAGTAATCTGAATAGGTCAAATAATGAACGATTTATCAAGTCGATCTACTATTACTCATATAGTAGTGTTATTTCTTTCGACGTTGATAATCTATTACTTAATTTCATTATGATGTCATTCCATTCTCATGGGGTATCTCCAAAGGTATAACTTTCTCATAGTTTGTTAACGTAATGTCTCTACTTTTGACAAATAAGACTATATCTTGTTTCCACTCTTCCTATCGAACTTTTCTCATAAGTCTTGATACATCTTGTCTTGCTGGATGGGTGGTATAAGGAGTATCATGAACTTCACTCATGATTTCATTCTTTAACTCATTATTGTTGGGAAACACGATCCTTCCTTAAATAATATGACATTAGCATGTGCTTCTCTCGCTCTTTCGCTTTAAATTCTTTAGTGAGTTTCTCTTTTCTTGCTAAGAGATATCCTCATTTGGATTGACTTTCACGATTCAAGATTTCGCTACTACGTGTGCCTTTCTTGGGTGATATTTTATACCACATCGTAGTCTTTTACTAATTCGAGCCTTCTCTTTTCCCATGTTCAAACTTCCGCGCTTGACGAAGTATTTTAAACTTTCATGATCGGTGACGATCTTATGCCTTACTTAGAGGTGATGTTCCCAAAACTTAATCCGTGTATTATTGCTAGTTCTAAATTGTGAGAGGGTAGTTCTATTCTTCGCACCGCTTAACCTTAGCCAAATCCACTTTAATTCCTTCCGATGACACGACATGTTCAAGGAACATTACTTCTTTTAAACCAAACCTTCCATTTACTACACTTGGCGAGAACTTGCTTGGTTCTTGAGGTTTATAAGACAGTCCTCAAGTTTACTTATGTCTTTCATTCCTCTTTGTATGGATAAGCATATCTTCCATGAAGACTAAGACAAATTTATCTGAGTAAGGATGGAACACTCGATTTTTGAGGTTCAAGTGCATCTGTTAGTCCGAACGTCATAACTATAAGCTCATAGTGGCCATAACTTGTTCGCAAGCCATTTTGGGTACATTGTCAGCTTGTACCTTCAGCTGATGACATCTTTATTTAAGATTGATTTTCGAGGATAATTTCACTTCTTTCAACTAATCGAGCAATCATCTAACTTTGGTGGTGTATATTTGTTCTTAAGCATCAATTAGTTTAATTCACGATAGTCAATGCGTATTCTTAAACAACCATCCTTTTCTTGATAAAATGCCGGGTGTTTTCCAAGGTGAAATACTAGGTTTGTTAAAACTTAAATCCTATAATTTTAGATTTGATCCTTTGTCATTCCAACTTCCTTGAAGCCATTCATTATACGTGCTTTTGATACTGCTAATCGTGGTTCTAGATTTATAGATAATCTCTTGCCGCCATCGTAGTTCTCGTAATTTGCTAGTGGAAACGTTTGGCAATTCTCAAATAATTTCCATATCCTCGATCTTTATTTTGCTTCCTCTCCTTTGGTTAGGTAAACATGAGTGTTGGACATCCTTTTCTATTCATCATTCTCTTTACATGTAGTGTGGATATTATTGAAATTTCCTTCTCCATGCCGATTTCATAGGGCTCGTAGCCTCTCGAATCGAAAATGGAACGCATTTTTACTTTTCTTGACAAGATCGTAGAATGATTTTCGACGATCATTCCTTTCTTAGGTTGTATCTACATCTTCTATAGGTATTATGTTCAAGTCATTTACTAAACCTTAAATGATCCTAGTGTTAAATTCTAAATTCGAGCAATAAGCGTGATGTTTTAGTTCCTTCTATGTGTGAGATAATTCTCATTTCTAATTGCTTATTCCAACTTAGGTTCTATCAGATTCACGCATGCTCTTGTATTGAAAGATATGACGTACTTATATTGAACAAAAGTATTACATGTATGGTAAGAAGTTTTCATACCTTCTAGGTTTCCTTGGTTTTGTTCAATCGGTTCTTGATATAGGGTATAAGTTCTAGCTTATGTTGGTTGTAGCTGCCTTTGTTGTCGCCACTGTGACCGATACTGGGGCTGATTTTTATATGGCCTTTAGTGATTGGGTTTTGCCTGGTGGGTTGGGTTTCCCTATTCCTTTCGGGCGTATTCTTGGGCATTCATTTGCATAATGGCCTTTCATGCCACATTTATAGCAACCAGTATTGCTCGCTAAACATTTACTACATGCGGTCTATGACATTTTGGACAGAGAGGAATTCTTATGTGTCCTGTGGTGCCATGTTTCTTTCCAATGGTCTTTGTTTGTATTCCCAACATTTCCTTGGTTGTAATTACTAAGATTACCTTTCCATTTCTCTCGCCCCGCCACTAGCATTATGTGACCGAGTGGAAGTAGCTTATCCTCTCAGATTGTCGCCTCAATGTCTAAAGCCCGACTAAGAGCTTCAAGATATGCTAAGTCTCCATGACGGCAAGAGACATTCTTATCTCATGCCTTAGACTGATCGAAATTTCTCTCGACATTTTATGTCAAGATTCACTGTCCCGAGTGTACCTTGACATATCACAAAAGAGGCGATCGTACTCGCCATCGACATCTCTCTTGCTTAAGATTGAAGAACTCGATTTCCTTTTTCTTCCTATAGCTCTTAGGAATGTATTTCATACATTTGTCTTAAAATTTTCCCAAGTGAATGCATCTATTTGTTCCGAGTTGTGGTTTTTCTTCGGCTTCCCACCGTAAATCACCGTCCGTGAGTTGGAAGGTAACACAAGATGCCTCTCTTGTGTTGTATAACTGAGAAATCGAAAATCCTTTCTATTGTTCTTACCCATTGCTCGCCTCATCGTGACTTCCTTTTCCGTTAAAGGTAGGCGGATTTTGCCTAATGAAAAGCTCCCATCCTACGATCGGTGGAGGTGGGGGTGATTGTGGTATTTCTTCGGCCGTGGAACTCGCCTTCTCCCATCTCTTCCTCTAATTTCTTACTCAAGCTCGCCTAGGCGGCATTCGGTATTACAAAGATGTAATTAGCATTCACGTAATGCTTTATCGTAATTATAACATCTTTATTCAACCCCATCATAATACGGTTTTAGTAAACCATTCATCCTCACTATCCGTGGTTTTACGAAAGTTTCAATTTACTTGAAAACAACTTTCTTCATGCATGATTGTGGGTATGAGGTATAACGAGTCGACTTGCTAACGAGAATACTTTTATCTATTACGCCTTCCTCTAGAAGAATCTCTTGTACTTTCCACTTTAGACATGTCTCGTCCTACTAACAAGGTTTTAAGAATAATCAACTATCTTACGATAAGTTGTATTCTTTCTCATTATGGTGTAATAAGAGGAGGATATATTCCAAGGATTTCATACACTTTTCTTTACTTTTACTCTAGCACTCAATGCTAAAGAGTATCTCGCTCATAACTCACCATCATACACTCGTGGAAGTTATATCTTTCTCGTTATCAAGATCGGAAAGCCCATCAAGGTTGATCCACCTATGTGTTCTATAAATATATCTCGCCTCATCGAGAACTTCTTTACATCATATCTTGATGTTTATCACTTTACCGATCTAAAACTTTAGGTGACAAGATACGCCATCCTACATTATACTTATTGGTTTCAAGGATTTGAAGAAAATTTCATCATAACAACTTTCAAGAGGTATGGTTTCACAATTCAAGATGACAATTCTGGAGGTTTTGAAACAATAGGTTCTTTGAACTGAATAATTGGGAGATAGGGTCCGAAGACCAGAATAACGAGTACTGAGATTTCTTTGGTCATATGGGGTGGCCAAGCCCGTCATAAATAATTTCTCAGTCACATAAAGGTTTGGTTTCAAAAGAACGCTTTATGAAATTTTCTGATTGCAACTTTTTCAGAAAGAGTGAGAACTCAAATGAAATCTCAATTGGGACTGGATCATGGGGTTAAACACAATGACAAGATTTGGGCTGTGAATATGATTCGAAACTTTATGCAACTCATTTTAGTTGTCATCAAAGGTTCTCATGTATACATATGCTATAGCTCTCATATATTATTGGGAGTCTACTCTCCAGTAGCATTCTAAGATTTTTGTCATACTCGTAGGTTCTCGCTCTACGATGTCGCAAGATCGATCAACTGCTTTTTGATCATATTCTTATTTTGTTTCTAACGAGAAAGTCATAGTCAATTTGATTTCCGCCGACGTGAACATCCAAACGAAAACTATACTCATGTCACTTATCGATAGTGACATTTATCATCTCGAAATCATCGCCGATTTCTTAACATCATCAACTTCCATTCATGCTTTTCGACTTTCGTCGTGCTTATCTTTCAACTCGAGATTCTCATTTCAATCTCGCCTCGCCTCATGATGTACTAAAATTCTCATAGTTCTCTCCCATGTTCTTTTGCAAAGGGATCATGCATCTTAAGCAGCCACGTTCTTTTGGGATTTACATATCCATTATCAAAATAACTGGAAATTTCGTAACTTTAAACATTCATAACATAATTCTTTCATAATAATCATGCTCATCAATTTCATGAATTCAAAGATCTCACTTTTGACATAACAATGTCAACACTTTTGTAACATACCATAACATAATCATACGCTGGTAATGAACCAATAGCTTTATAACATAAATTTTCATCAATTCGTGAATTCAAAGATTTCTCTTCGACATATTAGTGTCAATGCTTTCTCATATGATATCATCATAATATAATCATATGTTGGTAGCGAACCAACAATTTTCACTTCATCATACCAAACCAACTCCACATATAACAATATCATATCAAATTAATCCTAGCTGTATTCTCGATCCCGCTTAGGAACAAATATCAATTTCCATAAAACTTCATTGCAATGTTTGCAATTACTTTCACTTTCATAGATTCGATAACTTTCATCTCTTTGGAAATATCATTTTCCATGTTCAAACTTTTCATTTCTAAATTTTGAGAAAGTGGCATGTACTTTCAAACTTTTTCATTTCCAAACCGAGAAAATCATTTACTCAACGCTTATCAAATTCTTTAAGTCTCCCATGAATATGCAACCCATACCTACATATTCGTGGAACTTTGAGTTTCCTCAATATGCAATCCCATACCGCATATTCTTAGAATCTCTTTATTTCAAAACTTTCATTTTCTTGGAAAATCATTTCACTTAGTAAATTTTCACTTTCAAACTTCTCACCTCATTCTCAAAACTTTAAGAAAGTCATTTACCTTTTTCCTATTGAGCTTGATGTGATGGAGTGTTGAGCATAGTCACCGATCTCTAAGTCTAGTGACACAATCTAGACTTAACTTTGAAAGAAATTTTGGTTTCAAGGACTACCGCTCGATATTAATCAGTAACAGCCCGCCAACCCAAAGTACGGATTAGGTGGATCACATTAATGACGGGATTAACAATAGAGCAAAGAACTAATTATTGATTGGAGGGCATATGATAGACAAACTCTCAAGACTTTATATCATTTAACATGACAACATAACTTACATATGAAACTCAATAATTCGCACCTTTATCAAAAGGGTTTAACTACTTTGAAGGAATGAGGTACAAACTCAAAACATAACTTAAGGTACTTTACAATGAAACATGTGGAATACACATACGACGATACGTGTATCCAAGGTTTAACTATCGAGACAAAAGACCGATCGCTCAACACCGCCCATCCCATCCATCACCAACCTCGCACATTTAAAACAAACATGCGGTCGAGTACAAATAATGCACCCAAAGGACTCATTGCAAAACATTTTCTTTTAATTACATCGCTTTATAAGTAAGCATACGCGGTTTTAATTGAAAATACCTTGTGCTTACTAAAAACATTTTCTCATTTTCAAAACATCGCCGCCGAGCATTTTCTCTTCAGATGATCCGTGATCATTCACATAATCGTTTCATAATCGATCTCACGCCGTAGAAGTAGCTCCTTCTACCGACGCCGTGATCGATCAAGATGTTGCTAACGGCTCACAACCACATAGTCGTGATTCTCAGATCCGACTAGATCCATGACCGCCGATGATGTTACTAACGGCTCACAACACACACCGGTGTACACGTTAACCCTAGCTGTGAATTTCAGATCCGACTAGATCCGATATCGATTTTCTCATCACCGGAGCTACCTAACGATCAAGTCGGTTATAACCAATACCATATACTTTCATAGTCGGCTCGCCCAACAACATGATAGATCCATACATAAAACATAAATACTTTGGGGGTGTAATCATATCATTTCTCAACCAAGCATCAGAATAAATATTTTCATTTGCGTAAAGCAAGTAAATAAAAGGGTTTTAATAAAGCCCACCTTGTACAAAGCTTTTCAATAAAGTCCCTTTCTAACGCCAACGATCAAGACGCGCCCAACCTTTACGTAAGGAATTAATTTAGTACGTAGGTCACGCTTCGATAGAGACTAACATTGTCTATAACGCTCTCACGATCAAATAAGGCTAACGCCGGACTTATTTTAACGCTTCCTAATCGATTGATGTCGATTATAAATTTTCGATTTATAAGGAATATTCTCGCTTTTTAGTACATAATGTACGCTTTAATGTACTTACATAACGTAGTTACATTGTTACTAAACGCACACGTCACATAGATCACGACATCGAATTACGTGCCCTTCGACTCGTCAATGTTTTGATCAACTATTTCGACTTAGTCAACACTTAGTCAACTCAAAGTCAACATTTGACTTTTTCAATTTCTTATGAAATTCTATCATTTTATGTGCAATCATATTATGTAATTATACTTGATAAAATAAATTTATAACATTAATACACTTAGGGTATAGTTTTCGGTCACCCTATTTAATCCACTAAACATTTTTCAAAAATTCCAATAAATTCACATAATACTTGATCACCCCTAATTATCCTTATTATAACATAATTGTTATTTATTATGAACTATTGAATTTAATTTACCTAAGTCATATTTCAAAATTTCGACTTAGGTCCAATTAATTTTTATAAATTCCAATAAATTCACACAACCATATATTATGAATCTACATCATCAATATGATATGATAACACTTAAATATGAATTATATCACAACTTACTATCATATATTATAATTTTCAAAATTATGAACATAGGTATTAAAGTTCTCCAAAATTCTATATAAATTCATATAAGCATAGTTAATACCCTAGATCATGATTTCATGCTTAAATCAAAAATTAAAAATCATACTCAAGAACATATCACTTCCTTAAATTTTCGGTCACTATATAAATTTTAGTATCATGCTTGATTTTGTGATATAATTATACTACATGCTTAATAACATCATATAAATACAATATCTAAACATTTTGGCACAACTCATGTTTTTGAAAACACACATATAAACTAAGCTTATAACATAAATTCTAACGATATATGAAGCTCGTAAGAAATCTAACCTCTTAATCGAGTAGAATTTATCTACGAACGCTTATTTGCTCTAAGTTTGGGATCAAGGTTCGAGAACACTCTCTTTTTCTCTATAATTTTCGATCACCTTGGGTTTGAATGAGAATTGGAGAGCTTCATGTGGTATTTATAGCCTTAGCCACTGAATTTAATTATTACACTTTAAAATATCTTATGCACACTTGTACCAAATCTTATCTTTATCCTTATCATATCTTATCTAAAATCATATCATATCTTATCTTTTAATAGTACATCAATCATTCATACACTTGTATCACACTTGTCCTAAAATAATTAATTCACAATTTTATAATATTTATCTAGCAATTTCCGCCATTAGGGAAGCAAGGTTTAGGTTACTTGATCAAATTGTATACTACTACTACTTTACACCTCATGATATGATAAGATCATATCTTATCTCTTACATTAATCAGTAGTAAGATTTTGTTCACAAAATCTTAGAATAAATCCAAATTGTCTTTGTGCACAAGTGTGCCTACACTTGTGCCACTTGATATAATACTATATATTATCCTTAATAATATCATTTTAATATAATAATTATGATACATCATCAATCGATAAGAATTAAATTAAATATCATGCTTAGAAAACCCTAATTTTCGTCCAACACCATATAGGTGTCACCCAACTTGTGAAACTCGTAATACACCTCATTTTATCCTTAATGATGTCATAATAATATAATAATTATCATATATCATTAATTGAATAAGAATAAAAATAAATTTGTACTTAAGAAACCCTAATTTTGAAAATCACTAAGTTGTTCCCAAACATTTTATTTCCTTGTATAAAATAGCTACTACATAGTTATGTGACATTTTATATGTCTTAGATAATAAATTTAATCATGGAAAAGTATTTAAAATAAATTAGATCTTAAAATCCTAATTTTGGAATTTGTGGTTTTCCAAACCCTAGTTATTTGGTACTTTTATTTCTATAATTTTCTAGCATTATTTTGATGATAAATAATGCTCTTATATCATAAAATAATCATAGAAATTTGAATTTTATAATTCCATGATTGTTTGACCGAGTTATCGACTATCTCTAAAACCGACGCTTGAAACGCCTCAAAATTCTCATAGGCTAATTATCTCTAAATATTCAAAATAAAGTTGTAATAACTTTATTTATTCCTATAATAATAGGAAATTTCAAATCTAAGCTTAATTGATTAAAATATCAGAAAGCTTTAATCGTCGAATTTATCCGACGTTAGAACATTACGCTCAAGGAATATCGTAAACTATATTCCTTAATTCACCGAGCGCTGAATATCACACGTAAACTATCAACTTATGCTTAGTCAAAGTCAAGAGTCGATTAATTAAGATTTTAATTATCGAATCAATAATACTAATTACGAATTTTATTATCGTAATTCAAGATTAAAACTACGGATATTACGCCTATGAACTCGTTATCGAGGTATTCGCCACCGCGATCGATCAGCATGACTTGACACTTCTTACCAAGCTTCGCTCCACTTCCGCCTTTAAACTCTTTGAATTCTCAAAGCATTCTGACTTGCGCGGTGAAGCGGTATACGATCTGCACTCTCGAGTAATCGCCAATGAAAGTGACAAAATACTGCATTCTCCACGAGCTTGTGTGGACATCGATCCACACGGGTCGAATGGACTAATTCTAACATTTCTTGGCTCTATAACCTTCGCTTTGAAGGGTCCGGTCGACATCTTACCTTCTATATGTGATTCGCAGATCGGAATGGAGTAACCATGAGATTACCCAACATTCCATTCTTAGCCGCCTTTGGATCCTATTTAGATTGATGTGACCTAATCTAAGATGCCGAGAAATGTGGTGTCATCTTCTGAAGAAAACTTTCTTTCTAGGGTTTCAAGAAGATGCAACATAGTTATAGGTATTATGTTTTGCGTAAATAGTATAAAGCTTAATTATATAAAGTGCCAACACGATAACTTCGTCATTTCTTATGATAGAAACACCACTATCAAAAATAATGTAATATCCATGAGTAAATAGTTTCAAACAGTAAACAAGGTTCCGCCAAAATCCGCACATATAAAACGCCTTTTAAAACTAAAACTGCTCTCTCAAAACATAAAGTAACATCTCCGACCGCAACGGCCTCGACTTCGCCGCTGCCCATGGAGATCGTTATCTCGCCATTACTCGCCCCTTATCCGCAGAACCCTCGCAGGTGTAATAAACATGATCAACAGACCGTGTCTACTACCCAAGAATGGGTAGAACAAGTTGCTAAACATGTTTCACATTAAATCAAATGGCGACTTGAGCCTTGAGCATAGGGCACTTAGCCTCCAATGCCCGCCTTACGCAAGACAAGCACTTGCCTTCTCCTTCGCTTCTTCTGCCTCCGTGGCAGCCATGTTCTTGCTCCCATTACTCCCACTATTTCCTTGCCTCTACCACCTTTGGTGCCCCTTTTCTTTTCCATTTTGCAACGGAAAATTTGGGCCCTTAGATGTGCTAGCAAGAGCATGTGCTCCTTTACCCATAACTCCTTCCGCAGCCACGAGATCATCGAGCAACCGACTAAGTGTATACTCGCCTTGCTCATGATCGCATTCACGCCGAAAGTTCTCAAAAGACTTGGCAAGTATTGAGGATGATATCGACCGCTTCGCTGGCCAATACCTCCTCCCAACCGATCAATACTATCCATGAGACGAGTCATGTGGGAGACATGTTCATGGACCGAACTTCCTTCTTCCATCTTACACGCCAAGATTTCTCTCATTGTGTGGAAGCGATCGTCCGATCCGATCGCCCAAACCTACCTCGAGACTTGACCAAATATCGTCATGGCTCACCATCGATCGATGTCAGCACTGAAAGCCTTGGACATAGTAGTCATCATATAGCATTTAGCCATATTGTTCGACTTATTCCAAAGTCCGCTGACTCTCGCGCACATTAGTCGATGCGCCAAGAAGGGCATCGGGTTTAGAGTAGTGAGAACAAACATGTGTTCTTCAATGATAAGAACATATTCCATGTTTTGTTCGAATCGATAAAATTTGGACCGATAACGGATTTTGTGCGAGCATATTGATAATCGGTAAGAGACATATCTCAAACGATAATGTAAACACATAAGCATACGACGACATAATTGTAGAACAATAATATTGTAACCTTTGATAAAACAATATTAATTGAAACCTCCAATCGCCCAAGGAATCCACATGCAAGCTACGCGTGTGGATCGCTACACATGAACCCCTCGACTGCACTAAAATATACCTTTTAGTCGCTTAATTTCAATCCATGTCAACTTATCCTTACGACAAATGAAATTAACGATTGACCTTACTAGACCACATCACTATCACAAGAAAGGACTTCGTGGAAGTTGTACTTGAGGTGATGTCTAAGCAATGACCACATTTTTAACAAATAGAAACTAATTCTTAGAATTAGCATACTCACTAGACCATACCGCCCAATTCAAATTCTTTTGTTATCTCATTTTATATCTATCTCTAGAGAACTTATGAAAATCGCACATGCAAGCTACGCGTGTGGACGCTACACATGAAACTCCCACTTCTCAATAGATTTAAAATGTTTTATTTAGAAATCTCATCTAAATAACTTATGATAAACAAAGGCAAGCAAGCCATGCTGTGTGATCGCCACTCACAATGCGATCACTTTGTTTAGAGATCAAAAGTGGAGGTCTTGACATTTTAATTAAAAATTAATTTGTCGGTTTGCTTGCTTAGTCTTTTTGTTCAAAAGGTTTGTCCATGCAGATCACGTAATCCTAGCATGCTTTTCTATAGAACTCAACATGTAAAACATGCTCGATAATTCTAAAATATGCTTGAAAACGCGATAAACCCAAAGATGCTTACTATGCGCACCCAATTACGAAAACACTTAAAGGTTTGTCAACGTAATTTAAACATACATAGCATGCTACCGCAAAATTTAAACATCCACGACATGCAATGAACGATAAAAATAAAATAAAACGCTCATCGTGGCTCACTCATGGAATCGCACTTTCCTCCCTAATCTATTACATAGAATTGCAAAGCATGTATCTTTATAATCTTCAAAACGGGCCTCGCGCACGGCACGACCGATTCAAACGGGCCTCGCGCACCGGCACGGACCGACTCGCCAAACAGATTCGGCCGAAAACGGATCCGGCTCGCCCGCCACGCGGGCGCGTCCGCGAGCGCCGCCGCACGCTTGCGTGTCGCCGCCCGCACGCCGTGCGCACTCGCTTTTCCTTTCGCCGATCGATCGGCCGCTTCATCTTCGCTTTACTTTTACGTATAAGATTTACGTAAAAATAAATCTAATCTAACCACGGATTTTCTCGTGGTGAAAATAAAACCGACAAAATAAAAACGAGCCACGATGAACGCATGATTCAACAATTAATATATTGCGACGTAATAATCAAACATGTATTAATCCAACAGAGCCAAGATATCGAACCTCGCCTCGATACCAATTGTAGGTAAAATATACCTTTAGGAATTAATCCAACAGATTATCGCATGCTATGCTATGAGGTTTCAAATTTTTCTAAATTAATATAGTGTATTATTATACACTATGGTCCGTA
The DNA here is from genome assembly GCA_036937905.1 of Salvia rosmarinus. Classification (NCBI taxonomy): domain Eukaryota; kingdom Viridiplantae; phylum Streptophyta; class Magnoliopsida; order Lamiales; family Lamiaceae; genus Salvia; species Salvia rosmarinus. The sequence goes on along the minus strand of CM072819.1, from coordinate 70,069,251 downwards.
ATATGAATTAGTAACATCCATATGATATTGTTTGTCATTTATTAATATGTATACATATATTCCTCACGGTAATTTCAAAATTTTAGGAATAATTGTCCAAAATTCCCAAAATTTGATATACACTTAGTATAATATCCTAATATTAATATATATCACAAATATAACCTATATTTCATTCATGAATAAACTCACATTATTCACGGCATTATCGAAATAATTACCAAACAATTATCAAATAATCCCCAAAATTTAATTAAATCATATCATGACTAAACATTATATTATAACATTGTAACATCACAATATTAACAAACCAATTGAAATCATCACCATATGGAGCTCAATGCTCTCGGCTTTTTGATTAATTTTTGGTATTTGGTTTTCAAAAATTCCAATATTTATATACTATGATTATATACTATAGTACAATAATATAACATCATTTAATCATCAAAAACCAATTAAATCATCACCATATGAAGCTCATTGCTCTCGGTTTATTTGATTTAATTAGGTATTTGATTTCCAAAAATTCTAACAATTATACACTATGCTTATATACTATAGTATAATAATATAACATCATTTAATCATCAAAAACCAATTAAATCATCACCATTCTCAAGCCATAGCTTTCGGTTTATTTGATTTAGATAGGTAATTGATTTTCAAAAATTCTAGCAAAATCATACATCACATAATATATATATTAAAGCATTAATACACTATTGCATGATCAAAATAAAATCATACACCAACATATAACATCAAATAGCTCTCATCCTTTTCAAAAATTAAGTATTTGATTTTCAAAATTTAGATAAATCGAGAACATATAATCAAGGTCCTAGAGCATTAATATGTTATCAGATGCTTAAAAATAAAATCATACACCAAGGTAAGATCATATATAACTCACGGCCAAGAAATAGCCTGTGGTTTTCCAATTTTTTCAAATAATACATATGAACTCTAAACATGATATAGAACAATAATCCATCCCCAAAATAACCAAGAAGCAATCGGTCATCACCATTTTAATTTTAACATTTTTCAAAAATAATTTTTAAACATGCTTATGGTTCAAAATATCACGGGTATGCTAGATCTATTCAAAATCTCATACACAACAACATATGATTATTCTAGCATATATTCCCTATTCTTGAAAATAAAATCATCAATGTTGTATATACATCAATAGATCATCAATACAACATTTAGAACAAAGATACATATATATATCATGTTCGGTCCTTTCGAAAACAAGAAGGATAAAATCAAGCTTTAGGTTGTTGTTTACCTTGTAAATAGAATAGAATGACAAGAACACTATATGGTATCAAGTGTGAGTGAAATAATGAAGGAGATGAGAGGAAAATTTTTAGAGAATGGGATGAGGGTCTCGCTATGGAGCGTAAAAATGGAGAGGAGAGAGGAAAACAGAGAGTGTGTAAGTTGCAGAGTGTAGAATGAAGTGAAGGGAAGAGTTCCCCATGTCTACCCCTCTCTCACTCTCACAAGACATCACACACACACACACCACCAATGCATCAATTTGCAGCCAAATGACGAGGATTAGTGATGATTAGGCTAATCTAAAAGGTGCCCATGCATCGTCCAAAATAAAGTGAGCTCACGCTTTGTTGGAGAGGGGTGTTATCGGCTATGGGGGTTTGGGGCTGATTTTATTTTGTTTCAATTATAACACAATGTATTAATCATGTATAATTCATAAATATATAATACATGTCACAAAAATAATTAAAACACTACATAGGCAAGAACACTAAAATAGGCTAGAAAAAGGATAAAATAGGATAAAAATATAAATCACACCTATAATTGATACTCATGAAATTTTCGATCTAAATACACTCACATATATCATAATATATGATTTAGATAATAAATAATAGCATAAGATAAAATAATAGCATCATTTCATGCAAACAAAACTCTAATTTTAAAATTAGGGTTTCACAACCCATATGCATACATTATCGAGTTTTCATGGTTCAAAAATGTTTTTAATGCTTAATAATATTCATATATATCATAACATATATGTTAGATACCATAGGATAATTTAATGGTATCATTTCATGTGAAAAACCATAATTTAAGAAATTAGGGTTTTTGAAAAACCCATTTCAAAAATATCGAATTTTAATAGCTAAAATTTCGATTTTAAAACTTAATAATACAGTAATTATATAAAATAATAATAGAAAATTAATTATAATAATTTCCGAGCATTAAACTGCTTTTCAAAACGCCTCTGACGCTAACGCTCAATACGCCTCAAACGCTCAAAATCGACTCATCTCAAATGGTCGCAGAAGTTCGCACTTACTTTATAAATATATTCCATTTAATATAGAATTAATATGGAAATTAATTCGGGCTTTATCGCCGTAAATTTCCATAAAATATCGACGTTCGATACGCTGCTCGACGTTAAAAATAAGTCGTCGAATTACTACGCGATATTCGATTCCCGAATTCACAATCATTAGTGAATATAAAAGGAATTATATCGATACCGAATCGAAATAAAATTTCATGTCATACGGATAAGATAAAAAATTATCCAGAAAACCCCGATTTACGTTAAAATATCAGAACGACGCTCGCTTTGGAATATTACATTCCACCCCTTAAAAGAAATTCGTCCCGAATTTGCATACCTCTAGAAAACAATTGGTATCGCTCTTTCATTGCTTCTTCAAGCTCCCACGGGCTTCTCTCGCCTGTGGTGTTCCACAAAGACTTTGACTAACGGAATCGACTTGCTCGTAGTTGTTGGACTTTATAGTCGAGGATTGCCGCCGGTTCCTCTTCGTAGCTCATGTCCGCTTGAGAGTCACGCCGCCTTGGTGGATCACGTGCTTGGATCGTGAATGTATTTTCGCAATGCGACACGTAAAAACATTGTGCACGCTCCCTGGGTTCGCAAGAGCCAACCTATAAGCCATCGGACCTATCCTCTCTAGATCTCATAAGGTCCTATAAAGCGGGTGTCGCCTTTCCTTTCAATCCAAATCGACACCTTTCGATGGAGAGACTTTAAGAAACGCTTTGTCTCCATCTTCAAATTGTAGCTCTGATTCACGCAGACGTCGTAAGATTTTACCCATCTTCGAGCTTCTTCTTATTCTCACCTAATTTGTCGAACCATCTCGATCATTTCGCTCAACGCATCGTGCCCTATGACTTTTCTCTCACCGACTTCATCCCAATAAAGCGGTGATCTACACTTCTCGCCATACAAGGCTCGTATGGGGCCATGCCGATCGTCGCTGGTAGCCGTTCTTCAGGCAAACTCGATCGTGAGGTAAAATTTCTTCCCATTTTGCACCTCGATCCAATACTACCGTTCTAAGCATATCTTCTAGCGTTTGATCGTTCTTCCGACTACCCATCGCCTTGTGGATGAAAAGTCGCATCAAGTTTAGTTTAGTACCCAACCTTCTACAAGCTAATCCAACTGATGTGAATTTGGAGTCTCTATCGAGGTAATAGATTTTGCACCCATGTAGTCGATAATTTCCTTAACGCATACCGGGCCAATTTATCGATCCATAAGTGCTTTGAATCGGCAGAAAGTGAGCACTCTTGGTAAGTCTATCCACAATTACCCATATGGCTGTGTTTCCTCTTTCGATTTGGGTAAGTTCGAACGAAATCCATCGTTATCTCGTCCCATTTCCACTCGTGTATTTCCAACGGTTGCAACTTTCCGTAAGGTCGTTGATGTAACGCCTTCACCGGCAAACAAGACAAATGTTCACTAAAGAAGCTATGTCTCGATTCACGCCTTCCCACCAAAACTTTTCCTTCGTGTCTTGGTACATTTTAGTACTACCGCGGGCGGTGTAGGTGTATCGCGAGCCTCACTCATAATTTCATTTTGAAGCTCGGCGCTCGAACGCATATTCTACCTTCAAACAATAGGGCTGTCTCGACGCCTGAAATTCTTAAATCCTTCGACCTTACTTTTGTCCGATCTTTCTAACTTTTCCTCCATCCTTCGTCTCTCGACAACTTTTCCTTAGATCGACGCCAATGCGAGTGTAGCGACACTCACAATTGTCGGGTGGTTCAACCAGCTCGATCCTCAATCTTTCAAACTCTTCAACGAGTGTTTCTTCCCGCGTATGAGACATCCTAGCTTGGATTCGCTCTTATGACTTAAGGCGCCGCCACTACATTCGCCTTGCCCGGGTGTTAGTTAATACCACACCGTAATCCTTCACTAGTTCAAGCCATCTTCGTTGCCTCATGTTCAAATCTTTGCTCAAAGAAGTATTTCGACTTTTACGGTCTCAGGAAGATCTCACATCTCACTCCATAGAGATGGTGTCTCCAAATTTTCGAGCGTGAACCATCGCCGCTAATTCCAAGTCATGGGTTGGGTAGTTCTGATCATGCGTCCGAGTTGTCGGATGCGATGCTATAACTTTTCCTTCTTGCATCAAAACACAACCCGCCCAGCCTTAGAAGCATCTCAGATAAACCACATACTCTTTGTCCGCTTCTGGAACTGCTAGAACTGGTGCACTTGTCAACTTTTCCTTGAGTATTTGGAAACTCGTCTCACATTCATCGGTCCAGTTTTGATTCCTTTTCGGAGTAGCTGGGTTATTGGCCTTGCAATTTTGGAGAATCCTTCGATGAATCTCCGATAATAACCAGCTAGTCCTAGGAAACTTCTAATCTCATGTTGAGTCCGTGGCGATTTCCATCCTTGCACTGCATCTACCTTAGCTGGATCTACTTTTATGCCTTCGGCAGAAACGATGTGCCCAAGGAACATAACTTCCTTCAGCCAAAACTCACATTTGCTAAACTTAGCAAACAACCTTTCATCTCTTAAGGTTTGCAGTACCGTTCTCAGATGTTCCTTGTGATCCTCTTCGTTCTTCGAATAAACAAGGATGTCATCTATGAAGACCAAAACAAATTTATCCAAGAATGGATGGAATACCCTGTTCATAAGGTCCATAAATACGGATGGTGCGTTGGTTAATCCGAACGGCATAACTATGAACTCATAGTGGCCATATCTCGTTCGAAACGCAGTCTTAGGTACATCCTCAGACCGTATCTTCAGTTGATGGTAACCTGACTTGAGATCAATTTTTGAGAATACACCTGCTCCTCGTAATTGATCAAACAGGTCATCAATTCTGGGTAAAGGATATTTGTTCTTTAGTGTCATCTTATTCAGCTCTCGATAATCGATGCATTTTCTCAAAGAACCATCCTTTTCTTAACGAACAAAACAGCGCCCCCAAGGTGAAACACTGCCTAATGAAACCTAGATCCAACAATTGAACTGGATTTTCGCCTCCAACTCTTTGGGGCTATTCAGAGGGTGCCTTCGACACTAGAGCCGATCCGGTTCCAAGTCGATGGTAAATTCTAACTGCTCATCGTGGGTAACTCGTAGATTCTCGAAATACATCCAAAATTCCCTAACAACTTCTATATCTTCTACCCTTGCTTCGGGTTTATCCTCCTGCTCAAGTAGACAAGGAATGCACGGCATCCCTTCCGTTGATCATCCTTCCAAAGCCTTTAGTGTCGATACAATCGGATTCTCCTTCCCATGCCGATTCCGTGAAAATGCGTGGCTTGTCCAGAAAGTGAAACGAAATTTTCCTTCGTTACATAGAATCGTGGAATGATTCTTAGCTAACCGGCCCATTCCTAGGATTATGTCTACATAACCCATTCCTAGGATTACGCTTAGATTGTTAGCCGTAACCTTAAGTGATCATAGTGTCAACTCTAGGTTCGAGGTAAATGCTGTAATGCTGGTAATCCCTCCTATAGGCGATGAGATTCTCATATCCTGCTTGCCCTTTCGCACCTAAGGCCCAAAGATTTCTATGCATGATTTTGCTATAAAAGAATGCGAAGCACCAGATCGAACAATACTATAATGTATGTTGAGAAGAACTCCCATACCGCCAGTTTTCGATTTTGCTGCTCGCCTCCGGTAGAGCGAAGCTCCAGCCCGAGCCACCGAGGCCGACGGGCGCCGTCCTTCTTGATCCGGCTGCCGCTCGCCCGTCGCCGCCGCTTGTTGGCGTTGTCGCGTGGCCGCCCGCCTGTTGTTGAGGTGGTGGCTGCCGCCGCTATGGGGTTGTTGTTGCGGCCGCCGCCATTGTTGTTGCGGCACCAATTGCCGGGTTGCCGCCACCGTGGTTGCTAAGGTTGGGGCTGGAATTGGATAGCCCTTAGTGGTCGAACATTCGGGTTGGTTCGACTCACATCCGAACGTGACACCGGGCAATTGTGGCGTAATGCCCTTTTTCCTCAAGACTTGAAACAGCCACCACGTCGCTGCACACCCTTGTGCATCCTATGGCATCTAGGGCATGGAGGTGCCTTATTTGTTCCGCGGACTCTCGCCGCTGGAGCGAAGTCGCCCTTTTCCGCTCGCTCGCCGCGCCCTGCCTCACTGTGGTCGCCAGGTTCATGCTCATAGCCTCCCCGCTATGATTGCCGCGATTGGGTTCCCACTTCCCTTTCCTCCGCTCAGCATTGTGTGTCCGAGCCGACATCGACTTACCTTCTGACATTGTCGCCTCAATATCTAAAGCTCGCAAGAGTTTCGTAAGTCGTCTCCATGGTCGGCAAGAGACATCCGTGATCTCCATCCTCGGCCCCGACCTAAACTTTTCCGACATTTTCAAGTCGGGTTCACCGCCTCGGTGCATACCTCGACATCTCGCAGAAGCGATCATAGTCATCATGCATAACTTTTCTTGTTTCACCGGAAAATTCCTCGCCCTTCTCTTCTTATAGCTTTGGCATGTATTTCATACGCCCCTCAAGTCCTCCCATGAGAACTCTTCTAGTTGTTCGGCAAGAAGGTCTTTTTCCCGCCTCCCACCGTAAATATGCGGGTCCATTTAATTGAAAGCTACACAGATGCCGCCCCGTGTCGTGCATCGAGAAAATTAAAGATTCGCTCAATGGTTCGGACCCATTGTTCGCTTCCTCCGGGTTACCCTTCCCATTAAAGGTAGGCGGGTTCGCCTTAGAACAACTCTTCGATCCCCGCGATCGGTTGGGGTGGAGGTGGTGGGGGAATGTCCTCGCCTCTTCCTGGGATTCTACCTTCCTCTAGGCCTTCCCGACCTCGGCCTCGGGTTCCTCGCCCGGATTTCTTCCTGAGGCATGCCGCTATAGGAAAATGTAATTATCGACACTTATTCTTTCCATAACTTAACATACATAACACTATCATGGCCTTATTGCAAAACGATTCTAAACAAAATATTTCATCCTTAACAAACATAATTTACCGCAAAAGCCCTATCATGGTCATATATATATATCCAAAATTTTCGCCATAGCGTGATGTTCAAACCAAAGAGTCATAAACAAAATTTAATCCCTACCACACGGCCTTCCAAGAATTTCGTGGTTCTAGTTCCATCAAACCAAACATAAAAAGGAAAACAACGAAGCTTAAACATAACAAAATCTATTTAAGCTTCATCCGTGCTCGCATCATGCATCCTCCCACCGCCGCCCTCCCGGGATCTTCTCTTCCTCGTAGTCGCCCTCACCGCCGTAAACGCCCACGCCGGGTCGCACTGATGGTCCCGCCCGCCTTCCATCATCGGTATGTCACGCATGGGGTTGAAGTCGCCATCGCCATAGAGCTCATAGTCATGGTGGATCGGGCCGAGGTATAGCGGATCGGGCTATAACCATCTAATGCGCTCGCTTCCTCATCCGTGCCGCCCGCCAAGTGCTCGATCGGTGGTACGGATGCGCCATAGGCGGTGGAGGTGGCATCGGCGGACGACGGGTGTCCAAGAGGTAGAGGAGGGAACACAGTTTCTCCCAAGGCTCGCGCGTGTCGCCTTCCAAGCGAAAGGTGTCTCGCCTCGCCGAATAGGAACGGAGGCACAACGGGTCGATCCGCTCGGAACCTCGGCAGATAGCCACCGTGACTCATCCGCCAGGTGTACTCGGGTGAGGAGGTAGGGTCCTCTCGGTGCTGCCTCAGATGCTATACACGTAAGTCGTGACTTACGAACCGCCAAATCTCCCACCAAGTCATAGCCGCCACCGCCTGTAGATATAATCCCCGATACTTCCCGGCATAGTCCTCCCAATCACAAGGGAGTATGGCTAGAGACGCCCGATGCCATCATAGTCGTCGCGCCACGGGCTCAAGGCTCTCCAAAGACGGAGGTAATACGTAAACTCGCCCAAATCCTCTCCAACAAGACATCCACCGGAGCGATAAATACCATCACCTCCCGGGGTCGGTGTGGTCCAATCCTCCTCCGAGCGATATATCTCATCCCTCCATCCGTCACGATCAAAACTAACATAAGTCTACTATCATCATCTCAAAAGGTAGCGATAACTTAAGTACAACGAGAAGCAACTAGGTTGAAACTAAACAATCTATAAGGTAGGAAACATCATAATGTACAACACATATCACAACTTACCTTCTTAGTCTTACCCAACGACACATATAATCTAATAATGCCTTAATATATAGGCTATGCTATGAGATCCTTGTCTTATACCAAACACTCGAACTAAAGTTCAACGGACTCTAACGTATTCTAGAGACAGAATTAGGATTCTGTTCTTCATATCAAATGAAGATCAGTGTTAGGAGTACGCAGGTGAAAACCATGCATAAATCGGAGTCCCAACGAAAGAGATCCAGCTAAAATAAATTTACTGCGCAGTGTAGGAAATTTGCGCGATCGCGCCCAAAATAAAATTCGAGATGTATGTCGATGTAATACGCTCACCACATCCACGTCTTTAGGTTGAGGCTGAACATTCTGAAGCCGTGAATTGAGGTCCACTTCATGATTCATGTCGACGCCACTCATGTCGAAGTGGTGATGAAATGTAGACGCTGCTCATCTTCAAGGTCGAGGTCGCCCTCGCTCATCCTTCTCGCCGCCTTCGCCGCTCGAGCTCAAGGCTATCGCCACTTTCATCCTTCCCAACGCTCTTGTTCTCGTAAGGGGAAAAGCAGTTCATACTTCTATGTTCTTTCACGATACGTGAGCATGCTCCTTAGAGTCTAGGTTCTCCTCGTGATAACATATCGCTCATTGAAAACAAGTTTCAAGTTTGGAAACAAAGTGTTTCATTTGAGAATTCAAAAGTAAAGTTTCAAATGACAATCATAGTCAACTCATACATGTATATCAAAAATAAATTCATCCCATCCATGTTGATCATTCAACTAGTACCACCATATACTTTCATCCCAATACTTGTATTGCATCAATTCAACTCAAAGTTTTGGAAAAATTTTCGCTCAACTTTCATTTCATCATCAACCTCATAATATCATATCCTTCCTCCAAGGATAACCCTTCCAATTTCTTTCAAAAGTTCTTCCAACTCGCTCATCAATCAAAACTTTTCATTTCATGAGTTTGAGAAAGAAATCGCCACCTTTTTCCCGGCCGAGCTCGATGTGATGGAGTGTTGAGGAGTCAGTAGGTTTCTGAAGTCCAGGACTCAATCTAGACTTAGAACTTAAAAGGATTTGGGTTTTCAAAGAGCAACCGAGCTCGATACCATCATTATGCCCCGCCTGATAACCCTGATCGGAGGCGACTAATACTAGAATAGTATTATAGACAAATTGACTAAGATAAAGGTACACATTGATTATAAACCAAGATGCTTAACATGGCATAAGATAATATCCCAATAATTAAAGGTTTAGCCATCGCACCCAAAGATTAAACAAAGGATCCGATGCACCTCAATAGTTCAAAACAAGAAGCATAATATAGAAGAGTTCGTAGATTGCAATGAAAGTGTGTGAATACATATATGGAGATATGTATTCAAGGTGAAACCACGAATTCTAAATAGATCGGTCAAGGACACCGACTCCTCAACACCTCCTCCATCACTACCATCGAGCTCAACCTCGCACATTTAAAACAAATATGCAGGCTAAGTACAAATAATGCACTCATGGACTCATGCCAAAACATTTGATAATTTGATTACACCGCCAATATCATGGTAAGTCAAGGGTTTTAGTTGAAATGCCTGAGCTTACTAAAACATTTTCGCTTCAGAAACATTGCTCGCCGAGCATTTTCGTGTGTGATCCGTATCCCGATATCATAATTCATCATAATGTCAAAGATCAATGTTCAAACGCCGTGAAGCGAGGCCTCCTCAACGACGCCGAACCGCCGTGGCCCACACAACCACAAATCCTGCTCAAGTGTACACGTTAACAATCATATCATTCCAACCTTCACGCCAATCCTAGCTGCATTAACCTCCCGCCAGACCCGATATTAATTTATAAGGAGGTTGGCGCGACCCAACAAAAGGCATAACATATAGTTCCAACCTTCACGCCAGATAGATCCACACAAAATGTAATATTTTGGCGTGTAATATTGTAAACACTGATAAACAAATGGAATAGTGTTGTAAATGAATTCATTCAGAAAGAGTAGCAAAAGTCACCGTAGTTTGAAAAGAGAGCCCACCGACTATAATTCGTCGTAAATTGAGTCCTAGGTTTGTTTGCTTTGTCGCTGTCCGATCGCCTCGCTCATGGCGTCACACCTTTACGCAAAGCGATATTTTAGTACGTTGTCACGCTTTATCGAGACTCTCAAAGTCTAAGATAAAATTCGATATTCTATATCGATGTAAATTGAATTCTCAATGAATTCAACACGCTTTCAAATACGTAATTCAATCAATTGTTCTCGTTCTTCGAGACACGCTCAACTATTTCGCTTAACCTTTCCGCTTAAACGCTCAACGATAAGCACGTTTCTCGATATAAGGATTTCATTTGTGAAATCTTTTCTTACTAATGAGGTATTATACCAATTAGTACATCTTACGATTTTGGCGTATTTATCGAACGATATTCGCACGCTTGACTTTAAAAGTCAACGAAGTCAACATCGTCAACAAAGTCAACAATTTTGACTTTTAAATAGTAATTTACCATTTCATTTTATAAATCGAATTTCGATCGATTTAAAATCGTAAAGTCCTATTTCTATCTATAACGAAATCAAAGGACTTATAAATAATTTTCGTAATTATTAATCCTTTTAATAATTAAAACGATACTTTCGATTAATACGTTATAAATGTAACGCTTTGTCTTGTATATAGTAATTTATGTTTATAAAATTTCATAAAATCCAAATATGTCTAAAATAATTATTAGAGATATAATTTATTATTAAATCGAATTAAAAGGATTTAAAATCCTTATAATTATCGAAAATTCTCGGTAATTAATTAAAAATTACCAAATAAGTTTCGAAATTTTTTCTAAATTAATATAGTGTATTATTATACACTATGGTCAAGAATATGAATTAGTAACATCCATATGATATTGTTTGTCATTTATTAATATGTATACATATATTCCTCACGGTAATTTCGAAAATTTTAGGGAATAATTGTCCAAAAATTCCCAAAATTTGATATACACTTAGTATAATATCCTAATATTAATATATATCACAAATATAACCTATAGTCCATCATAATCATTCATTCATGAATAAACTCACATTATTCACGGCATTATCGAAATAATTACCAAACAATTATCAAATAATCCCCAAAAATTCTAATTAAATCATATCATGACTAAACATTATATTATAACATTGTAACATCACAATATTAACCAAACCAATTGAAATCATCACCATATGGATCTCAATGCTCTCGGCTTTTTGATTAATTTTTGGTTTTTGGTTTTCAAAAATTCCAACATTTATATATTATGATTATATACTATAGTACAATAATATAACATCATTTAATCATCAAAATCCATTTAAATCATCACCATATGAAGCTCATTGCTCTCGGTTTATTTGATTTAATTAGGTATTTGATTTCCAAAAATTCTAACAATTATACACTATGCTTATATACTATAGTATAATAATATAACATCATTTAATCATCAAAAACCAATTAAATCATCACCATTCTCAAGCCATAGCTTTCGGTTTATTTGATTTAGATAGGTAATTGATTTTCAAAAATTCTAGCAAAATCATACATCACATAATATATATATTAAAGCATTAATACACTATTGCATGATCAAAATAAAAATCATACACCAACATATAACATCAAATAGCTCTCGGTCCTTTTCAAAAATTAAGTATTTGATTTTCAAAAATTCTAGATAAATCGTAGAACATATAATCAAGGTCCTAGAGCATTAATATGTCATTGCATGCTTAAAAATAAAATCATACACCAAGGTAAGATCATATATAACTCACGGCTTTTTGAAGAAATAGCCTGGGTTTTCAAAATTTTTCAAATAATACATATGAACTCTAAACATGATATAGAACAATAATCCATCCCCAAAATAACCAAGAAGCAATCGGTCATCACCATTTTAATTTTAACATTTTTCAAAATAATTTTTAAACATGCTTATGGTTCAAAATATCATGGGTATGCTAGATCCATTCAAAAATCTCATACACAACAACATATGATTATTCTAGATATATTCCTATTCTTGAAAATAAAATCATCAAGCATTGATATACATCAATAGATCATCAATACAACATTTAGAACAAAGATACATATATATATCATGTTCGGTCCTTTCGAAAATAAGAAGGATAAAATCAAGCTTTAGGGTGTTGTTTACCTTGTAAATAGAATAGAATGACAAGAACACTATATGGTATCAAGCGTGAGTGAAAGAATGAAGGATAAGAGAGGAAAATTTTTAGAGAATGGGAGGAGGGTCTCTGCTATGGAGCGAAAAATGGAGAGTGAGAGAGTGAAAAATGAGAGAGTGTGTAAGTGTAGAGTGTAGAATGAAGTGAAGGGAAGAGTTCCCATGTCTACCCCTATCTCTCACTCTCAAGACATCACACACACACACACCACCAATGCATCAATTTGCAGCCAAATGATGAGGATTAGTGATGATTAGGCTAATCTAAAAGGGTGCCCATGCATTGGTCCAAAAATAAAGTGAGCTCATGCTTTGTTGGAGAGTGGGCAAAGGCGTCGGCTATGGGGTTTGGGGTTGATTTTATTTTGTTTCAATTATAACACAATGTATTAATCATGTATAAGTCATAAATATATAATACATGTCACCAAAATAATTAAAACACTACATAGGCAAGAACACTAAAATATGCGAGAAAAAGGATAAAATAGGATAAAATATAAATCACACCTATAATTGATACTCATGAAATTTTCGATCTAAATACACTCATATATATCATAATATATGATTTAGATAATAAATAATAGCATAGGATAAAATAATAGCATCATTTCATGCAAACAAAACCCTAATTTTAAAATTAGGTTTCAAACCCATATGCATACATTATCGAAGTTTTCATGGTTCAAAATGTTTTAATGCTTAATAATATTCATATATATCATAACATATATGTTAGATACCATAGGATAATTTAATGGTATCATTTCATGTGAAAACCATAATTTAAGAAATTAGGTTTTGAAAACCCATTTCAAAAATATCGAATTTTAATAGCTAAAATTTCGATTTTAAAACTTAATAATACAGTAATTATATAAAATAATAATAGAAAATTAATTATAATAATTTCCGAGCATTAAACTCGTTTTCAAAACGCTCTAGACGTTAACGCTCAATACGCCTCAAACGCTCAAAATCGACTCATCTCAAATGGTCGCAGAAGTTCGCACTTACTTTATAAATATATTCCATTTAATATAGGAATTAATATGGAAATTAATTCGGCTTTACCGCCGAAATTTCCATAAAATATCGACGCTCGACACGCGCTCGACGTTAAAAATAAGTCGTCGAATTACTACGCGATATTCGATTCCTGAATTCACAATCATTAGTGAATATAAAAAGGAATTCGTTATATCGATACCGAATCGAAATAAAAATTTCAATGTCATATGATAAGATAAAAAATTATCCGGTAAAAACCCTGATTTACGGGTTTAAAATACTGTAAACGACGTTCGTTTCTTTGGAATATTACAAAAAGCAACCAAACTATTTTTTAAAATTCTAATAAAATTACACAAGGCCTCAACATTAATCTATAACATAATTATAACATAACACTCAACATATTCAATTTCTACATCAATGTATCCTTTCCTATGGTTCACGGTTCCTAGCAAAGTTCAACCAAACATTTTTGTAAAAATTCTACAACTTCACACAATTCTTAAACATTATAATATAACAATAATCTAGCATAGTATCTAACAAAATCAATTCACACATCATATACCATTTCATATGGCTCTCGAATTTTTTTTAAAATATACAAATAATTTCTAAAAATTCTAATAAATTCATATAGCACTAAATCAATGCTCTAGATCAACATTATGCTATAATATCACTTAAATAAAATTTGTACATCAACATACAAATTTTTATCATTTTCGGTAATTAGCAAAACAATAGCATATGATTTTTAAAAATTCCCAAATAATCACTATGAGTTCTACTACTAACATATAACATTAATCCATCATTAAAACAACTTAAAAATTTTCGATCATCACTAGAAAATTTATATAACATGCTTAGCTTTAAATTTAACAATACATATGCTTAAATCTATTATGCTAAACATACTTAGGAAACAAATTAGCATGCTAGCATGATTTCTCCTCAAGAACACATGCTTATAAAATAACATCGAACCATTGGATATTGAAAATTCTAATGTATAATCGAAGCTCGTTCGATTCCTAACCTCTTTACCGGTGTCGATTAAGAGTGCAAAGGCTTTAGTATCCAAGATTTGGTGAAGAGGATTGAAGAACACACTAGGTTTTCTCTTCTATTTGCTCACGGTAGCTTTCTAAAATGAGAAGCAATTGGTTTGTTTTGTGTTATCCAACGCTTAAGTACTAAAGTAAAATGGAATACATACCTAGCAATTTTCCCTACAATTCACACGGCTCTTTCTCACTCAAACATATCACAAGCCTTTTTAATTTGCTTTATGACTCACCAATTTTATTACATCATCAAAGTAAATGAACTTACACAAAAGTTTTTGAAGGAAACAAAACAATTAAAACCTATTGCTACTTGGAGCCGTCGGCCCTCTCATCAAACAAGGAATGAGTTAATATTTTTCCTTACCTTATGTCACATAGGTAAATGCTACACAAAGCCAAATGCAAGACTTCCCAATTTGATGACATAGTCATAGTAAATACACTTACTCATCTTGAACAAAACAAAGTGATTCACTCTTAATACTTCAAGAGCCATCGGCTCTCTTATAACAAAATGAAGGAGTTTTAATTTATTTGTCTCATGCTAAGAAATAATATCCTACACTCCACCAAATGCACAAGTCATCAAAAGGTGTTTCAATTTTTCTTCTCACCTATTTTGGAAGCAACTCACGGTGGTTTCTCATTACAAAGCTTCCACTTGATGCTCTCATTTAATTTACATGCTTAGTGTGTAGAAAATATCCTACTTGGTCAATTAATTGCTAAGCATGTCCCAAGGTAGCAAAAATAATTAAAACATGTTACACATATACAAAGTTCACGACACTTTGGTCCTTATGTGCCAAAAATTTGATTTTCATGCTATAAGTAGTTATATATCATAATATATATCTTAGATGATAAATTATATCATAGGAAACATAATTAGAAAGATTTATAGGTGAAAACCCTAATTTTCGAAATTAGGGTTTTCGAAAATTACAATTTGTTCAATAATTATTCCTTAATTCTCTAGCATTTTTTTAATGCTAAAAAATACTCTAATTACATAAAATAATCATAGGAATTTAAATATTATAATTCCTTGATCATTAAGCTCATTTTCTAATCATCTCTAAACGCTGACGCTTGAAACGCCTCAAACGCTCATAATCGACCCATCTCAAAATGGTCGTAATAAAGTCGTAATCACTTTATTAAATCATTCCATTAATAAGGGAATTTAATTCTAAGCTTCGACACTTAGAAAATTTTATGAAATTTTAACTATCGATATTCAATCGACGTTAAAATATTACTGCCGAAATACTTTATATAATTATTTTCCTTAATTCACAGTCATTAGTGAATATGATATAGGAATTTATCATCTCATAATTAGTCGAATTCATTATTCGATAAATTACTATTTCAAATATCACAGCGAAACCATAATTTACGAATTTTAATTATCGTAATTAGGCCTTTAATTCTTCGGGATATTACAATATATCCTTTGAAATTAATAAATCAAATAGAAATATATAAATTATTAGTAAGTTGGAATTTTTCATAAATCCCTCTTTCTAAAATAAACATTGAAATAAGATAATAAATTAAAATTTATTGTTTAATCAACCAACTTTAGAATTCTAAAATAAATCTTTGAGTTAGAACTTTATGTTATCTTATCTGAGGATGCCTTGTACCTAGTCAATTACGTAATTAATCTCTAATTAATCACGTAATTAGTGTCTGATTAATGCTATGGAAATCCGGGGTATTACATCAGTGGAGACGGAGGATGAGTGGAGGAAGAGGAAGGAGCTTTAGGTTTCGAGGCTAAATGGAGGAGGTTCGAGAAACAGAGGACTTTGAGGAGCGAGAGAGAAGGAAGGTAAGGTGGCATTAAAACGACATCATTTTATGACCATTTTATTTTTTATTTTGTCATGTTTGATTCAATTTATTGTAATTCAATTTCATGGGAAAAATAAAAAATGGAAAGTTTATGTATTTTCACTCAAATTTTTTAGTTTATATAATAAACTAGAATTGTGTCAAAGTTCGTGTATTTAGCGGCAGTTAAGCCTATAGAAAAAAAACTTTAAATTTTTTTATTCTGACAAAGTAATAATGAAAAATGTGAAAATTATGAAAAAATATATGCAAACCTACATATTAATTTATTTGAATTATATATTAGTAAGATTATTTTAAATAATAGTAATATTATCTTTTTACAATGCATAATGCATTTGATCTATGCTATTATTATTATTATTATTGGAGTTAGTTTAACTCTGAACGCGTCTCCTTAATTTGTAGAATTAGTTATTCTAGGGTTGTCCTTTTTTCACTTTGATGTGTGTAGGATACGTATGTTATGAAGGATGTTGTGGCAACACACCGATAAACACGAGAATTAGGTCTTAGAGATAAGGATGAATGAGTCAACAAAATATATTTCTATATTCAAGAAATTGATTAGATCTGTTTAATGACCATGACCACCTAAATCCTTGTGGGTCTAGACATGGTCCAAGACGTGCCAATGCCTCTTAGCTCCTATTTAATAGAGGCGAATCTAAGGCGAATCTAATGAAGATATACACACATTCTTGAAGATAAACACTGAAGATCTATTCATGTTCCTGAGCCTGTTTTTTTAACATTTCCGATAACATTCGTGATTTAGCTTCTATTTTCATAGAAGTGTGTCAGTCTTGTTCAGAAGTGTCGTGAATTTTTTTTTTTTTATATTCATAGATAGTTTTGACTCAAGTTATCCGACTTTATCTTTGATAAAGTAGTGAGTTTTCACAAAATTAATTGTACATATATAGTGGATAAATTTTGCCATATTAACATCTACAAATTATAAATAATATGTAGTAAAAGTATCTTCGATAGTTGTTAAGTTTTATTCTGTTGGTTTACTCTATGTGCTAGGAACATTCCGCACAACAGTTACTGATTTAGGCAAAGCAACACTTACAATTGGTATCAGAGCTTATGCTCGATAGACTAAGTGAGATCCTGTCAGGTATCTACACTATCGTCTCGCCATGGATCCGCACAACACTGGTTATTATCGACCACCAATCTTTGATGGATCAAATTATTCTTATTGGAAGACCATGATTCGCTCTTACATCAAGTCCATAGATGTGAAAGTATGGCAATTTGTGGAAAATGGGTGGTCAGTTCCAAAGACTCATGGAGATGTTACTCAACACTGTCAGTGCAATGGATAAGAGATCAAGTTGATGGTATGAACTTCAATTAGAAGGTTCTCAATGCCATTTATGCATCTGTGGACATGACTATGTTCAAATTGATCAAGAATAGTGCATTTGCAGATGATGCATGAGACGTGCTCCAATGACATTGTGAAGGTCACACTAGCATAAAAGAGTCTCGACTTTGTATCCTCACCTCCAAGTTTGAGAATATGAAGATGGGAGAGGATGAAAACATCAACGCATACACTAAGAGAATGTTGGATATAGCCAATGAATGTTATGATCTTGGTGATCCAATCAGCAAGAAGTTATTGGTCTCTAAGGCTTTTCAAACCTTGCCTGCAAGATTTACGATTAAGGTCATGACAATGGAGATATCTCAAACGGTTGCAACCATTGAGTTCATAGACCTCGTGAATTCACTCAAGACATATGAGATGAATATGGGGGAGATATGCACAATCAATAAGATGACGACTGTGGTGTTCACTGCTGGAGCAACATCCAATAGCACAATTTGGGAGATGAGTGAAATGGATGATGAGGGGGAGCTTTAGAAGATCAACATTGGCGATGATGTTGCTCTAATCATCAGAAAGTTCAACACCATCGTGACAAAGATGAACAAGGCCAAAGTTCAAACAAGGTCTACGGATCAAGACCATCAAATGGTAGAATATCCATCTACAGAGCAACAAAACTTCACTCCACCAAGAAAAATAAGGATGTCTTTTTCCTCAGATACATTCAGGTATGATTCTTCCAATATTGATAATGTTCAATATCGTGAGTACAAAGGATATGGACATTATGCCAATAAGTGCACAAATACGCTACGAAAAGCGAGAAAAATTGTGATTGGTATCTTGGAATGATGATGAAGCTGAATTTTTTAAAGAGATGAATAAAGACAGTGACGTTGTGGCCAATATTGTTGCCACAACACTCCATGTCTCAGTTAAAAAGATGCTATCAGATGATAATGAAGATGCTGTTAGTTTTGATCTAGTATTAAACAAGTATGGTCCCAACTACTATTCGAGTTTGTTTTGCTTAAATGCCAATATTGTTGTGCACGACTTTGATGACGACACTTCTCAAATGGAAAAGACAAAGTTGAGATCTTGAACTCACGTCAAGAGAGAACACAAGGCTGAAAGAATCACTTGCAAAGCTTGAAGTCTTGGTGACTAAAAAGAAAGTTGAACTCAACAAAGTGACAAGTCAACTTGAAGTGGCACAAGGTACATTCAATAAATGAAACACAAGTACATCTAAATTAGATGATGTTTTGATGATAGGAACAATTGATACCTCTGGTTTAGGCTTTGAACATGTCTACATGGCCCCTTGGGGTCGTACTGGTTTATGGTGGGGATGAGAGAATACACCAGTTAAGGAAAACTTTTTCTTAAACAATACTTGACGGTCCTACTGAAGTTAGTAAGTGTTGATTTACTGGTTCAAGTCAGTACTGATGATCAGCTCAGTTAAAGAAATCTTGTACTGAGTGAATCAGTTAGCAATCCCACTAACTGCTTTAGCAGCTGGTCAGTTGGACTGATAACTAATATCGTGCGGAAGTGGTGGTTATATTTTGTCTTTACTGAAAACTGATACTGAAATATTACATAATTGGATTTTTACGTAGTCAGTTTAAGTTTTTTAGTTCAGTGGTAAAGTGCCACTTAGAGGTTACAAGAGTATATTGTGCTGCTTGTGCTGAGTGATGTACAATTCAATAATAAGTAAAATAAGATACTGAAAGTAAATGAGCATACTTAGTTTTTACGTGGTTCGAAGAGATCAGCTCCCACATCCACGGACTAATAAATCAGTCAATCCACTACTTGGGATTAGTCTTTATTACGAGTGCAAGAGATCGTTAGATACAGAACTTCATGTTATCTGTATCCCTACTAACTTGTCGTATCTTCATTTGCTTACTGGTGCAAAGAAACCATTGATTGCTTACTAGTGCAATCGACCTAGCGTTGAACAACTAACACTTTGTTACTTACTAACCAATTTCTACTTCTAACACTAACATGTATTTTGTAGAGTGGGGTTTGGTTTTCCTACTTAAGATTAAACTGTTATAAGCAACAACTTAATCTACTATATGGCGTAGAACATTACAAAGTTTAAGCCTAGAGTCTAAGGGAATTGTATGTTGAAATACTGAACAAATATATGTTTAAGCTCTTATGATTTACTAATTACACTTTGAATTTACTTCTTCAAAATAATGATGTTCGTATGTGAGCGAGTATGAACTTTGAAAGCTTTTTTTATCTTTGTGTGCTGAGTATTTTCGGTAACCTTCAAAGGTTGAAGCTAGCCGGTATTTACAAGAGAGATGATGAATAGCATTGTTGAAAAGAACACCAATCACATTTGTTCCATTTGTCATTTGAATTCTATCTGTTTGAATCCTTGTATGTTGCTTTCTGTGTTTACAACATCGTACAATAGTGTTCTGCAGGTTTGGTACGTATTACTTACTTGTCAGGATTCTCTGTAGATTCATTCTGACACATTGAAAGTCAAACGCCAACAGTTTAAATTTTTATATGTTTCTTCAGTAGGGTTGACTTCGTGTTTCTTAAATGCTCAAGTCCATTAGAAATCTTCTGGCCATAACAGCACACCTAAACTTTGAGGTTTGGCAAATGGATCTCAAAACCTCTTTCTAAACGGTACCTTGAAGAAGGTAGAAACATCTATATGCAAACACCCGAAGGTTATGTGGTGAAGGGTGAAGAGCATCTAGTATGGAAGCTTAAGAAGTTTATTTATAGACTTAACCAAGCTTCCCGATCATGGAACTTACGCTTTGAAGAGGTGGTAAAGTCGTATGTTGATCGCTAATATTCCTATGAAATAAATTGATAGTAAAACAGCAAGCTTATATATCGTATCCACAGGGACTGCGACTCGAGAACACAGCAAGTAATTAACACATAATCTTGATTATTATCCAGGCAATAAAATATCAAGAGAGAAATAATTATAAAACTATACTCGAAAATAAAGATAGGAATAAAACCAGATATAAAAGACTGATCCTAGGGATGTACTTAACCTAAACAGATTCACACAATTAACCTATTAATCTGTTTACCAATTTAATCCACATTCAGACGAAGGATCACTAATGTAACTATAGTTTCCGCCAGGACAACCTATAATAGTAGGTTAGCCTAAACTCTATCTCCATCGGGTCTCAAGAGAAGTACGCTAATTACCAAAAGCACACAAAGATATAACCTCCTACAGTTCACCTATCTCCGTCGGGTCTCAAGGCAAAAACTGTATTATAAATTCCAGATATCGATTATGCAATTAATTCCGCCAAGACATTAATCACATAACTAGCATGCATAGATATTGATCAGATACCAACACATGAGAATTAAATCCAAGAATTATAAATCATGAATGGGACGGCAAAACAGTATCAACAGATTAATTATATAAATCTAGTCAGACATACAAACCCTAGGATCAATACGAACTTTAGCTACGCATAATTGAAATAACAAAACAATAAATAAATAAAGAAAGCATAAATTAAGATAGATAGATAAAACCGTAAGAATCCACGAAGAACAATTGTAGCGACTTGAATCCGGAAGAAATTATGAATTCTAATACTAAACTATGAAATTGGAATGAAAATACTTAAAGAAAAAGCTAAACTAAATTAAACGGGAAAAGAACTTGCAAAAGAAAATAAAGAAGAATTTGTGTTCTGCTCTGGAATGGTCTGTCTAAACTACTGGTCTCACTCCCTTTTTATAATAAAACATAAGCTCCCTTTTCTCGTAAATTTTCCAATCCTTCTCTGATTCTGATTCCGAATTATACTCGAACTAGGTGTCTCACTCCTAATGTGTGCGCCTTTTTCCCCGTGAATGTGCAAATTGTATATATGCAGCCTTAGCCCCCCTCGTGATGCGTGCTCACCACATCGCGAACCATCGAAAAAATGCTGCAAATTCGAGCTTTCTCGCGACCAAGCATCTCGACCAACGGTCGCGAGCGTTTCTCGCGAAGCGTAATTCACTGCGTGCGTGACTTTGCCGTTTCGCTCCGTTCTCTCTCGTCCGGACTCCGAATTGTGATCCGTTTGCGCCTACGGACTCCTATCGAGATGATATTTAACATAGTATACTTTGAAGATCCATATTTTTCAAATCCATTACGTTATATTCAACGTCGTTTTCAAACAGTCCTTCTTCGCACGAGCTCACGACTGGGCTATTGATTCCTCTTTATCGTGATCCACCTTTTTGACATTAAAACCTATGCTAAAATGACATGAAATACACACGGCATAATATCTTCCAAGGTAAACATAAATATATCAAAAGACAACTCAAAAGATCACTTATCATTTAGAAACGAAACGAATATAGCCTTATAAATCATGTAAAAATGAGGCTTATCATATGGATTTACCCAGTTGCTAGCGAGAGTTGTGTGTATCGTTTGGATGTCAATGGTGACGTGGTACTTCTTGCACTTGACATAGATGACATCCTTCTACTTGGCAACAACGTGAAGCTGTTATCAGATGTTAAGAGTTGGTTATCCGATCAATTTCAAATGAAAGAATTAGGAGATACAGCATACATTTTTAGGATCAAGGTTTATCGAGATTGCAAGAGAAAAATGTTGAGCTTATCTCAAGCGTCTTACATTAATACGGTGATTACTCGTTTTAGCATGCAGACCGCCAAGAAGGGATTGCTACCCTTCAGAGATGGTGTTTCTTTATCTAAAGAGCAGTCACCTTAGACTGCAAAGAAGATAGAGGAAATGAGACAAGTTCATTACGCTTTCGTCGTAGGAAGTCTCATGTATGCAATGCTATCTACAAGACCCAATATCTGCTATGCGGTTGGCATAGTAGCTAGACATCAGTCTAACCCTGGACAAGCAAATTGGACTACGGTAAAGCATATACTCAAGTACCTAAAAAGGACTCGAGATTATAGGCTAGTTTACCAAGCAGATAGTCTGATGCCTTTGGGTTATTCGAATCGGATTTCAAGTCGACCGTGATGAGAAAAAAATCACCTCAGCTATGTGTTTACCTTGGGAGGAGGAGTCGATTCATGAGTGCAAAGCAATGATGCATTGCGGACTCTACCATGGAAGCCGAATATGTAGCCGCTTCTAAGGCTGCTAAGGATGCGGTATGGTTCAAGAACTACCTCATGGATCTAGATGTGGTACCTCATTTTCCCAAGAGTATCATAGTGTACTGTGATAACTCAGGTGCAGTGGCAAACTCGAAGGAACCACGGACCCACAAGGCAACCAAACACATAGAGAGAAAGTTTCATGTCATACGAGAAATCGTTAGACGAGGAGACGTGCTGATTGAGAAGATTGGTACTGCGGATAACCTAGCTGACCCATTCACGAAGAGCCTGCCGCAAAAAGTCTACGACGAGCATATTTGAGGACTTCGACTACGCAAGATGGCCACCACTTAGAAAGAAAACTTTTGTTGAAGTGGGAGAAGCAAAATGATGGTGTTTTTTGTAATAGCTAGTAGAGAGACACATTGTATACTAAAAGTTTGCTTTAGTATAAGTGGGAGATTGATGGATTTCTATAATGGAAGCAGTTTTGGTCGAGCTTGTATACAATGATTCCTATTACGACTATTACAATCTCCTATCTGAATTGTTTACTTGATTTCATATGTATGTCCCTTTATCTCATATATAAGTTAGATCATACAGTGTGTAGAAGATCACAGAAGTCTGTATGATTGGTCAAGCTTAATGAGTTATAAATAGGATCACAGCTGAGATAACTTGAGGACGAGTTGTTGGTATAGGCTGCAGTATAGATAAGAAGTGACTTGACATGGTTGCTTGTCTATATTGATACGTCTCTGACGTATTGATGGATCACATGAGATGAGTTCTTCTATCTGACAGTCGTGAAGAACCTAGATCTCGGTGACTTTACGTTGATCTAAACCTCGATAAGGTTTTAGGTGTATATGAGTTGCTGACCATCACTTTGACTTGTCATGGTGAGGGTTACATGAGATAACCCAATATTCTCTACATCTTGGGTGGTGGCAATGCTTGTATGTCCTGCTAGTTTCCCGCATCGCGTCACCGTATCCGTTTAGGATGATGACGTCCCCTTAAGGAGCTCAAAAGGTTTATTGTACTAAACCCTGCAGGTTGAGTTATCTCTGTAGGGAAATTTGTTTTTAACCCTCTCCGATGATTTATCTTGGATGTTTAATTCACCATACATTGTTTATATTCCTAGCATGCACCTATATAATTAATTGCAACACGTATGTGTTTTCTCGTGTTTACCTGCGAATCTGTCTAGGAAGAAAGGATCAAGACTCGTGCTTTCATCTTTTGGACTGTATCCCGTTTGCCTAAACTCCAATGCCGAGTGAGGACAATCTATGGAGAATACTATAAAAAATCGCCTTATTCCTTCTCTTTAGATTTTCGAAAATTCTCACATGTGTATATAGTAATTCTTGAAAATTATAGCTTTTGCATTAACCTTGATTTTCTCTCTCACCTTATATTTATAATGCAACCCTAATCCTATCATGATAGAATTTATGCATATCTAATAAATATAATCATATCACTTAAGATAAAGAGGATCAAGCTGAGTCCCAGTGGGACTCTGAGAAGAGGAGATCGAAATTCTCTAAGCAAAAAGGCCTGGATGGGCCAGCCCAGAGATCAAATGCAAGGAATAAAGATGGACCTCAAATAAATTAAGTATCTTATGTTCAGCCCAGAACATAAATTAATTCATAAACATTTATTCATGCCACTAGAGAATAAATGCTGACTTACCCCTTTATTTTTGAAGTTGAGTCAGGCTTGCATTTAGACTTCACGAATCCCCGTATTTAAGATATCACACGTCCATTAATTATTTCTGCTGCTCGATCGCTAAAATAATTAATATCTTTAATTCCTAAGTAGTACCACTCAACCTTATTATTGTACTTGAGATAACTCAACCCGCAGGTTTAGTACAATAAACCTTTGAGTTCCTTAACGGACGCCATCATCCTAAACGGATACGGTGACTCGACACGTAACTAGCATGACATATAAGACCGCCACCACCCAAGATGCAGAGAATCTTGGGTTATCTCATGTAACCCTCACCCATAACAAGTCAAAGTGATGGACAACAACTCATACTTACCTAATACCTTATCAAGATTTAGATCAACGAAGTCTCCGAGATCTAGGTTCTTCACGACGGTCGATAGAAGAACTCATCTCATCGTGATCCATCAATACGCCGAGACGCATCAAGATAGACAAGCAACCAAGTCAAGTCACTTATCTATACGCAGACTATACCGACAACTCGTCCTCAAGTTGTCTCACTATGATACTTTTATATCTCACTAAGCTTGACCAATCATACGGACTTCGTGATCTACAACACAATCGTATGATCTAACTTATATATGAGATAAAGGGACATACATATGCAATCAAGTAAACAATTCGGATAGGAGATTGTAATAGTGGTAACAGAAACATTGTATACAAGCTCAACCAAAACCGCTTCCAAGATACAATCCAACAATCTCCCACTTATACTAAAGCAAAACTTTTAGTATACAATGTGTCTCTACTAGCTATTACAAACGACACCATCACTTTGCTTCTCCCACTTATACAAAAGTTTCCTTTCTAAGTGGGTGCCATCTCATAATCCAAGTCCTCAAATATGCTCTTCAGAGACTTTTTGTAGCAGCTCTTCGTGAATGGATCACCTAGGTTATCCACAGTACCAATCTTCTCAATCAGCACATCCCCTCGTCTAACGATTTCTCGTATGACATGGTACTTTCTCTCTATGTGTTTGGTTGCCTTGTGGGTCCATGGTTCCTTCGAGTTTTCCACTGCACCTGAGTTATCACAGTAAACAATGATACTCTTGGGCAAACCAGGTACCACATCTAGATCTATGAGGTAGTTTTTGTACCATAAAGCCTCCTTAGCAGCCTCCGAAGCGGCTACATATTCGGCTTCCATGGTGGAGTCCGCAATGCATCGCTGCTTTGCACTCCGCCAGGATACGGCTCCTCCTCCCAAGGTAAACACATAGCCTGAGGTAGACTTCTTCTCATCACGGTCAGCTTGGAACCATATGCATGGTAAACTAGCTTATAATCTCGAGTCCTTTTCAAGTACTTGAGTATATGCTTTACCGCAGTCCAATGAGCTTGTCCAGGGTTGACTGATATCTAGCTACTATGACTACCGCATAGCAGATATCGGGCCTCGTGCATAGCATTGCATACATGAGACTTCCTAGGGCGGTAGCGTGAGGAACTTGTCTCATTTTCTCTATCTCCTTTGCAGTCATAGGTGACTGCTCCTTAGATAAAGGAACACCATGCCTGAAAGGTAGCAATCCTTTCTTGGCGGTCTGCATACTAAAACGAGTAATCACAGTATCAATGTAAGACGCCTGAGATAAGCTCAACATTTTCCTCTTGCGATCTCGGTAAACCTTGATCCCAAGAATGTACGATCTCCTAAGTCTTTCATTTGAAACCGATCGGATAACCAACTCTTTACGCCCCGATAACAACTTCACATTTTTGCCAGTAGAAGGATGTCATCTACGTAAAGTGCTAGAAATACCACATCACCGCCGACATCTAAACGATACACACAACTTTCGCTAGGCAACCGGGTAAATCCATAGGATTTTACCACCGCCAAAGCGCACGTTCCAGATCGTGAAGCTTTCTTAAGTCCATAAATGGACTTATTAAGCTTCCATACTAGATGCTCTTCACCCTTCACCACATAACCTTGGGTTCGTCGATATAGATGTCTCTACCTTCTTCAAGGTAACCGCTAGAAAAGCGGTTTTCACATCCATTTGCCAAACCTCAAGCGTTTAAGTGGGCTGCTATGGCGTAAGAATTTCGATGGACTTGAGCATTGCTACAGTGAAAAGGTCTCATCGAAATCGATGCCCTCAATCTGAGTGTACCCTTTCGCCGCAAGCCTGGCTTTAAAAGCCGAAACATCTCCATCTGAATCTCTCTTCTTCTTTATACCCACTTACTATCTATGGCTTCCTTGCCATCTGGTAGAGGTGTCTTTTGTATACATCCATAGCTATTATAGACTCAATTTCTAAGTCCATAGCGGGGTGCCATGATCTTGCATCGAGATCTTGTATCGCCTCACCGTATGTCCATGGGTCGATTATTGCTCGTTTCTTCTCGACTAAACCAAGATTCACCCACGAACATAAATCGCTCGGGTCGACGAACAACCTCCCACTACGACGAGGCGCCATCGGCATAATGGCAACGGTGGGTGCAGAACTTGTGGTTCTCTATCTTGCACAACTTGTCTGGATAGGAGCCACTTATACGGCCAAGATTCCAATGGAACTCAACCCACTTCAATTTCTTGAAGTATCTCGTGTCGATCCTCCCACTAGACACCACATCTCGCACTTTGTCTTAATCGGTGGTGGAATACGATCATCTTCTAATTCTTCAAGAATGATTTCAACTTTGGATTTATGGTTTTAATATAATCCTCTTCTAAGAATCGGGCATTAGTGCTAATAGTAACCTTCCGATCCTTAGACTATAGAAATAACCACCTTCGCTTCTCTAGATAGCCAATAAACAGCCTTGCATCGATCTAGACTCCAACTTGTCGCCCTTCTTGTTCAAAGACATGTGCCGGATCGCCATATATCCTTTGTGGTTTAAACCAGCTTGCGCCAAACCACAACTCGAAAAGGGTATTTTCGATCGACTTGATGGTACTAGATTTAGCAAGTATGTCACTGCTTCTAAAGCATACCCCGTAACGAAATAGCAACGCTGCATAACTCATCATCGATCTAACCATTTCTAAAAGAGTCCTATTTCTTCGCCTCCGACACACCATTTTGTTGTGGTGTGCCCTGTAGTGAGTGGGAGGTAATCCCACACCGCACCAAATAGTCCATAAACTCGTTATCGAGGTATTCGCCACCGCGATCGGATCGCAAAGGACTTGATACTTTTACCAAGCTTCGCTCCACTTCCTCCTTAAATTCTTTGAATTTCAAAGCATTCAGACTTGCGGTGAAGCGGTATATGTATCCGCACTTGAGTAATCGCCAATGAAAGTGACAAAGTACTGCATTCTCCACGAGCTTGTGTGGACATAGGTCCACACAGTCGAATGGACTAACTTCAACACTTCTTTGGCTCTATAACCCTTCGCTTTGAAGGGTCCGGTTAACATCTTTCCTTCTATACAGATTCGCAGATCGAAGGAGTAACCGTGAGATCACCCAACGCCCATTCTTAGCCGCTTTGATCCTATTTAGATTGATGTGACCTAATCTAAGATGCCGATAAAAGTGGTGTCATCTTCATAAGAAAACTTTCTTTTAAGGTTTGATGTAAATGCAACATAATTAAAGGTATTATGTTTCATGTAAATAGTATAAAGCTTAATTATATAAAGTGCCACCACGATAACTTCGTCATTTGTTATGATAGAAACACCACTATAAAAACAATGAATATCCATGAATAAATAGTTTCAAACTCGAATAAGGTTTCACCAAACTCCGCTCAAATAAAACGCCTTCAAAACTAAAACCTGTTCTATCAAAACATAAAGTAACATCTCCGACCGCAACGGCCTCGACTTTCGCGCTGCCCATGGAGATAGTTATCTCGCCATCACACAGCCTCCCTTGTCCGCAGAACCCTCGCAGGTGTAACAAACATGATCATCACACCCGTATCTACTACCCATGAATGAGTAGAACAAGTCGCTAAACATCTTTCCGTTACTAAAGCAAATGACGACCTTGTGCTCGAGCATAGGGCACTTGGCCTTCCAATGCCCGGCCTTGCCGACTTGAAGCACTTGCCTCTCATTTGAATTTTCAAGCCTCCGTGGCGCATATGTTCTCGCTTCCACTACTCCCACTGTTTCCTTTGCCTCTACCATCTTTGGTGCCCCTTTTTCTTCTTCCATTTTTCAACAGAAAATTTGGGCCCCTAGAAGTGCTAGCAAGGGCATGTGCTCCTTTGTCCATGTCTCCCTCCGCAGCTACGAGATCATTAAGCAACTGACTAAGTGTATACTCGGTCTTGCTCATGATCGCGTTCACGCGAAAGTTCTCAAAATATTTGGACAGTGTGTTGAGGAAGATATCGATCTTGGCTTCGCCGTCAATACCTCCTCCCAACTGATCAAGACTATCCATGAGATGAGTCATGTGGGAGACATGTTCATGGACCGAACTTCCTTCTTCCATCTTACACGCAAAGATTTCTCTCATTGTGTGGAAGCGATCGTCCGATCCCATCGCCCAAACTTACCTCGAGACTTGACCATATTTCGTCGCGTCACCATCGATCGATGCCGCACTGCAAGCCTTGGACATTGTAGTCATCATATAGCACTTGGCCATATTGTTCGACTTATGCTAAAGTCCCTTGACTCTCGCGCTCATTAGTCGACGCGTCGAGAAGGGCATCGGTTTGGGAGTAGTGACAACAAACATGTGTTCTTCAATGATAAGAACATATTCCATGTTTCGCTTCCACTGATGAAATTTGGACCGATAGAGGATTTTGCGAGCATATTGATAATCGATGTAAGAGACATATCCGAAAAGTAATGTAAACACATAAGCATACGATCGCACATAATTCGTAATAATAATATTGTAACCTTTGATAAAACAACATTAATTGAAACCTCCAATCGCCCAAGGAATCCCACATGCAAGCCACGTGTGGGACGCCATACATGAACCCCCGACTGCACTAAAATATACCTTTAGTCGCTTAATTTCAATCCATGTCAACTTATCCTTATGACAAATGAAATTAATGATTCGACCTTACTAGACCACATCACTATCGCAAGAAGGGACTTCATGAGAAGTTGTACTTGAGGTGATGTCTAAGCAATGACCATAATTTTAACAAATAGAATTGAATTCTTAGAATCGCATACCACCAGACCATACCGCCCAATCCAAATTCTTTCATATCTCATTTTAAATCTATCTCTAGAGAACTTATGAAAATCGCATATGCAAGCCACGCGTGTGGACGTTTACACTTGAAACCCCACTTCTCAATAGATTAAAATGTTTTATTTAGAATATCATCTAACAAACTTATGACAAACAAGGCAAGCAAGCCACGCTGTGGACGTTTACTCACAAAGGTGTATCACTTTGTTTATAGATCAAAAGTGGAGGTCTTGACATTTTAATTTTAAAATTAATATGTCGGGTTACTTGCTTAGTCTTTTGTTTCAAAAGGTTTGTCCATGCAGATCACGTAATCCTAGCATGCTTTTCTATAGAACTCAACATGTAAAACATGCTCAGTAATTCTAAAATATGCTTGAAAACGGATAAACCTAGCATGCTTACTATGCGCATCCAATCACGAAAACATATAATATGTTTATCTACGCAATTAAACATACATAGCATGCTTCTGCATAATTTAAACATCCACGACATGCTTTGAACGATAAAAATAAAATAAAATCGTTCATCGCGACCCAATCGTGGATCCTGTACTTTCCTGCCTAATTTATTACATAAATTTGCAAAGTACATATCTTTAATAAAATCTTGAAAACGGGCCTCGCGTGCACGGGCACGGACCGGATTCGTCAAAACTAGATTTGGGCCGAAAAATCGAAACGGGCCGATCATCGACCAGCCTGATCGGGTCGAAAATGGGTTCGCCAAAAACGGGTGCGGTTTAAATTGGGCCGGGTCGGCCCAGGATGGACTGGCCCGCACGCGCTAGGGCACAGCCCATAGCGCACGCCCAGCCATCCATCGCCCTTTCTTGCGCAACGTCGCCCCAGCCACCGCGCCTCCTGCCGAGAAGACACTGGCGAACCCGCCGAGAGCTCCTACCGGGACGTTGCCCACCCTCACGCCAGCCCTCGCCGAGCCGCCGCGCCGCCGACGACGCCGCAAAATCGCACGCCCGTGTCGCCCAAAGACCGCCGAAAATCCGGGCGTTGAGGTTTCCCACGTGAGAATCGCGCGTCCCTCATCGCACGGAGCCCGCCAAGCGCTGCCTGTCGAGCGCCTTGCACGCTGCGTGTGCTGTCGCCCAGGAGCTGCCGAGACCTCGTTGAGGTTTCCGCATGCAAAAATCGTGCCGAGGCCGCCGAGAGCTGCTGAACCCGACTCGCCGAGGCGTGCCGAGCCGCGTCGCCCGCTGCTGCTGAGACGTCGTTGAGGTTTCCTACGCGTAATCTACCGAGAGCCACCGGGCACGCACGCTCAGTACTGAAGTGTGCCGAGGCATCCGTGCGAGAATCGCGTGCCCCGCACGCCCGGATGTAGAGCCGTGTCGCTCAGCCTCGTCGATTCCGCCAAGACCTTGCCGAGGGTGACCCATGCCGAGGACCCACGCACCTGTGCGCCTGTGCTGCCAACGATGGCGCGCCAACTGCTGAGGTATGTCCGGGCGCTGCCGAAGGCTGCTGCCGCACGACCCGCCGAAGCTTATCACCCATCCGCGCACGCCGTCGCCCCTGTTCTGCCGAGGAAACCCGCACGCTGCAGCGGCATGTCTGCGAGCTCCGAGCACGTCGAGCGTGCCGTCGCCCGCACGACATCGCACCGTGTGGCTATTTTTGTTGATCTTCCATCGTCTCGTTCTTCGTGCTTTTATCTTCGTTCTTCTTTTACAGATAAGATTTACAGGAAAAAATCTAATCTAACCACAGATTTTCTCGTGGTGAAAAACAAAATCTGACAAAAATAAAATGAGCCACGATGAACGACAGATTTACAATTAATTAATTGCGCACGTTATAATCAAACGTGAATTAATCCAACAGAGCCAAGATACTGATCCCATGCTCTGATACCAATTGTAGGGAAATCTATTTTTCACCATCTCCCGAGGATCTATCTTGGATGTTTAATTCACCATACATTGATTATATTCCTAGCATGCACCTATGTAATTAATTGCAACACGTAGGTGTTTTCTCGTGTTTACCTGCGAATCTGTCGGGGAAGAAAGGATCAAGATTCGTGCTTTGATCTTCTGGACTGTATCCCGTTTGCCTAAACTCCAATGCCGAGTTAGGACAATCTATGGAGAATGCTATAGAAAATCGTTTCCTTCCTTCTCTCTAGATTTTTGAAAATTCTCACTATGTGTATATAGTAATTCTCAAAAATTATAGCTTTTGCATTAACCTAGATTTTCTCTCTCACCTTATATTTATAATACAACCTTAATCCTATCATGATAGGATTTATGCATATCTAATAAATATAATCATATCACTTAAGATAGAGAGGATCAAGCTGAGTCCCAGTGGGACTCTAAGAAGAGGAGATCGAAATTCTCTAAGCAAAAAGGCCTGGATGGGCCAACACAGGGATCAAATGCAAGGAATAAAGATTGGCCTCAAATAAATTAATTATCTTATGTTCACCCGTAACATAAATTAATTCATAAACATTTATTCATGCCACTAGAGAATAAATGCCGACTTACCC
The DNA here is from genome assembly GCA_036937905.1 of Salvia rosmarinus. Lineage (NCBI taxonomy): Eukaryota > Viridiplantae > Streptophyta > Magnoliopsida > Lamiales > Lamiaceae > Salvia > Salvia rosmarinus. Next base: position 70,036,651 of record CM072819.1, on the reverse strand, counting down.
TTTATTTCCAAGTTGAGTCGGGCTCGATTTAGACTTTACGAATCCCGTATTTAAGATATCGACGTCCATTAATTATTTACATGCTATGATCGCTTAAAATAATTAATATCTTTAATTCCTTAAGTAGTACCACTCAACCTTATTATTGTACTTGAGATAACTCAACCTGCGGGGTTTAGTACAATAAACCTTTGAGTTCCTTAAGGACGCCATCATCCTAAACGGATACGGTTACTCGACATAGGTAACTAGCATGACATACAAGATCGCCACCACCCAAGATGCAAAGAATTGGGTTATATCATGTAACCTCACCCATAACAAGTCAAAGTGATGGACAAAGAACTCATACTCACCTAATACCTTATCGAGATTTAGATCAACGAACTCTCGAGATCTAGGTTCTTCACGACGGTCGATAGAAGAACTCATCTCATCGTGATCCATCAATACGCCGAGACGCATCAAGATAGACAAGCAACCATGTCAAGTCACTTCTTATCTATACCGCAGCTTTATACCGACAACTCGTCCTCAAGTTGTCTCAGCTGTGATACATTTTATATCTCATTAAGCTTGACCAATCATACAGACTTCTGTGATCTACAACACACTGTATGATCTAACTTATATATGAGATACAGGGACATACATATGCAATCAAGTAAACAATTTAGATAGGAGATTGTAATAGTGGTAACAGGAAACATTGTATACAAGCTCAACCAAAATTGCTTCCAGTATACAAATAAAACAATCAAGTACAATAATAAGGTTGAGTGGTTCTACTTAAGGAATTAAAGAGATTAATTATTTTAAGCAGTCAAAATGCTATAAATAATTAATGGACATGCGATATCTTAAATACGGGGATTCGTGAAGTCTAAGTGCAAGCCCGACTCAACCTCGGAAATAAAGGGGCATTTATTCTCTAGTGGCATGAATAAATGTTTATGAATTAATTTATGTTCTGGGCTGAACATAAGATAATTAATTTATTTGAGGCTCATCTTTATTCCTTGCATATGATCCCTGGGCTAGCCCTCAAGGCTTGGAACTACTCAAATTCGTCTACCTCATAAGAGTCCCACTGGGATTCTGTTCATCCTCTCTATCTGAAAAGATATTATTATATTTATTAGATATGCAGAGATCCTATCCTAATAGAATTATAGGGTTGCATTATAAATATAAGGTGAGAGAAAATCAATGTATCCTAATGCTAAAAAGATTTTTGAAAATTATAGTGTAATACCCCGAAACTTTTTCTTAAAGTAAAATGATATATGTTTTGAAAAATAAATTATTTTCAAATGATTTATGAACTAATGAAGATTGAGTTTCGAATTTTTTTTATAGGTTGTTTGGCTTAGAGCGAGGATGCGCCCTAGCAAATGTAAAGTTTAAATAATGAGTTTTAAAATTCTAGTAAATTATAATTATTATTTTAGAATGAAAGTTTAATTTTCATTGCATTGAATATTAATTAATGATATTAATGATTTGAATATAAGAATTGATTAGAGAATTTATTTATTATACATTAGAATAATAGCGTGAGTAGAAAATAATAATTGAATATATATATATTATGTAAGAAAGTGTAGAGAATTGAATTATCTAGAAAGTGTACACTTGTACACTTTGTGTAAAAATGTATGTATATGTGGGAATAAAATAAAACAAAAATAAAATAAAAATCAATATATATAAATATAACACCTCATTACTATTCATCTTCATCAACATCTCTTTTTCTCCTCTCATTTTCGAACACACACACACACCTAAAACACACACTTCACAAATTTTCATCCTAAATACCAAGATTAAGGTAAGAAATCATTCCTAATCAATTCTATATTTTATTTTAGAGGTATAATATCACTTATTTCATGTTTATGTGCATAAATATTTACAAGTTGATATCAAGAAATTTTAGTTTATATGAAGTTCAAAGTTATTGTTATATTTGTTGATTATTGTTATGTTAATTGTTTAATCTATGTTTAGAAGTTAATCTTATGCATAAATGATGGATTAATTGTGATAAATATGTGGTTTAAGAAAGAGGGCTAAACCTTAGAATTGTAACTTGGGAATTTGTTGTGTGATGTTTAAATTATGTTTGTAATTATGTATTTAAGTGTATTTGAGCATGTATTAAGTAAGAAAAATAGATAAAAAAAATTAATGTATATTTATCATAATTTTCAAAAATTATGAAGTTATAGGTTCTTATGATTTTGATTTTATTTGTTCCAAATAACATGATATATAAGCTTTAGGATGTAAATTAAGCATACTATATTTTATTTGGAATTTTCTAAGTTTATATGTGAAAGTTGAAAAAGTTTAGTTTATGCTTTAATGGAAGTATTTATGTTTACGTGTAGATTAATTAAAGTTAAATATAGAATGATGATTATGGTTGATAATGGAGCTTTAATGAGCAAGTCATATATTAGTTTGAATAAAGTAAGGAATTATTATTATTATTATTTTTTCATAAACTTGGTTGAAGGCAATAAATGAAAGTAAGCTTAAGTGATTAATATAAGTGTGTTTATGATGTATAATTGTATATTTCAACATATGAAATTTAAATGAAAGCTAAGAATTAAAGTTGGATGTGAGTTCTTATTTTTACATAAAAATTAACTATTAAGAAGTTATGTAAAAAGATTACGTTTGATTTAATGCTTAAGAATAAATCTTTAGTTATTAAAAAGACTAAGTTGCAAGTATTTTAAAGTGCTAGGTGTGGTGACATCCGATGTTAAGAGTATTCTTTGAAACGTCTACACGAGGTGGGCTTTACTTCTACTGTAAGTTTATGGTTATAATCATTGTTATGTTTTGTTGCATTCATGGTGAAAGCCTGTGTGGCGTATTATTGTCTGTGTGATGAATCATTGCCTGTGTGGTGTAGCCTGTGTGGCGGAAAAAGGTACCCTCGAGGGGAGAGACTAGTCTCGCAAACGAATTCAATAAATATATTCATTATGTTATGTGGCATTACACAATTAGTTATAACTGCTTGCAGTGTATTCCCCACTGAGTATGTTCGCATGCTAACATACCCTACTTGATATTTTGTGTTGCAGGCTAAGGAGATCGATGGTTGAGGCAGTCGGAAGTGAGCCCCACATACTCATTCTCTCATAAGCATCGCTCTTTATATATATAATAGTACATAAGTGTGGTTAAGTATAACCTTAAATGATTTTTGGTTTAGAAGTATATTGAATGGGTGTATAATACTTTGATAAATATATGTGTGATGAGGGTTGTGACCTCTTTTGCTAATGTTTTGTTGCTCTTGTGGCTTTGCTGCTGTTGTTGTATAGTTTGGCTTATATATGTATATAGGGTACATGCTGTCCGTTTGTTTAATTTTTAAACCCCCGCTGCTTAAATATAATTATAAGTATTATTATTATTATCCTATAATTATTAAAGATTTAAAGATTTTAGTAATGTCCCTATTACAAGAATGGGGCGTTACATATAGTGAGATCATTGTGATTTCGAAATTTCCAAGTGTGAGGAAGAAGGCGAATTTTTGCAGTACTCTCTATAGATTGCTCTCACTCAGTATTAGAGTTTAGGCGAACAGGATACAGTCTAGAAGATCAAAGCACGAGTCTTGATCCGATTCTTTGTCCGACAAATTCGCAGGTGAACACGAGAAAACACCAATGTGTTGCAATAAATTATATAGGTGCATGCTAGGTATATAATCAATGTATAATGAATTAAACATCCAAGATAGGTCATCGAAAGAGGCTTAAAATAAGATTTCCCCACAGGCACACCGCTATAGACTTAGAAATTGAGTCCATAATAGCTATGGATGTATACAAGAAAACATATGTACTAGATGGCAAGGAAGCTATAGGTAGTAAGTGGGTATACAAGAGAAAGAGAGATTCCGATTGATATGTTTCGGTTTTTAAAGACAGGCTTGTGGAAAAAGGGTATACTCAGATTAAGGGCATCGATTTCGATGGGAACTTTTCGCCTATAGCAATGCTCAAGTCCATTAGAATTCTTCTGGTCATAGCAGCTCACATGAACCTAGAGGTTTGGCAAATGGATGTGAAAACTGCTTTTCTAAACGGTTACCTTAAGAAAGGTATAGACATCTATATGCAGCAACCCGAAGTTTATATGGTGAAGAGCATCTAGTATGGAAGCTTAAGAAGTCAATTTATGGACTTAAGCAAGCTTCCCGATCAAGGACCATACGCTTTGACGAGGAGGCAAAGTCCTATGGATTTAACTAGTTGCCTAGCGAGAGTTGTGTGTATCGTTTGAATGTAAATGGTGACGTGGTATTTCTTACACTTTACATAGATGACATCCTTCTACTTACAACAACGTGAAGCTATTATCAGACGTAAAGAGTTGGTTATCCGATCAGTTTCAAATGAAAGACTTAGGAGACGCAGCGTACATTCTTGGGATCAAGGTATACCGAGATCGCAAGGGAAAATATTGAGCTTATCTCAGGCGTCTTGCATTGATACTGTGATTACTCGTTTTAGCATACAAATCGCCAAAAAGGGATTGCTACCCTTCAGACATGGTGTTCTTTTATCTAAGGAGCAATCACCTATGACTGCAAAGGAGATAGAGGAAATGAGACAAGTTCAATACGCTTTCGCCATAGGAAGTCTCATATATGCGATTTTGTGTACGAGACTCGATATTTGCTATGTCGTAGGCATAGTAGCTAGATATCCGTCTAACCATGGACAAGCTTATTGGACTGCGGTAAAGCATATACTCAAGTACTCGAGAGATTATAGGCTAGTTTACCAAACAAATAGTCTAATGCTTTGGGTTATTTAGACTCAGATTTCCAAGCTGACCGTGATGAGAAGAAGTCTACCTCAGGCTATGTGTTTACATTGGGAGGAGAAGCTGTATCTTGGCGGAGTACAAAGCAACGATGCATTGTGGACTCTACCATGGAAGCCGAATATGTAGCCGCTTTCGAGGCTACTAAGGAGACGGTATGGCTCAAGAACTAACTCATGGATCTAGATGTGGTACCTCATTTGCCCAAGAGTATCATAGTGTACTGTGATAACTCAGGTGCAGTGGCTAACTCGAAGGAACCACGGACCCACATGGCGACAAAACACATAACAAGAAAGTACCATGTCATACGAGAAATCATTAGACGATGAGAAATGCTGATTGAGAAGATTGATACTAGGATAACCTTGCTGACCACCCATTCACAAAAAGCTTGCAGCAAAAAGTCTACGACGAGCATGTTCGAGGACTTGGTTTGCGCAAGGTGGCTGTGACGACCCGACTTCTCAAGGAAGTACGGATCAAATGGATCGTCACGTGTGTGATAATGCAGTGGATATATACATAACTAATCAATACAATTAACCATTTAACTACTCATAAATGCATGAACTGAAAGGAATAAACTATTTCAATACCAACCTAAGTCACAGAAGGACCTGTCAAAAGGTTCAATATCCAAATGTAACCCAATCAGGGCTCAATTCAAGGGACGAGGTACGACCTTAAGTTCAATACGATAATGAATAGCAGTAATAATCAAAAGATACCAAAATAATATCAGAGTTTAGCAGCAATAAACGTGTGGACATGCATATGATGATGCATGCCCAAGGTTCTAGAAACCTTTCTATTATAGCAAAAAAACATCTATCACTTTGAACCACCTCGCACTTATAGTCAATCCTTGCTCAACCTGCACATAAAAAACGAGATGCAGCGCTAAGTACAAAAGTACTCGGTGGACTCATTCCCGAAAATATTTTTTTTGTAAAGTTATTGAATTGCCTACAATAGCGCATAAGGATTTTAGTTGAAAAGACTCATGCCTATCAAATATTTTATCATTTTTCCAAAAGTGTCCGGCCAGACTATTTCATCCACGTTGTTATCTGATCATTCATTCATTCGCGCACTATGAGATGGCCACCTACACATAGTAGCCATGACCGGTCGAGGTAGCTAACCTTAACACACAGTCACACGTGTACACAATCCGAGTTAGTCCTTAACTAAGTCGGATCCGATCGTTATCCTTTTTAACGTTGGTGGACCAACACATTCTCATACCACGTTGGATATACCAACCTCAGATAGGATCACAACAAAACATAAACATTTGACAGTCATTAACAGTTCATGATATAATATTTCATAAAGCTTTTGTAAATCATGCTTTGAGGTATGCATACCTTATCTATCTCCAAAATGAGAGAAGGATAGAAGACGTTCCGATCGTGAAGGAGTATCCCGATGTATTTCCAGATGAACTACCGGGATTACCGTCAAACCGATAGATTGAGTTCACGATCGATCTTAAACCAGGTTCTGCCCCTGTGTCGAAGGCCCCATACAAAATGGCACCAAAAGAACTTGAGAAATTGAAGATCCAGTAGCAAGAACTCTTGGAGTTAGATTTCATTAGGCTTAGTGTGTCTCCATGGGGAGCACTTGTCCTTTTCGCGAAGAAGAAGGATGGCACATTGAGAATGTGCATTGTAACGCCCCATTCTTGTAAGAGGGACATTACTAAAATCTTTATATCTTTGACGATTATAAAATAATAATAATAATAATACTAATAATTATATATATATATATAAGCAGCTAAGGTTATAAAATTCGACGAACGGACGACATATACACTATAAATAGGTATATGCCAACCTGAAACAAAAACAATACCAACAATTTCCAACAATAACCACGACAATAACATCAACAATGAGGGACACAGCCCTCATCAAAATATATAAATACTTATTAAACATTATTGTAATTCAAACTTAGTGTTTCACCAAAACCAGTTAAGTTTGTTCTTAAACACACATGAGTACTAGTATAGTTTTTTACATATTCACATAAAATATGATCCTGAGAGAATGTATGTGTGGAGTTCATTCCCTTTGGCATCAACTGTCAACTTCCCAGCCTACAAAACATATATCAAAAATAGGGGATGTGAGTATGCGGACATACTCAGCGGGGAATACACTGCAAGCAGTTATAACCAATTGCGTAATGTCTCAAAACATAATGAATATATTTCTTAATCCGTCACACAAGTAATGTCACACAGGCAATGATACGCCACACAGGCTATGATACGCCACACAGGCTATGATTCGCCACACAGGCAATAATACGCCACACAGGCCACGCCACACAGGCTTTCACCATGAATGCAACAAAACACAACAATGATTATAACCATAAACTTACAGATAGAGTAAACCCCACCTCGTGTAGACGTTTCAAAATAATGCTCTTGCTTGGTTGTTCGTCCTTGAGCTTCAGATGTCACGCCACCTAGCACTTTAAAATTACTTACAACTTAGTCTTTTTAATGACTAAAGCTTTATTCTTAGGCATTAAATCAAACATAATCTTTTTACATAACTCTTAATAGTTCATATTTATGTAATATAAGAATTCACATCCAACTTTAATTATTAGCTTTCATTTAAATTCCATATGCTTAAATATACCACTATAAGTCACAAACATATTTATTTTAATCATCTAAACATACTTTTATTAAGCATCCTTCAACCTAAACAACTTCAACCATAACCAAAGTTTAAACATAATTCCTCACTTAACTCAAAAAAATCTTCAATACACTTATTCATGCTCATTTATAAACCATTATCATCAATTCATAATCAAAACCGACAATACCCTACAAACATAGGATATGTCCTAGGGAAATTGATTTTAACCTCTGATCTTCAAATGCAAGAAATAAAGTGAGCCTCAAATAAATTAATTATCTTATTGTAACATAAATTAATTCATAAACAAACCACAATGACTTACCCCGAGTCGGCTCGAGGACAATCTAAGGATCGCTAAAATAATTAATTACTTTAATTCCTTAAGTAGAACCACTCAACCTTATTATTGTACTCGAGATAACTCAACCTATTTACACTCGTTTTCTTAACTTTTCGATGAGTTTTCCTTTTCTATGCATTGGTGGCACTTAGTAAATAAACTTTGAGCTCCTTGCAACACGTAGGAGTTTTCTCGTGTTTACCTACGAATCTGTCGGGAAAGAATGGATCAACGTTAAGGTATGCTTTCGTGCTTTGACATCTTATAATGATCGACATAACATAATGAATGCATCGTAGCATGTTAGTCACATAAGGATTGCTTTGATCTTAAGAAGAAAATCGGAAATTTTGAAAATTCTCACTATTTAGGAATAGTAATTCTCAAAAATTTCTCTAGGATCGGGGTTTGATTTTTCTCATGGTGAGGAACCTTATATTTATAAAATCCTAAATCTATCAAGATAGAATTTATGCATATCTAATAAATATAATAATATCACTTATGATAAAATGAGAGAATCAAGTAGAGTCGGAAGGACTCTATAAGGAGGCTTCGAAAATCATAAGCTTAAAGGCCTTGATGGGCGATAGGAAAATCGAGAAATAAAGATGAGCCTCAAATAAATTAATTATCTTATGTTCTTAGGGTGACACCCGAACATAAATTAATTCATAAACATTTATTCATGCCACTAGAGAATAAATACTGACTTACCCCTTTATTTCCGAAGTTGAGTCGGGCTCGCATTTAGACTTAACGAATCCTCGTATTTAAGATATCGTACGTCCATTAATTATTTACACTATCGATGATCGATCGCTTAAAATAATTAATTACTTTAATTTTAAGTAGAACCACTCAACCTTATTATTGTACTTGAGATAACTCAACCCTACAGTGGTTTAGTACAATAAACCTTTGAGCTCCTTAAGAGGACGCCATCATCCTAAACGGATACAATGACTAACACGTGTAACTAACATGACATACAAGACCGCCACCACCCAAGACGCAGAGAATTGGGTTAAGTCGTAACCTCACCCATAACAAGTCAAATGATGGTCAGCAACTCATACTCACTTAATACCTTATCGAGGTTTAGATCAATGTAAGTCTTCGAGATCTAGGTTCTTCACTGTAATATCCCGAAGAATTAAATGCCTAATTACGATAATTTAAATTCGTAAATTAGGGTTTCGCCGAAATAATATAATTAGTAATATATCGAATAATGATTTCGATTAATTTTCGAAGTAACGAATTCCTATTTTATATTCACTAAGAATTGTGAATTAAGGAATAAAATTTTATTAAGTGTTTCGGCAGTATTATTTTTCGTCGATTGAGTATCGATAGTTAAAATTTCGTAAAATTTTCTAAGCAACGAAGCTTAGAATTAAATTGCATATTAAATGGAATAATTTAATAAAGTGATTACGACTTTATTACGACCATTTTGAGATGAGTCGATAATTAACGTTTTGAGACGTTTCAAACGTTAACGTTTAGAGATGAATAGAAAAATGAGTTTAATGATCAAGGAATTATAGTATTTAAATTCCTATGATTATTATATGTAATTAGAGTATTATTAAGCATTAAAAACAATGCTAGATCATTAAGGATTAATTATTGAACAACTTTAGAATTTTCGAAAACCTTAATTCGAAAATTAGGGTTTTCTCACATGAAATGATACTAATAATTTTTCCTATGATATAACTTATCATCTAAGACATATATTATGATATATATATATATAATTAGCATGAAAATTAATTATATATTAATGCATAAGTGAAATAGCCATGAGTTTCTATGTACAATAAGTAGTTTACGTAAGTTTTGAGTATGGATTTGCTATGTTATGAACTAAATGGTTCAAGTGGTATCTAATGTACACATTAACCAAGTAAGATCAAGTGGGTGAAATGGTGATGTTAGAACCGTGTGTTTTGCTTCCAAAGTGAAGAAAGAAGCTTTCATACAACTCTATGTGATGATGTACTCGTACATTTGGGGAAGTGTATTGTTGACTAAATACATGGTATTAAATCATGAATAAAATTTCCTTCTCTTTGTAAATCATAGAGCCGACGGCTCCACCTCCCAAATTCAAAGAATTGTTTAGTTCAAAAAACTTTGTGTAAGAGAGTAGTTACTTCCATGACATATGCATGGTGAGTCATATAGGAGAAATTTGTGTCTTCCTTGTGTGTGTGTGAGGGTGTCGACGGCAATTGCTCCAACAAAGGCAATGAATTATTTTGTTTCAACCAAAAACTTTTTCAAGGAGTTAATATGGTGATGTATTCAATTGATGAGTCATAAGTTAAAATAGAAAAGGCTTCCAAATATGTGAGAGAGTGAGAGAGTGACCGAGAGAGAGAGTGAGAGGGGTTATAAGTGTATTACTTCATTTACTTAAGTAATATGTATAAAAAAAATCAAAACATTTCTCTCTCTCAAAAGCAAGTAGTACCGAGAGCTTTTCCTTTGAAACACCTTGAGTGTTCTTGCTTTCTCCTTAGCAAAAGCTTGATACTAGATCATTGCACATAAAATCAATACCGTTAAAAAGGTTAGAAATCGAACGAGCTTCGATTGTACACTAAGTTTTTAAATATCTAATGGTTTTATCTTATGTTTCAAGCATGGTTCTTGATTAAGAAATTATGCTAAGCATGATAGTTGTAAATTAATAATGTGTAGTATGATGTTATAGAAGCATGTACCATGTTTAAAATTGAAATTTGAACATGTTATGAAATATATCATGAGTACCGAAAATTTCTTGAAGGAATTAGGGTCGATTATTGATACATGATGTTATAGGAGCTTGTAGTGGTTATTGGGAATTTTAAAAAAAAATCCTATGCTATTTATTTTAAAACTACCAAAAATCATGAAAAATGTTATGTTATTGTACAATTTTTATTTAAGAAATGTTGTAGCATATTATTGATCTAGGACCTTAGTCATGCACTACATGATTTTTAATAGAATTTTTGGAAACCAAATGTTCAATTTTATCAAAGTGACCGAGAGCTATGGGTTGGGATTTGAAGATTTGTGTGTTGTTCTAGTATGATATTATGATGTTATATTGTTATATTACAATGTTTAAGCATTGTGTAATTTTTTCGAATTTTATAAAAATGTTTAGTATATATATTGGAAGGAATCAAACCTTGAACATATTTTCCTTAATGTAGAAATTAAATATGTTGGACTATAGGTTATAATTATGATATAGATTAATGTTGGGAACTTGTATAAATTAACTAGAATTTTAGAAAATTATTTGGACAATTTAAAGATAATAGCCGTGACCTATGGATTAAAATAGGTGATGCCCAAATTTTTCTATAGTTAATGTTAATACATATTAGTGATACTTTGATAAAATAGTACACTATATGAATTTAGAAGAATTTTTGGAAGAAGAATGAAAATTAAAGCTTGAAAACCGTAAGCTTGAATATATATATTAAGGATTTTAATTCCATAATATCAAGAAAAATAATACATTATATGTCTAGAAATTATTTTAGACATATTAAGAAATTATGAAATTTTATAAACATAGAATACTATGTTTATGGCGAAACGTTATATTAAATAACGTTAGAAATGAAAAATAATGTTTAATGAATAAGTTAATTAATATTTAAGAAAAATATTAATAAAGTTTATCGATTTGCGTGAAAAATCGAGAATTAGGGTTTTATGAAAATCGATTTATATGGAAATTAGATATTAAAAATATGAATTATTAAAGAAATTAATAAGAAAAGTCAAAATTGTCGACTTTTGAAATTAACGATAAAATACGCTCAATAAATACGCTAATACGTAAAACGTATTATTTATATAAGGAAATGTCGTTGGTGAGAAAAGATTTCATAATTGAGATCTTTATATCGAAAAACGTGAGAATACGCCGAACGCTTAACCTAAAAGGTTAAATGAAATAGTTGAACATATCTCAAGCACGAAATGTTTAGTTAAAATACGCGATTGAATCGGCGATTGAATTGTTAAGGAATTCAAATTATATTAGTATAAGTTGTCGAGTTTATTCTAAACTTTGAAAATCTCAAAACGTGAACGACGTACTGAAATCATTTTATACGTAAAGGTGTGGACGCTGAAGCAACGACTTGACGCTGAAGATAATTCGAGTTTAATTCGATCAAGAGTCCAAGTGGGCTTTACTATACTAATAAATGATAAAATTCTGAACAAATGAATTTGTTTACGATGCTTATATCAAAGAATGATGATAAAATGTTTATGAAATTACCTGCCAAAAATGTTTATGTTTTATGTATGTATCCTATCCATGAATGAAATGATATGAATGTGTTGGGTAGCTCCCAACTTATGAATGGAATCAATTCGGATCCTATGCTTAGGAAAGGCTTATACCGCCAGATTAACGTGTACACAAGATAATAGTGACTGTGGGAGCTGTAAGGACAATGCACGGCCGGTCACAACGACGTAGAGGTAGGCCTCCTTCTACGGCGTTAAATGATAATGTTATGGTAAAAGGATAAGGATATGGATCATACATACAAGTAAAATGCTTGGCCAAGCGATGATGTTTATGAACTGATGAAAATGATTTAGTAAGTACAAGGCATTTCAAGAAAAACCCTTGTATCTTACCATGATGTGGCAGTGAAATTTAAATACGACAAAATGTTTTCGCATGAGTCCACCGAGTGCATTCTTGTACTCACCGCATGTTTGTTTTAAATGTGCGTCGGTTGAGTGATGATGATGATGGAGGGTGTTGAGGAGTCGAGAATGCTTTTGATGTTTATATGTTAGAAACTGAATACACATCGTCATATGTGTATTCACATATTTTCGCTGCAGTTTGAACAATGTTTATGTTATGTAATAATATTATAGATTGAAGTCCTTCGATCGTTGGTATTCTTTTCGATCCATTGCTCTAGCCTTTCTTGTACATTATGTTATTAATGTATATAATGGTCTAATCGCCTTATTTTACGTGTTATATGTCTTGAATTAGGCTTTCATGAACCCTAATTACTATTCCTAGTACTAGTCCTCTTTAATCCGTCCTTAGAATTAGCGGGCTGTTACAGAGTGGTATCAGAGCAGTTCGCTCTTTGATCCAAAACCTTCTTTCAAGTTGAGTCTAGATTGAGTCACTAGACTTCTAGAAATCAGCTGACTATACTCAACACTCCATCACATCCAGCTCAACCGGGACGAGGTAAATGATTTCCTTCTCAAATTCTTGAAATGAAAAGTTTAATGATGAACAAGAATGAAATTATATTTTTGAAGGAAAAAGGAAAGAAATGTTATGATATTCGATTGAATATAAGTTACGAGAAAGGAAATTTCAAAACCTTGTTGTTGAAATCAATGAAAGTTGACTGATGTTGGGAAAAGAAAGTTATGCAAAGTGATCATATTTGAAATGAATACCTATGTTCGATAATGGGCTTTATGTGCCACAAATGAAATGTTGAATTAGCAACATTCAGTTAATACATGCTTTAATAGATTATGTTATGAAATTGAATAAAATTTTCAAGTTTTCATAATCAAATTCGTTCAAATTTCAAGATTATGTATAATGAATAAATATGCTTGAAACGAACGTGAATGGCCAATGTAGAAATGATGAATTCTTCGGAATTCAAAGAAATATGCATGTATGAATGAATTATGTTTTCATTATTTGAAACTTTAGTTTCAAATTTCAAGATTGATTATGACAAATGATATGTCATCACAAGAAGAACGTAGACGAGTAAGAAGCATGATCACGAATTGCAAAAAAACTTAGAAGTTTGAACTTCCTTCCCTTACTAGAACAAAAGAATGACATGAAGAACAAAAGTAACGATAACCTCGAGCTTCGAAGGCAAAAGACGAATGTGAAAAACGAGTAGAACCTCGACATTGGAAATGAACGACGTCGGCATCATCATCACGACCTTGGCATGTTCGACTTCAATCACGACTTCGGCATGTGCGACTCGATTTTAACCTCGGCATGTGCGACCTCGATCTCGGCATGTGCGACCTCGATTTCGATCTCGGCATGTGCGACCTTGATTTCGACCTCGGCATGTGCGACCTCGGCTCGACCCGGCATGCGACCGCGACCGACCGGCATGTGCGACATCGGCTCGACCGCATGTGCGACTCCGACCTCGGCATGTGCAACATTGGCTTCGACCTCGGCATGTGTGACCTTGACCTCGGCATGTGCGACATCGGCTTCGACCTCGGCATGTGCGACCTCGACCTCGGCATGTGCGACATTGGCTTTGACCTCGGCATGTTCGACCTCGACCTCGATCTCGACTTCGACCTCGGCATGTGCGACTTCGACTTCTACTTTGGCATGTGCGACCGTCGACTTTGACTTCGGAAATTCATAACATCGACTTCGATATGTCGACCTTGGTAGCCTGTACTACCTCGGCATCGGCAACGGCATGCACGACCTCGGTGTTGGCATCGCCAACAATCTCGGCGCGAGCGCGCAAAATTTTTCTGCACTGTGCAGTGATTTTGTTTTAGCTCGTTCTCTTTCGTTTGAACTCCGATTTACGCACGGTTTTCGCCTGAGTACTTCTAACACACTGAACTTCATTTGTTATGAAGGGCTGAACCCCTGTTTCCTACTCCAGAATTTACGAGAGTCTGTTGAATCTTAGTTCGAGTTTTCTTAGGACAAAGACCTTATAGTATAACATAGACCTTAGAACGCTACTAGATAATAAGTTTCCCAGTAGAATAAGAAAGCTACGACTTGTGTTGTACATGAAAACATTTCCTTATAACATTTATCTGTTTACCAGATGTGTTTGGATTGTTTATCTGCTTTTAGATTGTCCAGTTTATCCTAGCTACTTAAACAGATTCGCTTAAGTTTTATCTTATCTGTTTATCGGATAATGTTTAGTTTGACTTACGCTAGTTTTGTCTCGTGGCGATGGAGGAGATACGTTATACAACCAGGAGAAGGCTAGACCAAATGCTATGCCCGAGGATGTAGTTCGTGCTTATCGTGAATATTGGATGTGTTTCGGCGATGACTGGGGAATTCTTGATGCAATACCGACACTGAGGATGCTCGAGTATACGGTGACGGATTTCGACGGTGTCAAGCCTCTTGACCCGAGGACTAGGAGGATTATGCCGGGAGGTGTTGATGCCTTTTCACACGTAAAAAGTGTAAGAGTAAGTAGTATCGAAAACATAGAAGCTAGCTCAACGATTATTCATCATTATTCAAGCACGATAAAGGGTGAGAGGTTTTAGGGCTTGAAATTAATCCAAAGCAAAGATAACCAAGCGTAAATATAAAGAACGCAATAAAACACGAAGATAACTATAAAGAAAGACTAACCCTAGGGATGCACCAATCCTATCCACAACGATGTTTATCCCGCTTATTACTAACCGCTTTAATCCGCATAAGACTAAGATCACATATATAACCAACAACTTGCCATTCGATAATTACGGCGCTTGATTACTAATCTTCCCTATCACAGATTACGCCTCTAGAGGAAAATAAGCTCAAAAGGATCACTAAGAATATGCTTCCTACGAATGTCCTATCTCGATTCGACTCAAGGCTCATTCGTATCATGCATTCGATAACGATTGACAATTAATACAGCTACGCCATTAACCGACAACTAGATATGCATCAAGATTTATCGAAATCAACACATATAAATAAGCACAATAATCATGAATCAACCCACACAGTAACTCACAACATATAGGATCGAATCATGCAAACCCGATATAATAAACGGAATGAAATACTAATTAATCATAGAAATTTAAATATATAAACCTGGTAGGGAAGGCTAGGAGAATCCAATGAAATCGAATTAATCCGAAATTTAAATATTATGCGTCGGATGAACAAAGGTTGGTCCGAAGACAAAGGAAAACGACGGACAAAACGTTCCGATCGAAAACGAAACGATAAACTAAACTAAAACAACGTAAGAACAACACTAGAATTAAACTAAACGAAGACTAAAGCTAAAGAATGGAAAACCGAGGAAAACTAAAGTAAAATAGGTCTGGGGCGCCAGGGGTCTCTTCGGGCTCGAGGCGCGAGGGGTGTTGCACAGATATAGGCACACCCCAAACCCTAATTTTCCTTCGCCGCTGCTGCCTCGCGACCACCCTTCGCGGTCGCCAGCGTGGTCGCGAGGTAAGTCTCGCCGCGCCTTCTCGCCCGCTGTCGCTCTTGCGCCGCTTTGTACTCGCGACCCGACTAGCGGTCGCTAGCCATTCCGCACCGGTCGCGAGAAATCGTCCAGTGAGTTCTAGGCGCTAGGGCTTGCTCGCGTGCACGAGGTCGCGGTCGCTAATCCTCTGGATGCTCGCTGGTTTGCCTCACGACCAACCTAGCGACCGCTAGGATGGTCGCTAGAAATAGGTCAGTTTGCTCATTTGGCTCGTGCTTCGTTCCTTGTTTCGATTATCAACATATAAACCTACAAAACGTCAAAGAAACACCCAAGAGCAGTATCTTCTAGAAATAGATAAAACATGAAGAATCGATACATAAACGCACATTAAACGATCTAAACTCATCTTTAATTATCGACAATAAACGTAAAATGCGCGCTTATCAAACCCCAAACTTAAAGCATTGTTTGTCCTCAAACAAAACGTAACGTAAAGACAAACGAAAGATCAACGAGCATAGCAAAGAGGATAACCATTCTAGCCTCCAAACATATCAACGCCAAAAACATTAGCGCACATGACGACGTTAGTCCACTCAACACAAACAACAATTTACGTAAAAGCTCATTTATTTCAACCTCACAAAGGCATGTGTGTAAATATATATAGGATACACTCAAACTCATAAAGAAATTAAGGACGTATACACTCAAAGATCAATGCAATGCAACATCTTACCATAGGCTTGCCGCTTCTAATGTCTCCACCGCCATTGTGTTCAAATAAGGATCAAAAGGTCTTTTCATGGGTTATAATGTAGGCACATTGGTTAAGGTAGGATAATATATGGCTAAGTGACTCAAAAATATTCCAAGCACCCCCATTTATACTTTTCGACACATATGGACTTTGTCCATTTTCTCTTCTTTCCCAACGTGCTAAATCGACGTTTTATGCCTCATAAGGTACCTATACTTTGATTAAAGACCCTTTATGCTCAATACTCATAGTGAACTTATCATTTTTCTTTTTCTTTTCTTTTCTTTTCTATTCTAGAGCTTATAGGGTTTAATTTTCACGAACAAGGTACTATTCTTTACCACAGATGTATTTTTCTAAAATAAACTTTTCTCGTCATAACTACATCAAAATTTCAACCCCTTTTGATTCCCATATCCATCCTCACCTCCTATCATCCGGTTAATCGAAAGAAAAAAATCTAATAAAGGCTCAAAGAAGGCGACAAATGGTATATATCATCGGGTTAGTGTTTGGGTGAAAATGTGGTTAACAAAGATGGCCTTTATCCTTTCCAAATTAAACACATATCATAGCCTCGATACGTAAACACGGCAAGTTCTAGAAGATAATCACATGCATGATATCACACAATTAAAAGAAACTGATCAATATGTTTATACAAAGGAAGCTCAAGTCTCACGGGTTAAGCAAACGGTGAAAACGACAAGCCTAAGCCATCTCACGTCATTCATGCGCTATTTTCTAACATATCATGTGCACTATCATTAAATTTCACAAAAATTTCTATCGTCATCGCCACATGGATTAACACACTTCACTTAACTCGTTGATCGACGCATTACGAAAACGAAAAGAAAAACAAAACGACAAAACACGAAAAACAAAAACAGCGAAACGCTGGGTTACCTCCCAACAAGTGCTTAATTTAACGCCTTTAGCTAGACCATTACTAACCTCGCTAATCGGCGTTTTGGCAAAGAATACACATCTTTCTCGACTTGTGGAACCTTCTAAACTTCGTGATTTACGGACGACCACCATCGACTATGGAAGGGCCCCCAAACTTGAATGAGACACGGAGTTCCATGCCGAGTCCACTTCTTCCTTCTCGCAGCTTCCTCGAGTGGTTTGGTACCCTCTAAGCG
Organism: Salvia rosmarinus; assembly: GCA_036937905.1. Classification (NCBI taxonomy): domain Eukaryota; kingdom Viridiplantae; phylum Streptophyta; class Magnoliopsida; order Lamiales; family Lamiaceae; genus Salvia; species Salvia rosmarinus. The sequence goes on along the minus strand of CM072819.1, from coordinate 70,018,637 downwards.
TGAGATGTGCGGCAAAGAAGCAGTCATGATCGAGCAACAATCTTCCCTTTCCAACGCCGGGTTGCTTGATGGCGTCGATATGGAAATTTGGAGCTCCTCATCGTTAACACGAAACGTGAGGTTTCCTTCCCGCACATCAATCAACGCACGACCGGTTGCTAGAAAAGGTCTACCAAGGATTAGTGGTTGTTGTTTCAATTGGGAATATCTAAAATAACAAAGTCGCAGGAAAACGAACCCGAATTTACCAACACGCCTTCGACGATACCTTTTGGATATGTGATCGATCGGGTCACCATCATCGATGAAATCTTCGCCGGCTTCATCTTTCCTAGGTGTAGCCGGTTGAAAACGCTCAATGGCATCGATTGATGCTCGCCCAAGTCGCATAACACATTTGAAATTTCGCTCGCGATCTCGCACTCTAACGTGAAACCGCCGGATCCTTCGCTCAAAGGAGCTTCTTTTGCAAGACGACATCAAGACTTCGGATAGGAAATTTTCTCAAATTTCCCAAGTTTCTTCTTACTTGCAAGCTGCGTCTTTTAAGAATTTCATGTAGTCCAAGATGTTTCGCAACGCTCAAAGAGAGGCAAATTTATCTCAACTTTCAAATACCTTTGAACGAGCAAATTCCTCATATTTCGACTTGACAAGTCGACTTAAACGGGCCGGAGGAATGTACGGCGAGGATTAACCTCGGGAGTGCTCATGATCGACCTCGCGATCACTGGGATGGTCGCGAGGAGTCTGCCGTTGCGCCGATCTCCTTGTTCGCGGCGAGCTTATGGGCGTTAGGTCGCCATGAGCAAACCGCGCGCGATGCTTGGATGGCTCGCGGTTGCGTGCTTGGGCGCGCCGGTCGCGCGCGTCGTGGACAAAATTGTGATGGCTCGCGATCGGTCTCATGGTCGCGAGCTCGGTCGCGAAGTTCTGCGTCGGTGTGCTTTCTTGCTCTTCTTTCTCGGTAGGCTCGGTAGGCTCGCCCACCTCGTCCGAATGGCGAAGCATGACTCTTTGGGTTCACCTCCGTGTTACTGGAATTGGCCCGCCTTTTGTAGTGCATTTACTCAGACGGCAATTTGACCAATTTGAGCTTCCAACATCTTTATGTGCTTCCCCCATAGCCACGGTCGACTCCAAGTGATTTATCTTACGCCGGTGTTGCCGATGAACGATTCGATTCGTTACAATTGTTGGTTGCTTACAACCAACCGCCGCATCATGTCTTCGAGACTTGGCTTCGGCTCTTGAATCAAATTCGAGTATTAAAGCTCATCAAGGTTGTTGGAAATTCGAACGACTCCTCGATTGATGTGGTCGACGCTCGTCTCAATCGACTCTTCAAAAGAGTGAACTTCTTCATGAGGTCGTCATATTTCAATCACTCAACAAGAAATGCTTTGAACGATGGCGTTTCTCCTCCGCCATGATATTGATGGTTGGCGCCATCTCTTCTACAATACGGCTTGCCTCGCCGATCGGTCGGTTTAATAAGCAGCCCCACGACGCATCTACCATGCTCCTCGCCGCCATGTCACCACCGAGAACTGTGATTTGTTGCTCCTCGAGAACCCATGTTGTGGACATCGCCTCAATAGACCTCCGAATCTCTCCCATGCCTCGAATAATGATTCGCCGTGGTTCGCAAAATGAGAGATTTCGCAATGATCTTCGCGCTTTCGGCGGCGGAAAGTATTTCAAAGAAACTTCACAAAGTTTCAAGTGTCGATGCCACCGTCCAAACTTCAACCAATCTTCACCGGTCACAATGAGAAACCGAACATGCGATCCGGATTGTGTCTTGTGGCACCCCATTCATTTGATGGTGTCACAAATGTCGAAACGCCTCGAGATGCGCATTCGGTCTTCCGTGACTCTCCCCAAACCGCCTCCTCGACCTTACCGATCGTACGGTTTGAGCTCGAAATTATTTGCATCTACGCAAGGGCCCCAACCGCCTCCTTGAACTGTTCGTGGGATGTCGATACATGTGGTTCGTGAGGTCTTCCTCCGGAGCAGTGGACAACGATTCCCATGTTCGCCATCCGACGACAGATTTCGCAAAGTCGCCTAGCATGCGCTACTTGCTCGGGAGGAATGCCCTGCTCATGGATTTGTCGCCATTGCAGCTCGCCTCTTCTCTCGCCCTCTTCTCCTTTGAGAACTTTCGATCTCGAGATCTAAAAATATTTCGTGAGGTCCCCAGATCTCAGACGATAAACCACCGAGAAACGAGAGAATTTAGCACCGATAAAAATAAATAAAATAATATATATATATAACTTGAATTAATAAATCCAAATCACAAATTATTCCTATGTGATCTTAACAATCCAAGCAACGGCGCCTAAAATTTGATCGCCCTTTTCACACGTAAAAAGTGTAAGACAGGTGTTAAGTATCGTATCCACGTAGATTGTATCACGAAAACATAGAAGCTAGCTCAACGATTATTCATCATTATTCAAGCACAGATAAAGGGTGAGAGGTTTTAGGGCTTCGGAAATTAATCCAAAGCAAAGATAACCAAGCAGAAATATAAAGAACGCAATAAAAACACGAAAGATAACTATAAAGAAAGACTAACCCTAGGGATGCACCAATCCTATCCACAACGATGTTTATCCTGCTTATTACTAACCGTTTTAATCCAGACAAGACGGAAGATCACATATATAACCAACAACTTCAGTTACGACAATTGCGGCAGCTTGATTACTAATCTTCCTATCACGATTACGCCTCTAGAGGAAAATAAGCAACCCAAAAGGATCACTAAGAATATGCTTCCTACGAATGTCCTATCTCGCCACGACTCAAGGCTCATTCAGATCATGCATTCGATAACGATCGACAATTAATACGATACGCTATTAACCGACAACTAGATATGCATCAAGATTTATCGTAAATCAACACATATAAATAAGCACAATCGAATCATGAATCAATGCCGGAAGGTAAATAACGACATGCAGAACTCACAACATATAGGATCGAATCATGCAAACCCTAGATTAGAATAGAAAACTAGCCGTACATAATAAACGGAATGAAATTAATTAATCATAAAACGAAATTTAAATATATAAACCCGTAGGGAAGCGCCGGATGAACAAAGGTTGGTCTTGAATCCAATTCCAAGCGAACGAACGGAAGACAAAGGAAAACGATCGGACAAAACGTTCCGATCGAAAACGAAACGATAAACTAAACTAAAACAACGTAAGAACAACACTAGAATTAAACTAAACGAAGACTAAAGCTAAAGAATGGAAAAACTGAGGAAAAACTAAAGTAAAATAGGTCTGGGGGCGTCTGGGGTCTCTTCGGGGCTCTGGAGGCGCGAGTGGGGTGTTGCCATATATATAGGCACACCCCAAACCCTAATTTTCCTTCGCTGCGCTGCCTCGCGACCACCCTTCGCGGTCGCTAGTGTGGTCGCGAGGTAAGTCTCGCTGCCTTCTCGCCCCGCCGTCGCTTGCGCCGCTTTGTACCGCGACCGACTAGCGGTCGCTAGCCATTCCGCACCTGGCCGCGAAATCGCCCAGGTGAGTTCTAGCGCTAGGCTTGCTCGCAGCACGAGGTCGCGGTCGCTAATCCTCCGGATGCTCGCCGGTTTGCCTCGTGACCAACCTAGCGACCGCCAGGCTGGTCGCTAGAAATAGGTCGCTTTGCTCATTTGGCTCGTGCTTCGCTCCTTGTTTCGATTATCAACATATAAACCTACAAAACGCCAAAGAAACACCCAAGAGCAAGATCTTCTAGAAATAGATAAAACATGAAGAATCGATACATAAACGCACATTAAACGATCTAAACTCATCTTTAATTATCGACAATAAACGTGTAAAATGCGCGTTTATCAGGTGTCCGGAGACTACATCTACCGCATGAGACTATGACTTGATCGTAGACTTATCGCGATTCATCAGCCATCTGAGCTATGTTTTCTGCGTATATGGAGCCGCCCCAAGAGGACCCTACCTCCCTCCGAGGGAGTATACCTGGCGTGACAACACGCCAGAGTGGCTATACACTGAGGTTCCACGACAGGTTGATCCGGTGGTGCCCCGGTATCTTTTTGATGAGGGTAGACTTGCCCGCGTGGATAGGGCAGCGCGACCGATAGCACTGGGGTGCCTGGTTTTCCACCGTTATCTTTTGGACATCCTCTACGTCCACCACTCCCGCCCCTACCGCCGATGACATGTAATATTCCAAAGAAACGAACGTCTAATTACGGTATTTTAAACCCGTGAATTAGGGTTTTGCCGTATAATAATTCTGTATGGCATCGAATATTGATTTCGACTCAGTATCTTAATAACGAATTCCTTGTTATATTCACTAAGGATTGTGAATTAAGGGTTTAGAATGTCGCAAAATAACTCGACAATATATGTTAACGTCGATTGCGTATCGAACGTCTGTATTTTATTAAATTTTCTAAGCAGCGAAGCTTGGAATTAATTTCCATATTAATTCCTAAATTAATAGGAATATTATTTATTAAGTAAGTACGAACTTACTGCGACCATTTTGAGATGTGTCGATTATTAACGTTTTGAACGTCAACTTCTAGAGACGTTTGGAAAAATGGGTTTAATGACCCAGAAATTATCATAATTAATTTCCTATTATTATTTTATATAATTACAGTATTATTAAGCATTAAATCAATTTTTGAGCTATAAAACTCGATAGTGTATATATATACATTTTCGAAAACCCTAATTTATTAAACTAGGGTTTTTCACATAAAATCATAATTTTATTTTATCCTATACTATTATTTATTATCTAAATTATATGTTATGATATATATGAGTATATTTAGCACGATTTTGGCTTGATAATAATAATTGGCATGAATTATATATCTATGACTTATACTATTATTAATACATTGTAGTAAGGATCAAATAAAATTTAAATCACCCCTCCCTACCCACATATGCGCCGGCCACCCTCTTAAGACAAAGCATGGGTTCACCTTTTCATTGACCAATGCATGGACACCCTTTCTAGCCTAGCCTAATCATCACTAAGCACTCCTAAAATAATGCATTCCATCCCATTGGTTGTGTGTGTGTGCGTGTGACCGAGAGAGAGAGAGATAATAGGGGGACTCTTCCCCTTCAACACCCTTTCACTCATTATCCTCACCCCAAGTTTTAGAACACCCAAAATATTCTCTCCCTCTCCATTCTTCAGCCAAAGAACCGAAGCACTCCCCTCTCCATTTTTAATTTTTTTCTTCTCTTCTTCTCTTCTCCATTCACAAACCTTAGTACCCCCTACATTGATCTTGGATTCCATACTATTATCAAAGGTAAAACATGGACCATGGTTTTGATTTTTATCCTCCTTTGTTAAAGAAAAGTCGAGATGTATATATATATATGCGTGTATGTATTTTAAATGTTCTTATGGAGGATCTATTGATGTATATGCAATGCTTGATGATTTTTATTTTTAAAATATGAGAATGTATGCTTAGATGATCATATGACCTTGCTTGTTAAATTTTTGAATGGATCTAGCATATATATATGTATATTCGAACCCTAGGCATGTTGAAAAATTATTTTGGGAATTGTTAAAAATGTTTGGGTGATGACCGATTGGTTTTAATTTATTTTGGTGATGGATTATTGATCTATGATATGTTTTAAGCCTATGGTAAATTAATTAGAATTTTTAAAGAACCCTAGCTATTTTTCTCAAAAGGACCGAGAGCATATAAGTGTGTACCTTGGTGTATGATTTTATTTTTAAGCATGCAATGACATATTAATGCTCTAGGACCTTGATTATATGTCCTAAGAATTTATTAGAATTTTTGAAGCCCAAATGCTAATTTTTTTCAATATGCCGTGAACCATGTGATATTATATGTTGGTGTATGATTTTATTTTTAAACATGCAATGGTATATTATTGATCTAGTATATTGATTATGTGTTGTATGATTTTGTTGAATTTTGGAAATCAAATGCTATATTAAATCAAAAACCGTGAGCTTCAAGCTCCTCGAGGTGATGATTTAATTAGGTTTCATGAATGTTATTATGTTATATTGTTATATTATGGTGTATAAACATAGTGTATAATTGTTAGAATTTTTTTGGAAATCAAATGCCCATTGGAATAAAATAAGCCGTGAGCTATTGCTCTTCAAGTTGATGATTCAATTGGTTTTGATGGATGAATGATGCTATATTGTTATACTATAGTATATAAGCATACTATATAATTGTTGGGATTTTTGAAAACCAATTACCTATTGAAAATCAAAGAAGCCGAGAGCTAAGGCTCCATATGGTGATGATTTCAAATGGTTTTGGTTTATGTTATGATGTTACAATGTTATAATATAATTTTTGATCATGATATAATTTAATTGGAATTTTCAAGAATTGTTTGATAATTGTTTGGTAATTATTTGGTAATTACCGATTGCTAAAAGGATAAATTCCTTGATGTATAAGTGTTTATGATGGACTATAGGTTATAATTGGGATATATATTAATATTGGGACATTATACTAATTGTATATCAATTTTGGGAATTTTTGGACAATTATTCCATAATTAATGGAATTACCGTGACACATATATATACATATATATTAATAAATGACAAACAATATCATATGGATAATATTAATTCTTATTCTGGACCATAGTGTATGATAATACACTATATTAATTTCGAAAAATTTTAGAAAATCATTTGGTAATTTTTGTATAATTACCGAGAATTTTCGAGAAATTATAAGGATTTTAAATCCTTTTTAATTCAGTTTAATAATAAATTACATGTCTAATAATTATTTTAGACATATTTGGATTTTATAAAATTTTATAAACTTAGATTACCATGTTTGAGACTTAACGCTTTATTTAATAACGTTATTAGTTTAAAATGTACGCTTTATTTATTAAAAGGATTAATATTTGCGAAAATATTATGAGTCCAATGATTTATTTAATAAATTAAGAAAATGGACTTTGCAAAATGAAGTTGATTAAAATCAATTTATAAAAATGAATTAGTAAGAAATTACTAATTAAAAGTCAAAATTGTCGACTTTGTCGACCTTTGTCGACTTCGCCGACTTTTAAAGTCAAACGCATTTAATATACGCCGATAAATACGCTTAATATGCGTAAGGCGCACTAATTGAGTATGATACCTCATTAGTGAGAAAAGATTTCATAAATGAAGCCTTTATATCGAGACACGATGATATATCGCCGAACGCTTAAACAGGAAGGGTTAAAACGATATGATCGAACGATCTCAAAGAACGAGAACAATTCAATCAATTATGTATTTGAAAGCGTATCAATTCATTGAGGAATTCAGTCTGCATCGATTTTGAATATCGAAGTTTATCTTAGACTTTGAGAAGTCTCGAGAAACTTGAGCGACGTACTAAAATATCGATTTTACGTAAAGGTGTGGACGCGAACGCGACGATCGGACACTGAAGAGGAAATCAAACCTAGGACTCTTATTAAGACGAATCATAGTCCAGGTGGGGCTTCTTTTCCAAAATCAAAATACAAGCTTTCTTATTTCCAAATGAATTTATTTATTACGCTTATCTTCAACTATTGATAAATTGTTTACAAGATTACCTACCAAAATATTTCTGTTTTGTGTATGGATCCTATCCGTTATGCATAGTGTGAAGGTTGGAACTATATGATGATATGAAATGCATAAATGGTGTGAAGGTTGGATGACATGATATAAAATGTCTTTTGTTGGGTCGCGCCCAACCTTTTTATGAAATCGATATCGGATCCTATGCCGGAAGACTATGCCTGGCTAGGGTTAACGTGTACACCTGAACGTGACTGTGTGCTGTATGGGTCACGGCCGATCACGGCGTCATTGAGGGAGACCTCCCTCTCGATGTTTGATCTTTGATATTATGATGAGAATGTGGGATACGGATCATACACGCCGAGAAAATGCTCGGCCGAGTGATGTTTACAAACTGAAAATGTTTTAGTAAGCACAAGGCATTTCAACTAAAACCCTTGTGACTTACCATGATATTGGCAGTGTAATTCATCTTTGATAAAATGTTTTCGGCATGAGTCCACTGAGTGCATTATTTGTACTCAGCCCTGCATATTTGTTTTTAAATGTGCAGGTTGAGCTCTGATGATGGTGATGGAGGAAGTGTTGAGGAGTCCAAAGGTCCTCGATCGCTTTGATAAGAATTTGGTTTCACCTTGAATGCATATCATCATATATGTATTCACACACTTTCCGCTACTAAACTCTGAACTTATTTACTTTATGTTTACTGTTGTGAATTGATGCAGTCCTTCAGATCATTATATTCTTTTGGGATCTGTTGGAGGATATTATGACATATTTTATGGAGGTCCATCAGACCATCGTTAGTCTTTGGGTCTAATGGCCTATCCCACCTGGATTGATGTGCTAGCATCTTATATTATGTTCAAGCATGCTAGTTTACAATTGATATGTATCTTTATCTTAGCCTTTTTGCCCTAAAATACTATTCCTAGTATTAGTCACCCTCCAGTCCGGGTTATCCGGAGTGGGGACGTGACATGACAGCTCCACCACCTCCAGCAGAGCCCTACCGCCATACAGCGAGGATGAGAGTGTCGGACACTCGTGATGACTACAGTCCGATACCTGATGACTACGGCCCGGTGCGCGACATTCATGCGATAGGAGATGATGGGGCAGGACCATCTAGAGTACACGCACGAGAGGATGATTTTGATGAGGAAGAAGATCCTGATGGGGACGAGGACGAGTGAGAGTTCAGACGAGGATCATGGACGTAGATTTGTGAAGACATGTATAGTTAGTATATGTATGTAGCGTGGTTGCTTATGTAAATAGTGGAAGGAAAACTTAGTGTTTTGTAATGATGTAAGTTCGTATGTTTGCAACTTCCTTTTACGATCGCTTGTACAAAAAAATTTCTTCTTATGGCACAATTTCACGATATATGTATACATGACCACGAAATGGGCTTTTGCGGCAAGAATGTGTATGACAAAGATGAAATGTTTTATTAAAGTCGCTTTTACAATAAGACTATGTGATGATATTATGTATGTTTAAATTGCGAAACGATATGCGATGCTAATCAGATGTCTTATATAGCGTAACGCCGCCTAGACGAGATCCTGAACAGGGAATTAGAGGTAGAGGAAGAGGAAGGGGAAGAGCTAGGGGAAGAGGTAGAATCCAAGTACAAGAACCAGAGGATATACCACGACCACCCCCACCTCCACCTGATCGTAGGATAGAGGAGCTCTTTCAGCGTAACCTCCCGCCTTTAACGGAAAGGAACTCCGGATGATGCAGAGCAGTGGATAAGAACAATGGAACGGATTTTCGACTTTCTACGATGCACAGCGCAAGAGCGACTGTCGTGCATTACTTTTCAACTTACTGGACCTGCTGACTTCTGGTGGGAAGCCAGAAGGAAGATTTTTACACCGGAACATATGGATGAGTTTACCTGGGAGGAATTCAAAGGAGAAATGTATGACAAATACATCCCGAAGAGCTATAGGAAACGGAAGGAGCACGAATTCTTCGTTTTAAAGCAAGAAAAGATGTCTATGACCGACTATGATCACACTTTTTGCGATATGTCAAGGTATGCTCCTGATCAAGTGAGCACAGACTTGAAGATGTCAGAGAAGTTTAGGTCGGGTCTAAGGCCAGAGATAAGGATGTCTCTCACCAGCCATGGAGATTTGACCTATACCGAGGCTCTTGGACGAGCTCTAGATATTGAGGCAGCGATGCCAGAGGACAAGTCGGCATCAGCACAGACGCAGAATACAGGGGATAGAGGAAAAAGGAAATGGGAAGCAAATTATGGTAACAATAATCGGGGAAATTCTGATAGTGTGAACAACAAACGGCAGGGGCAAGGTAATGTGGCGCCTCCAGGACAGGGATGGAAAAGGCCAGTCTTTTCCCCTCCAGCGAGAGGCCCACAAGAGCAGGCGAGGGCTCTTCCTTGCCCGAAATGCCAGAAAATGCACAAAGGAACGTGTATGGCGGGCAGTGGAAACTGTTTTAAGTGCAGAGTAAAGGGGCACTATGCTAATAATTGCCCAGGGACACGCCCGAAAATAGTGGTAAGGCCGAACCAGCTCGGCAATACCCAGCCGCTCAGGGCTATACAATTCCAGCCCCAACCTCGCAGTTAGTACAAGAACAACAAATGGCAAAGAACCCCAACAACAGAGGCAAGAACCACGGCGATAACGCCAAGAAGAAGAACGCCAAGAATAAAGAACAAGCTGCAACAAAGAATGAATCAACAAGGGTAAGCACCCCGTCAACCTCAGCCGGCCCAGGCTAGAGCATATGCTTTACATCGGAGGCAAAATGAATAGAACCAGGGAAACCTGGCAGGTATGGGAATTCTTCTCAACGTACCTGTTATATTGTTGTTCGATACGGGTGCTTCGCATTCCTTCATAGCAAGAACATGTGCTGATATGTTGGAACTTAGATCTGAAAAGGCGAATCAGGACATGAGAATCTCTTCACCTATAGGAGGGATTATGATTGTTACGCATATTTGCTCGAACCTAGAGTTAAACTTAGGATCACTTAATGTTCTGGCGAACAATTTGAACATAATACCCATGGGTGATGTAGATATAATTTTTGGAATGGATTGGTTAGCTACAAACCATTCCACGATTCTTTGCAAAGAAAGGAAAATTTCATTCCATTTTCCTGGACAAGAAGCTACGCATTTCCACGGAATCAGCATGGGGAGGAAAGTCCCGATTGTATCAAGACCCAAGGCGAGAGAATGATAAACAAGAAAGGATGCCACGCTGCTTTGTTTACCCGAACGAGAAGATAAAACAGAGGTGAAAGTCAAGATGTAGAGATTGTTCGCGAATTTCTGATGTCTTTCCTAAAATCTACCAGATTACCTCCGATAGACAATTGAATTCACCATCGACTGAACCCGGATTAGCTCCAAAGGTCGAAGGCACCCTATAGGATGGTTCAAGGAACTGGAAGAATGAAGATCCAAACCAAGAACTTTTGGACCTAGGTTTTATCGCACCTAGCGTATCGCCTGGGGGGCCGCCTCTTATTTGTCAAAAAGAAGGATGGTTCCTTGAGGATGCGATAGATTATCGGAACTAAATAAAATGATGCTCAGAACAAATATCCTTTGCCAAGGATAGATGACTGTTTGATCAATTACGAGGAGCAAGTGTATTCTCAAAGATTGACCTCAAGTCAGGTTATCACCAACTCAAGGTACGGCCGGAAGACGTATCTAAAACTACATTCCGAACGAGATATGGCCACTATGAATTTATAGTTGTGCCGTTCGGATTAACAAATGCACCAGCCGTATTTATGGACCTCATGAACAGAGTGTTCCATCCATACTTGGACAAATTCGTTTTGGTAATCATAGATGATATTCTCATCTATTCAAGGAATGAAGAAGACCATAAGAAACATCTAAGGACGGTGTTACAATCCTTGAGAAATGAACGGCTTTTTGCTAAGTTCAGCAAATGCGAATTTTGGCTGAAGGAAGTAATGTTCCTTGGACACATTGTGTCTGCCGATGGAATTAAAGTGGATCCAGCCAAGGTAGAAGCTGTACAGGAATGGAAATCGCCAAGGACCCAGAACGAGATCAGAAGTTTCCTGGGACTAGCGGGTTATTATCGGAGATTCATCGAAGGATTCTCCAAGATTGCAAGGCCAATAACCCAGCTACTCCGAAAGGAAATCAAGTTTAAATGGACTGAAGAATGTGAGGCGAATTTCCAAAAGCTTAAGGAAAAGTTAACAAGTGCGCCAGTGCTAGCAGTTCCGGAAGCGGACAAGGAATATGTAGTTTATACTGATGCTTCTAAGAACGGACTGGGTTGTGTGTTGATGCAGGAAGGAAAAGTGATAGCTTATGCATCCCGCCAACTCAGACCACATGAACTGAACTACCCAACTCACGACCTGGAACTAGCTGCAGTGGTTCATGCACTGAAAATTTGGAGACACCATCTCTATGGAGTGAGATGTGAGATCTTTACAGATCATAAGAGTTTGAAGTACTTTTTCGAGCAGAGAGATCTAAACATGAGGCAGAGAAGATGGCTCGAACTGGTAAAGGATTACGACTGTGGTATTAACTACCACCTGGGTAAAGCGACTGTAGTAGATGATGCCTTGAGTCGTAAGAATCAAAATAAACTGGGATGTCTCTTTACAAAAGAAGAAAAACTCGTTGAGGAGTTTGAAAGAATGAAGATTAAATTGATTAAACAACCAGTGACGATCACGAGTTGTATTGCTACACTCACCTTGACGTCTGACTTAAGAAAAAGAATCATAAAAGGACAAAGGATGGAGGAAAAGTTAGAAAGAACAAGAGTCAAAGTAAGGATCAAGGATCAAGAACTTTCGTGAAGCATCGACAATGCTTTATTGTTTGAAGGAATATTATGTATTCCGCATAACATCGATCTTCGGAATGATATCATGAGTGAAGCTCATGACACACCTTATACAGCCCATCCAGGCAGTACTAAAATGTACCAAGATTTGAAGGAAAAGTTCTGGTGGGAAGGTATGAAACGAGACGTAGCCTCTTTTGTAGAGCGTTGTCTTGTCTGCCAGCAGGTGAAAGCATTGCACCAACGCCCCTACGGAAAATTACAGCCTCTGGGGATACCCGAATGGAAGTGGGATGAGATAGCGATGGACTTCGTTACGGGTCTACCAAAATCGAAAAGAGGGAACACTGCCATATGGGTAGTTGTTGATAGGCTCACAAAATGTACGCATTTTCTGCTAATTCAGATTACTCATGGATCTGATAAGTTAGCCCAGCTGTACGTAAAAGAAATTATACGCCTGCATGGAGTGCCAAAATCTATCACGTCTGATAGAGACTCCAAATTCACTTCGAGATTCTGGGTTAGCTTGCAAAAAGAATTAGGCACAAAATTGAATTTCAGCACAGCATTTCACCCATAGACTGATGGTCAATCAGAAAGGACGATTCAGACACTAGAAGATATGCTGAGAACAGTAGTGTTGGATCGAGGTGCAAAGTGGGAAGATGTTTTACCCCTTAATTAATTTGCCTACAATAATAATTATCAAGCGACGATTAATATGGCCCCACACGAAGCCTCAGTATGGAAAGAATGTAGATCACCACTTTGTTGGGATGAAGTGGGTGAGAGAAGAATCGTAGGGCTCAAGCAATAAGTGAAATGATTGAAATCGTCAGAAAAATTAGGCAAAGAATAAAAGAAGCTCAAGATAGACAAAAGTCTTACGCTGATACGCGTAGATCTGAGCTACATTTTGAGAGCGGAGATAAAGTCTTTCTTAAAGTCTCTCCATCAAAGGGGATTATAAGGTTTGGAGGAAAGGAAAACTAAGACCCGCTTTATAGGACCTTATGAGATCCTAGAAAGAATAGGCCCAAGAGCTATAGTTCGCTCTTCCGCCAAGTCGGGAATGTACATAACGCTTTTCACGTGTCACAACTAAGAAAATACGTACAAGATCCAAAACACGTGATCCATCAAGAAAACGTGATCCTCAATCAAGATATGAGTTATGAAGAAGAACCTACGGCGATTTTAGACCGTAAAGTTCAAAGAATTACGAAACAAGTCCATTCCGCTACCAAAGTGTCAGGAGACATCATGGACAAGAGGAGGCCACGTGGGAGCTTGAGGATGCCATAAAAGAACGATACCCCAGATTTTTCTAAGGTATGCAAATTTCGGGACGAAAAGGGGGGTAAAATGTAATATCCCGAAGAATTAAATGCCTAATTACGATAATTTAAATTCATAAATTAGGGTTTCGCCGAAATAATAGAATTAGTAATATATCGAATAATGATTTTGATTAATTACGAAGTAACGAATTCCTATTTTATATTCACTAAGAATTGTGAATTAAGGAATAGAATTTTATTAAGTGTTTCAGCAGTATTATTTTAACATCGATTGAGTATCGATAGTTAAAATTTCGTAAAATTTTCTAAGCAACGAAGCTTAGAATTAAATTCCATATTAAATGGAATAATTTAATAAAGTGATTACGACTTTATTACGACCATTTTGAGATGAGTCGATAATTAACGTTTTGAGACGTTTCAAACGTTAACGTTTAGAGATGAATAGAAAAATGAGTTTAATGATCAAGGAATTATAGTATTTAAATTTCTATGATTATTATATGTAATTAGAGTATTATTAAGCATTAAAAACAATGCTAGATCATTAAGGATTAATTATTGAACAAGTTTAGAATTTTCGAAAACCCTAATTCGAAAATTAGGGTTTTCTCACATGAAATGATACTAATAATTTTTCCTATGATATAACTTATCATCTAAGACATATATTATGATATATATATATAATTAGCATGAAAATTAATTATATATTAATGCATAAGTGAAATAGCTGTGAGTTTCTATGTACAATAAGTAGTTTACGTAAGTTTTGAGTATGGATTTGCTATGTTATGAACTAAATGATTCAAGTGGTATCTAATGTACACATTAACCAAGTAAGATCAAGTGGGTGAAATGGTGAAGTTAGAACCGTGTGTTTTGCTTCCAAAGTGAAGAAAGAAGCTTTCATACAACTCTATGTGATGATGTACTCATACATTTGGGGAAGTGTATTGTTGACTAAATACATGGTATTAAATCATGAATAAAATTTCCTTCTCTTTGTAAACCATAGAGCTGACGGCTCCACCTCCCAAATTCAAAGAATTGTTTTGTTCAAAAAACTTTGTGTAAGAGAGTAGTTACTTCCATGACATATGCATGGTGACTCATATAGGAGAAATTTGTGTCTTCCTTGTGTGTGTGTGAGGGTGTCGACGGCAATTGCTCCAACAAAGGCAATGAATTATTTTGTTTCAACCAAAAACTTTTTCAAGGAGTTAATATGGTGATGTATTCAATTGATGAGTCATAAGTTAAAATAGAAAAGGCTTCCAAATATGTGAGAGAGTGAGAGAGTGACCGAGAGAGAGAGTGAGAGGGGTTATAAGTGTATTACTTCATTTACTTAAGTAATATGTATCAAAAAAAAAATCAAAACATTTCTCTCTCTCAAAAGCAAGTAGTACCGAGAGCTTTTCCTTTGAAACACCTTGAGTGTTCTTGCTTTCTCCTTAGCAAAAGCTTGATACTAGATCATTGCACATAAAATCAATACCGTTAAAAATGTTAGAAATCGAACGAGCTTTGATTATACACTAAGTTTTTAAATTTCTAATGGTTTGATCTTATGTTTCAAGCATGGTTCTTGATTAAGAAATTATGCTAAGCATGATAGTTGTTAATTAATAATGTGTAGTATGATGTTATAGAAGCATGTACCATGTTTAAAATTAAAATTTGAACATGTTATGAAATATATCATGAGTACCAAAATTTCTTCAAGGAATTAGGTCGATTATCGATACATGATGTTATAGGAGCTTGTAGTGATTATTGGGAATTTTAAAAAATCCTATGCTATTTATTTTAAAACTACCGAAAATCATGAAAATGTTATGTTATTGTACAATTTTATTTAAGAAATGTTATAGCATATTATCGATCTAGACCTTAGTCATGCACTACATGATTTTTACTAGAATTTTTTGAAACCAAATGTTCAATTTTATCAAAGTGACCGAGAGCTATGGGTTGGGATTTGAAGATTTGTGTGTTGTTCTAGTATGATATTATAATGTTATATTGTTATATTACAATGTTTAAGCATTGTGTAATTTTTTTGGAATTTTATAAAAATGTTTAGTATAGATATTGGAAGGAACCGAAACCTTGAACATATTTTCCTTAATGTAGAAATTAAATATGTTGGACTATAGGTTATAATTATGATATAAATTAATGTTGGGACCTTGTATAAATTAACTAGAATTTTAGAAAATTATTTGGACAGTTTAAAGATAATAGCCGTGACCTATGGATTAAAATAGGTGATGCCCAAATTTTTCTATGATACATATTAGTGATACTATGATAAATTGTACACTATATGAATTTAGAAGAATTTTTGGAAGAAGAATGAAAATTAAAGCTTGAAAACCGTAAGCTTGAATATATATATTAAGGATTTTAATTCCTTAATATCAAGAAAAATAATACATTATATATCTAGAAATTATTTTTGACATATTAAGAAATTATGAAATTTTATAAACATAGAATACTATGTTTATGACGAAACGTTATATTAAATAACGTTAGAAATGAAAAATAATGTTTAATGAATAAGTTAATTAATATTTAAGAAAATATTAATAAAGTTTATCGATTTATGTGAAAATCGAGAATTATGGTTTTATGAAAAGAAATCGATTGAAAATTGATTTATATGGAAATTAGATATTAAAAATATGAATTATTAAAGAAATTAATAAGTCAAAATTGTTGACTTTTGAAATTAACGTATGAAATACGTTCAATAAATACGCTAATATGTGTAAAACGTATTATTTATATAAGGAAATCTCATTGGTGAGAAAAGATTTTATAATTGAGATCTTTATATCGAAAAACGTGAGAATACGTTGAACGTTTAACCTAAAAGGTTAAAATGAAATAGTTGAACATATCTCGAAGTACGAGAAATGTTTAGTTAAGATATGCGATTTAACGGCGTATTGAATTTGTTAAGGAATTCAAATTATATTAGTATAAGTTATCAGAGTTTATTCTAAACTTTGAAAATCTCGAAAAACGTGAACGACGTACTGAGATCGTTTTATACGTAAAGGTGTGGACGCTGAAGCGACGACTTGACGTTGAAGATAAATCGAGTTTAAGACGATCCAGAGTCCAGGTGGGCTTTACTATACTCTTAAATGATAAAATGCTGAACAAATGAATTTGTTTACGATGCTTATATCAAAGAATGATGATAAAATGTTTATGAAATTACCTGCCAAAAATGTTTATGTTTTATGTATGTATCCTATCCATGAATGAAATGATATGAATGTGTTGGGTAGCTCCCAACTTATGAATGGAATCGAATTCGGATCCTGTGCCGGAAGGCTTATACCTGGCTAGGATTAACGTGTACACAAGATAATTGTGACGACCCGACTTCCCAAGGAAGTACGTATCATATGGATCGTCACTGGTATAGTAAGGCAGCGGATATAAATACAACTAAACCATGCAATTAACCATTTAACTACTCAATAATGCATAGACAAAAAGGGATAAACTGTTCTATACTAATTCGAGTCACAGAAGGACTCGTCAAAAGATTCAAGGTTCAACAATAACCCAATCAGGGCACAATTCAAGGAATGAGGTACGACCTCAAGTTCAATACGGTATGAAAGCAATCATAATTCAGGCATCAAAATAATATCAGAGTTAGGCAGCAAATAAGCATGTGGACATGCATATGACGATGCATACCCAAGGTTCTAGAAACCTTTCTAATTAAGCATCAAAATAGTCGCTACTCGCACCACCGCACCCATCATCGATCCTCGCTCAACTTGCACATCAAAACGAATGCGTGGCTAAGTACAAAAGTACTCAGTGGACTCGTTGCCGAAAATATTTTCTTTGTCAAAAGTTATTAACTGCCCACAATAGCACATGAGGATTTTAGTTAAAAGACTCATGCCTATCAAACATTTTAACGTTTTCCAAAAGCGCTCGTCGAACTATTTCATTCACGTTGTTTCCATATCGATCATTCATTCATTCATTCATTCGCAAGACTATGAGGTGGCCACCTACACATAGTCGCCGTGACCGGTCGAGGTAGCTAACCTTAACACACAGTCACATGTGTACACAATCCGAGTTAGTCCTCAACTAAGTCGGATCCGATCGTTACCCTTTTTTAACGTTGGTGGACCAACACATCCACATACCACATTGATATACCAATCTCAGATAGGATAACAACAAAACATAAACATTTGGCAGTCAATAACATTTCATGTGATAATATTTCATAATGCTTTGTAAAACATGCTTTGAGATATGCATAACATTTTCGTTTCAAGAAAGCCCACCTGCTAATCCAAGCTAGTGGTTCTAAATGAGCAGGTGTGATGTTCTTCCTCGCCGACTTCGTACGATCAAAACCTTCATAAGAAAATAGCGTTTCTTAGATTTTTTCTATTATAACCTTAGTTTTATTATAACGTTATTACGTTATAGGTTGTCGGTAATCAAATCATGATCGATAAATCAGGAAACTCTCAAGCCACTAACTTGACTTAGCAATTTTTGTTACGTCCTAGTAGGTTATTCTTGACGGCTTGTCGTATTAGCACGATAATTAAAAGAGGAGTATTGACTTATGATTCAAGTGAACACATGCTATCATGTAAGTAAGTACTTAAGAATAAATGAAGTGTTTCGGGAATATTAACTCGACTTTTGGGACAAAAGGATCGACATCTTATGTTCGAATCTTTGCTTGCACATTACGACATTGTTTGTTTATCCTAACTCGCCGGAGATTACATATGTCGATAATCGTTGTTCGTTATCGAGTTGTTTTAACGCTCAACCAATATCGTATTGGGTTGTCGTTATCGAGTACTAACGTTGTAGCTCGGCTTTTGGTTTTTCTAACTTAGAACTCGCATTCGAGTGTCCTTTTATTAAATAGAAAACCCTAATTTGGGTCTAACTTCTTCTCGTTAATTCCTTCTTAAGTTATCGAAATTGGTCGATTTCTTTCGATTCTCGACGTATAGTATTATGTTGTTTACGTTTGGGTTTTGGTTTGTCGCACAACATAAACATAAACATCCAACACCAAACAATACCATACACAACATAAACTATACTAAAGCATTAGAAAAGCCTAATTTCTAACATAATACACAATCATTGTGTATGTGT
The DNA here is from genome assembly GCA_036937905.1 of Salvia rosmarinus. NCBI lineage: Eukaryota > Viridiplantae > Streptophyta > Magnoliopsida > Lamiales > Lamiaceae > Salvia > Salvia rosmarinus. The sequence continues at coordinate 69,999,682 of CM072819.1, read as the reverse complement.
GCATAAGTATTCCATTCATTTACCATAATCACAATCATTCATTCTAAGCTTATAATTTCACTATCATAGCATCATTTAACATTAGAATTAAACTCGTACTTAGCCATTTTGTTACGTTTTCGATAATTAGCAACAATTAGCATATGTATCCAATAAATTCCAATAAAATCATGTTATACTCCTATCATACTATAGGATTTAATTATCAACTCAATATCACCATATAAAATTTTAAACCGTAGGTTAAAATTTCTTAAACTTTCGGCAATTTCAATTTTGTGAGCTTTGGTGTTCAATAAATTCCACAAAAATTATATCATGCTTATACCATATACTAAACATGAAATATCACTCCATATCATGTATTAAAATTTTAAACCCATGCTTTTTATCATTGATTCAATTCGGTAATTCCATCCATATATATATACATATTCAATAAATTCCAATCTTGCACAATATGATTATATATGTAATAACATGTAATATTAACATCAAACATTAACCAATATTTCATAATATCACACATCCTATTATTTTTAGCAATAAAATCAAATAAATCATATATATATATATATATATATATATAGCTAGCTCACTCTTTTGCTCAAAAATAGGAGAGGTGTTTGAATAAATTCAAGGTTAATATATGATGTTCATATCATACCCTAAACACCATATCTCAACTATTTTCAACAAACAAAATCAAACAATACTCTAAAATATATATATATATGCCTCGCCAAAATAATATAAAATAGGAGATGTGTTTCAAAATCCTAAGATTTATATATGATGTTCACATCATATATTAAACACCATATCTCAACTATTTTCAAAAATAAAATCAAATCATGGCTTAAATAAGCCTCTAAGCTCACGTTTTTACAAATATTTTCAAAGTATTCTGGAAAATTATGATATTTATACTACATGCTTATAATACATTAGCAAGCAACAATATCAAATAATTTTCACAAAATCATGCTTTAGCACATATAAAAAGAAATAAAGCATAAATCGAAAAAACCAAACATGCTCCAAAAATTATGAAATTTTTAAAGTAGCCTTAGAACATTATTCTAAGCATTTTTCATTCATAGCTTGAGAGCATTTGATGGCTTTAAAGTCACGAAAAAAAATAAGGAGCAAACTAGGGTTTTTAAACCCAAAAAAAGCAAACAAAAGTTCCACTCCATTAGGATGGAAGAGGATGATGAATAATACCTTCCTATGGTATTAGAAAGATTATTTGAGTGTGGGAGGGGTTTGGAAGGAGGATTAAAGGCTCCAAAGTGTGAAGAACAATGGAGAGAATTTGAAAAAGAGAGAGAAAATGTTCCAAAGTGTGAGAGGCTGTAATGGAATGTGAGGCTGCTGTATGCCAGACTAAAGGGCTGTCCTTAGCTCATTTGGGTTGGTCTTGGTGGTGGTTGGAAGGTGGATTGGTCAAATTACCCGTTTTGGCGTGTTAATACCGACTCTTTAACTTTTAACGCGCTTTCGATTGATTTCTCGGAACCTTAAGGTTTTATTTTATTAAATAGCCTCCAAATGACTTATTTTAATGATTATAAAATTTATAAAGTTCGGACGTCGTCCGATAAGTCAATTCCGAGTTATCGCAGAAAAGCGGCTGTCGGCGATTAAATTACGCTCATTCAAAAACCTATTGAATTTTTGAGCTTTCAACATTTATTTGAGTCTTATAAATCATAATTTATTGATTTAGACCCTTGGTGCAAGTTTCGGATCGTTCGGATCGATTAGGTTTTTCCGATCTATTTTCCTGCTGTTCGGTTAAGTTCTTCGGAAATTTCTTTCAGAAATTAATTCTTATAATTTCTAAATTCATAATAATATATTCCTTCATGAATTTAATTATTATCATTAATTATCATGATTAGCACGGACTAAAAATTGATCCGGCTCAGAATAGTGCTTTTAAGACCGACCGCAAGTATGCCCGAAAATTCTCATTCTTTCGCTTCTCACATGTTTTCGCGAGAGGATTCTAGAAATGAAATCCTTTTGTCAAGATTCTTTCTCGATCTTTCATTCTATGTTCAGGCTCTTCAGAAAACCCTAATCCGATAGGATTAGTCACTAGTTTTTTATTTCTCTAGTTTTCGATCTCCGAATCGATTCTAATTCGTTTCGTTGGTTACCTTAAATATAATTAAGGTCTAAGAACCACAAATAAGTGATTTAAACATTACTAATAAAAGTTTTAAATTTTTCGGGTTATTACATACCATCCCCCTTAAAAAAAATTCGTCCCGAAATTTGCTAACCTTGGAAAAGATCTGGGTATTTTTCTTTCATAGCTGATTCCAGTTCCCAGGTTGCTTCTTCTTGACCATGGTGTCGCCATAGAACTTTCACCAACGGTATCTCTTTGTTCCTTAGCTTTTGGATACGTCGGTCTAAAATTTCCGTCGGCAGTTCTACGTAACTCATATTATCATCGAGGACAATATCGGTCGGTGGTATCACATGGCTGGGGTCATGTATGTACTTCCGTAGTTGTGAAACATGGAACACATTGTGTACGTTTCCAAAACTTGGCGGCAATGCAAGTCGGTAAGCCGTCGGTCCTATTCTTTCAAAAATTTCATAGGGTCCTATGAAACGTGGTCGTAGTTTCCCTTTTATTCCAAAATCTCACGATTCCTTTTGACGGAGAAATCTTCAAGAAGACTTTGTCTCCCACGTCAAAATGCAGTTCTGTGCGACGTTTGTCGGCGTACTACTTTTGTCGGTCCTGGACCTCCTTGATCCGTTGGCGGATCTGTCTCACAATCTCGATCATTTTGCCCACAGAGTTAGGCCCTAACACTCTCCTTTCTCCCACTTCATCCCAGTAGAGGGGTGATCGACATTTCTTTCCATAAAGAGCTTCGTACGGGGCCATTCCAATTGTTGCATGGTAGCTGTTATTGTAGGCGAATTCCACAAGTGGCAACAATTGTTCCCAACTTTCTCCTCTATCGAGGACAACGGTTCTTAACATGTCTTCCAGCGTTTGAATGGTCCTCTCGGACTGCCCGTCCGTCTGTGGGTGGAACGCGGTACTGAAATGTAGCCGTGTCCCTAATTTCTTTTGTAAACTCATCCAGAATCTGGATGTAAAATTCGAATCTCGATCAGACGTAATAGTCTTCGAAACTCCATGTATACGTATGACCTCTCGGACGTACAACTGTGCTAGTTTGTCTGATCCATGTTGTAATATCCCACAGAATTAGATGCCTAATTACAGTATTTAAAACCCGTAAATTAGAAATTCGTTGAGATGATTCAATCAGTAGGATATCGAATAATGATTTCGATTATTTACAAAGGAATGAATTCCTATTTTAACATTCACTGAGAATTGTGAATTTAGAAATAGAAGTTTATAAAGCAGATCGATAGTATTATTTTAACGTCGATCACAGATCGATAGTTAAAATTTCATGAAAATTTCTAAACAATTGCTTAGAATGAAATTCCATTATTAATGGAATAATTTAATAAAGTGATTGCAACTTTATTACGACCATTTCGAGATGAGTCGATAATTAACGTTTTTGCAACGTTTCAAACGTTAACGTTTAGAGACGAAATGGAAAGTGAGTTTAATGATCAAGGAATTATAGTAATTAATTTTCTATTATTATTATATGTAATTGCAGTATTATTTAGCATTAAATCAATGCTAGATCATTAAGGAATTATATTGATCAAATTCTCAATTTCAAAACCCTAGTTTCAATTTTGTGGTTTTATCGCATAAAATGATGCCATTAATTTATCCTATGATATTAATTATCATCTAAACTATATGTTATAACATATATCAATGTTTGGCATGGAAAATAAAATTTGACCCATTGGCATAATGTAATAGCCGAAAACTATACACTTATGTATACAAGTTTATCTTGTTGATTTTCCTATTACATGTATCTAAGTGACATTGGATTAATTAAATAGCCTAACTAATCAATTAAAATCAGATATATACATAGATATATATATATATATATATAAAACATGCATGTGAGTGTATAGAGAGAGTGTGTGACAAGTGTAGAGGTGCATGGGAGGGTAGTGACAAGTGTAGAGGTGCATGGGAGGGAAGTGACAAGTGTTGATATGCATGTGAGTATAGTGACAAGTGTCACACATGCATACCACCCCACAGCCCATACCCCCTCTTCCCCTTTTTGGATCAGCCATTTGTCCCTCTCTCTCCCCAAATTTTCAGACCCTCCCTCTCTCTCTCTCTCTTCTTCTTCTCCTACACCATTTCCACCATGGAAGAGGAAGCTCAAGCTCCATCTCTCATTCATCTTCAAATTCGTGGCTGAGGTATAACTACCTCCTATGACTCTTAGACATGACTAAATCATACTTGCATGCTTAGATTGATGATCTTGGTGGTGATTTGGGGTGATAGATTCACCATTTTCGTGGTTATATGAAATGCATACAAGAAGAATAAGCTTAAAATTGAAAACTGGAAGTAGGTTACGAAAATAGTATCTTAATAAAATTATTTGACTAAGTTACAGTGGTCAGATGAATGTGAAATTTTACTATGTTGAAATTAAACATGACTATTACGTGTCTGTAAAATTTCAAGTCAATCCAACTTGATTTTCTATTTTAATTCTATTTGTCAAAAGCACTGCACAAATCTGTAAAATTTCGGTGTTCATCACCCACGGTCCGTGGCTTTCGTTTCGAGTTTGGATAATGGTAAAACTCTAAAAATTGGCATAAACATAACTTAGCATGTCTAGAAGATTTATTAAAATTTTCAGAATTTTCTAAAAATCTTTACTATTTATTCCAGATTTTACAAGCTAACTGCACAAAACTTTCACGAGAGTGATAGCTTGTGGTAAAATATTTTTATCTCTCAATCTATTTTGAATCATTGAGTTAGGTTTTTTCTGGATTAAACTAGACTTAAGTGGGTTTTCAATATGATTGGTTGCATTCCCAGATTCCTTATAATGAACTCATGGTGAATTTTTAAAGTTGATGCATTACAGTAAGCTTTTCTAGACAAACTGCCTTAGTAAATTTCTATGTTAATCAACTGTTCGTGTACAACTTTTACGTGAGATGTTCAAGCCATTTGTAGCCCGACTTTGACTTTGGTTTCTTCATAATAAATGTTCCTTACCATGTCTAGTTGTGATCTGGAAAGTTTGATCTCAAACCAAGTTTTATAGGTATACCTTTCACTGACCCAAAGTCACCTACTTGAATGTTGTTCTTTCCAACTAGTCAACTTTGAACATACGTATTTCTCGATACAACAAGTATCTTCTAGTATGGTCTTCATGAAACATGTAGTTCTTATTACAAGGTTTCTAAAATGGTATCTTTCAGTCATTTTGGTATTGTGAGTCAAAAGTTACGAGCCTCGCAAAAATCCCTCGTCGTTAAGCTAAATCTGGAAATCCTGAAAAATATTCTAAGTATAAAGTCAGTTCGAGTTGCCCACTTTGAGACCCTATATCTCCAGAACCACGACTCTTTCGGGTCGACTTCCTTCTTAGAACTTATAGTACATGTTTAGAGGTTTTCAGAATGTGTCTTTGTACGGTCATACGTATTTTGAGTCGAGAGTTATAAATCGTTAAAGTATGACACTTGGGTTGTTTTAAGCTGTTTTGCCAAAAATTAAATACTTAAATTTGACTAAGTGTTGGAACTCCCCTAGGTGAAATATACCATATGTGAATAGGGTGATAATCGATTGCTATATGGATGATATTAATACATATTAATGACCCTAAGTGTATAATAATACACTATATGAATTTAGAAAAAAAATTTGAAATCATTTGGTAATTTTAAGAATTTCCGAGAGCATTAAAGGAATTATAAGGATTTTAAATCCTTTTTAATGAAGAGTAATAATATATTATATGTCTAAATATTGTTTTGGACATATTTGGATTTTATAAGATTTTATAAACATAGATTCTATGTTTGAAACGAAACGTTATATTTAATAACGTATTAAACGAATTACATGGTTAATGATTTAAAAGATTAATATTTGAGAAAATATTAATGAGTCCATCGATTTACGTAACAAATCGAGAGTTAAGACTTTACGAAATAAAATCAATTGAAAATCGATTTATAAAATGGATTAGTAAGAAATTACTTTTAAAAGTCAAAATTGTTGACTTTGTTTACATGTGTTCACTTTGTTGACTTTTAAAGTCAACATACGAAAATACGTTCGATAAATACGCTAATACGCGTAAGATATACTAATTGAGTCAAGATACCTCATTAGTAAAGAAAAGGTTTCGTAAATTAAACCCTTATATCGAGAAACATATGAATACGTAGAACGTTTAAACCGGAAAGGTTAAATCGAAATAGTTGAACGTATCTCGAAGAACGAGAACAGTTCAATTGAAATACGTAGTTGAAAAACGTATTGAATTCGTTAAGAATTCAGTTTATATCGATATAGAATATCGAAGTTTATCTTAGACTTTGAGAGTCTTGAAAAACGTGAACGACGTACTAAACCCTCACTTTTACGTAAAGGTGTGGACGCGAACGTGACGACTGAACAGTGACGAGCAATCAAACCTAGGACTCAAATTAAGATGAACCATAGTCCAGGTGGGCTCCTTTTCTTACCTCACTAATGTGGGCTTACTTTTCAAACAAGATGTGACTTTACTGTTATTCCAAAATGAGTTTATTTACAATGCTTATTCTACTGTTGCTGACAAATGTTTATGCAGACACCGCCAAAAATATTATGTTTTGTGTATGGATCCTATCTGTTATGCCCGGGTAGGGCTGTGGCGATGGTTGGAACTATATTATAACAGGTTATGTCATTTGTTGGGTCGCGCCCAACCTTTTATTAATGTCGGGTCCTGTGCCGGATGATAAATGCCCGCTAGGATTGGCGTGAAGGTTGGAACTATATGCTATGTTAAATATGCTTGAGAGAGCGTGTCTTTGTCAGACGGATTACGGCCATCACGTCGTCGTGAAGGAGGCCTCCTCTCGATGTTTGATTTTGATATTGTTATGATTTGTGACTATGAGATACGGACCATACACACCAAGAAAATGCTCGGCCGAGCGATGTTTCTGAACCGAATGATTTAGTAAGACAAGGCATTTTAACTAAAACCCTCGTGACTTACCTCGATATCGCGGCGTAATTCAAATGTTATCAAATGTTTTGGCATGAGTCCACCGAGTGCATTCTTGTACTCACCGCATGTTTGTTTTAAATGTGCGGGTTTAGCGATGATGGATGGGCGGTGTTGAGCAATAGGAATATTGTTCTTTGAAAAGTTTATACCTTGATAGTACATCGTCATATGTACATATCACATGTTTTCCATTGCAAGAACTTAAGTTATGTACTAAAGTCCAAGAACATGCTTGTCATATGAATTACGGCTTTTGTTAAGGAGAATTTCTGCTTAATTATACCGTTTAGAGTTACAATCCTCCCAAATCCTACTTAGGATTGGGGGATGCGACAGAGTGGTATCGAGCGGTGTTCGCTCTTGAACCCAAAATCTCCTTTAAGGTTAAGTCTAGATTGAGTCACTAGACTTCTAAAGGTCACCGACAATGCTCAACACTCCATCACATCAAGCTCAACCGAAATGAGGTAAATTACTCTTTTCCAAAGTTTTGAAAATTACCCCGCGGATGAATGTTTATGAAATGATTTTATTCAAATAAAATGAAAAGATTGAAAGTAAAAATGATGGAAATGATTTTTTCAAAAGAGATTCCACAATATGCGGTATGGGATGCATATTTATGAAAGCTCAAAGATTCCCACAATATGCGTGTATGGGATTGCATATTTAAGGAAACTTAAAGGATTTGATTTATGATAGATAAATGATTTTCTCGGTTTTGAAATCGAAAAGTTTGAAGTGAAGGATGATTGAAATGATCTTTCAAAAGAAATGAAAGCTATGAGAAAGGTTGAGAATGAATGTTATGACAAATGATTTGTCGAGAAAGTTATGAAAAGAAGGAAGATATAAGGGACATGATGACAATGATGTGAGAAAGTTTCGCATGATATGCCAAAGATGAAATATTTGAAATCTCGAATTCAATAAGGGTTCATTATTATGAACAAAGTTATGTTATTCATGCTTTAAAGTGATTGAGATTGGACACCGATTTGTCAAAATGATATGTTGAATTCGTGAAATTGACTAAGTACATGCGCATAAATGAGCTACGATGAATATTTGAAGTTTTACTTCAAACTTCAAAGTTATTTATGATGACGAGCATGCTAGCTCAACGTAACGTAGACTTTTAAGAAGCATGATCCCTTTTACGAAAGAACATAGAAGTAAGAACTTCCTTCCATTACAAGAACAAGAGTAACGATGGATTTGAGAACTTCATTCCATCTTGAGTATCGAAAAGCAAAAGATTTATACGAAATTGTGCGACCTCGACTTCAACCTCGGCATGTGCGACTGTCGACTTTGATTTAAGGGAATTTATAACGTCGACTTTGACATATCGACTTTGGTAGCTTATCGACCTCGACGTAGGCATTTCTCTGTACTACCGTGGCATCGGTAACGGCATGCACGACCTTAGCATCGGCATCGCTTATGACCTCGGAGCGCGCGCGCGTAAATTTTTCCTGCACTGCGCAGTGATTTTGTTTTGATTAGTTCTCGATCGTGTGAACTCCGATTTACGTACGGTTTTCTCCTACGTGCCCCTAATGTACTGTACTTCATTTCTTATGAAGGACTAAATTCCTGATTCCTACTCCAGGATTCACGAGGATCAGTTGAAACTAGCTCTATGATTTATAGAAAGTAAGAACGTTATAGTATGATACGAATCTTAGAATGTTACTAAGAAAGTAAGATTCCCAGCAATACAAGTAGAGCCACGATGTACATAAGAACCTTGGTTGATGACCTATTATGGGTATATAAGCTTTCAAAAATTATATTCATCACCCAATTTCTGTCGTTGACTTTAACTCTATAACCTAGATCCAATTGAGAATTCATTCGAGTTTCTCACTTCTTCTGAAGAAAATTTTCAACCCAAAAATTCATAAAGTGTCCTTTTGAACCCAAATCCTTGCGTGACTGAGGAAATATTTGTGACGGGTCTGGCCAGCCCATATGACCAAAGAAATCTCAGTAGTCGTCATTCTGGTCTTCGGACCCTAGAGCCCCATTTATTCGGTCTAAAAAGCATATCGATTCAATCTTTGAGAAGATGTTATTTTGATTTGTGAAACAGTACCTTTTGTAAATAGTCGTGATAATTCCTTCCCGACTCTCGAAACCATCAAGTATGACGAACGTTGACTTACCTTGTCACCTAAGTACGAATTAGTGAAACGATAAACATCAGGCATGAAATAGGTTGACTTATTTCACCACCCAAAAGTTTCGCATCAAGAAAGTGATAGACATCAAGAAATCGGGATGTAAGAAAAATCTCGACGAGACGAGATATTTTCCTATGATACACATGGATGTGATGACCTCGATGGGCTTTACGAAGATTGATAGCAGTAAAGTTATACCTTTATACGATTGCGATAATCAAGTTATGAATAAGATACTCTTTAGCATTGAATGCAAGAGTGAAAGCAAAAAAGTATATGATATCCGTGGGATATGAACTCCTTTTATGTCATAACAAGAGAGATTACAACTTATCTTTAAGATAGTTGGTTGTCCTTGAAACCTCGTTAATAGGTTGGACATGTTTAAATGAATAAAGATGCATACAAGATATTCGTTTCAAGAAATATATATATATAAGGAAATGATAGCATCTTAGAAAATAGATCTCTCGCCATATACCTCAGTCAATGAGATTATGCTTGAGCACAATCGATTCCAAGTAATTGAAACTTGGTTAAACAGATGATAATGAGATTGAGGAACCATAATCTTTGAGATTATGTGAATAATGAGGATAGCCCTAGTATGTAAATCAAGTGTGAAGAAAATATCTTCAAGGCCAAGACATGGAAGAAAGATGCTTGGAATTTAAGTTATGGTGTACGAATGTACGACCCTACCAAGCCATACGACAATGATAACGGTTCTAGTCCTGAAGGTGGGAACCGAAGTATAATGAAAGTAAGATTACTTTCAAATACCGTGCCCAAGAAAAATGGACAAAAGTCGGAAATAACTGAAGAAACTATGAGCTCCAAAATTATAAGATAGCCCCGACACGATATAAGCTTCGAAGACATATGACTTGATAAATAAGGATTTCCCTCGAAAAGAGTTAAAGTAAGGATATATGAGAAATATATTCCTAAGATCGATGGAGTAAAAAGGGAATTAAGTCATTCATATTGGATTAGGAAGGAATGATAGTGATAGAGACGCGACGATCTCTACGATAAGACTTAATTATCGAAATATCAATATCAACGGATATGTTGATGTAGACCTAATCACAAATGCTATGGGTAAAAGCATAACGATATAGATACACGAGAAGTATAAGGTTAATGAGGCACCGAAGGCCATATGAGGAGCATAATGTCCCAATGGAAAGGACGGTGACATATGAAATAGATATTCACTGAATAAACGGAACACCGTAGACCAAAGCCTATACTCATGACCGGAAATGTAACAAACAAAACCCAAAAGACAGATAGGTATGAGGAAAATTTCCTCGTAATACCTATAAGATTTTGTTCAATTTAGGTGTTTCGCTGACATCGCTAAGCACGCAGAAGCGATAGAACCCAATTTAGGGTAAGCGATCAAGATTTAGACCTCCTTACCTATCGAAAATCATGGCCATCGCAAGAGTTTCTCAAGCGTAGAATCGAGCCTAGAATCGCCTAAAGTTCTACCCAATGATTTGGATCACTATATTTATGAGGAAAATAGATATAATTTTAGAGACAAGAAGTTTGAAAATGGTCATTCACGTGATCGGTGACCGGACCTAATCTTTTCGATGAAAGGTTTTACGTGACGGGATATTAGTACCGCTATTCGGCGTATCGAGTAAATTTTAGAGCGATATACGACTAAAGGTGTAGACGTAAAATGAGTATTAAGATAAGTGTCATGAGTTGTGTCATAAGTAGCCTACAGGTTGTATACGTCTTAAAGTGTAAAATTCTTTAAGAGATCCTTCTTGTTTAAAAATTCCCTCCATAGCTTAAATTAAGTCGGACTTATCTAGAAATATCCGCTTATAAATGGCGTGAAAAGGGAGTTTAACGGGTAAGAGAGTAACCCCAAGGCCTACAAGTTTATAACTCACACGCGTATCGGCTCTTTTATTATGAGCTAGGCATGGATTTAGAACAGATTTGGAGAAAATTTTACACCTCTAGATGGACGCTCAAAGTTATAGAGTGACAAATGAGGATGGTATCCAACGACTTACCTGACGTTTGCCAACAGATTGGCATGGTTTTGCAAAAGAAGTTTCAAAAGAATATTTTCTCCATGATAAAAATTTCAAAGGTGGCGGACTTACAGATTTGTCAACGAGCTCAAGTATACCCATAATACGTATGGAACGGCACCTACAAGTACTTGACCTAGTCCTCGGCAAGTTACACCGCACGGCATGATAGAATGTTCGCACCTAATTTTCCAAATGCCACCCCGTCTGTGCCGTCAATGGTACCGAGAAGAGGCGAGAAGGGTAAAAGGACAAGATCTTATCGCCTCGCGGATTAGGAGAATTACCGCTACCAACCCGCCATACTTTCGATAAAAGTAACACCAACTTTGGTATTGAAGAAGAAACGGAGCGGTGGACCCCGGCTCTCGGAGAGAACAATCCTCGGGAGTATGAAACAAAACGTGCTTAGAGAAAGGCAAGTTTCAGGGAGAGTACGACTCGGCGAAGGTCACTCGAGACATAGAATCCTAGGATCCTATAAGACTTATATGTAGATAATGGATCATGATGAAAACGGTGTGATTATAATATGTAAAATAAACGTAGTTTGGAAAATTTTATGAATGTGTTGTGGATGTGTCAAAATTTTGGGTGTAAAAGCAGAACTAGACACAGTGTGTAATCACCGCTTAATAGACCGACTCGTAAGTAATGTATGAAAAGTCCTCACGAGGCATTTTGATGAAATATTATATGGCCTTTATAGAATGGTATCCGAAATACGAAAACGAATCGTTCCGAATAAGATATGGCTACTATGAGATCATGAACCTCAAAAGTCGAGTGTTCCACACGTACTTAGAAAATTTTATCTTAATCTTTATAGATAAAGTTCTTACTTATTCAAAGGACGAAGAAGAACATAAAGAATATCAAGGACTGTCTTACGACATTTAAGAGCAGGCAGATTTTGCAAGCACATGATTGTGTATTTCGGTGTAAAGGAGAAATATTCCTCAGGCATATAGTATCTTTAAAAGAAATCGATGTAGATCTGAAAAGGACAAAGCAATTAAGAATGAAAGTCGTCGATGACCTAAAACGAGGCCAGGAATTTCTTAGATAAATGGATTACTATCAAAGAGCCATTGAGAACTCTCTAAAGTAGCAAGACCAATAACATAGCTACCCCAACAAGGAATGAAATTACGTGGAGTAATAAAAGAGAGGCTATGTATTAATATGAGAAAGATAATAGCTTATGATCACAATGACTTAGGCCACATGAATAGAATTTCCCAACTCACGACTTGCAATAGTAACAGTAGTATAAATATCAAAGTCGCGAAGATTTCACTCCTGTGACAATAAGTTAAGAACCCTTCTCAATTTGCAAAGATTTGAATTTATTCTTCAAGCAAAGAAATGTGGATACAGAATGAGAAAGATGGCTCGAATTAGTAAAAGATTATAAGTGTGATAAATGATCACCTGAGGATGGTAAATGTAGAATCTAATGCCTGAGTTATAAAATTCAGCTTAAATCATAGTATGTCCCGATAGAAAAGGAAAACTCATTGGAAAGTTTAAGAAAATGAGAACAGAAATAGTCGGGCATTCAAAGGATTTAACGAAGTTGTACTCTCATACCCAAGGTGACATATGACTAAAAAGAGAGAATGGAGATGGGAATAGAATGCAAATTAAGATAAGGAAGGAAAGGCTGAAGAATTTTAAGGAGCGTTGGACGATGCTATATCGTCTAAGGAAGGATTATATATACATATATATCTCCAAGCAGTAATAAGCTTAGAGATGAAACCAAGAATGAAGTTCATGACCCTTCTCATACCGCCCAGCTAGGCAACTCCAAGATATGTTATGATTTACGAGAAAGGTTAGATAGTAAAGGATGAATTGAGATGTAACCATGATTGTCGAACCGTGTCTCGGTTACCAACATGTGAAGGCATTGTATCAAAGGCCTTATAAGAGGTTATAATCTCTAGAGCTACACGAATGAAAATGGAATGATGTAGCAATGAATCTTATGACGAGTTACGCTAAAGGCATAAAGAAGTCACACTACTATATGGGTAGTAGTGGATCGACTCACCAATTATGTTTTGTCTCGCCTATTCGATAACTCGAGACCGAAAAGTTAGCTCGGGACGCACAAAAAGGAAATTGTATATTTTCGGGAGTACCAAAACCTATCGCTTCAGATAGAAACTTCAAGAGTACCTCTAGATTTTGATCTAACTCACAAAAAGGAGTTTGACACGAGATTGAGCCTTAACATAGATGTCCACCAGACGGATAGACAATTAGGAAGGACAACCCAAACGTTTAAGCATACGATGAACGTTAATGTTAGATCAAAGTGTAAGTGGGAACGATTGTACCACTTGGTGAGTTTATGAACCACCGTGTGTCGAATAACGATCAAGTATAGCCTTATGAGGCATATTGCGGAAAGAAGTATTGACCACCACTTTATTGTAACAAAGTAGGTGAGAAAAGGTATAAAGCCCTGACGTCGTAAGAGACACGACTGAGATATCTACCCAATAAGGCAAAGAATAAGAAAAGCTAAGGACAGTCAAAAGTCTTACGCTGATACGCATAAATTTGAGCTGCATTTTTAAATGCGGAATTTAAGTTTCTTAAGATTTCTCCATCTAGAGAAATTATAAAATCAGATACAAGAATGTCGAGACCACGTTTTATAGAACCTTCGAGATCCTAATAATGATAGGCTAGTAGTTTATAGCTCTGCATCTTCCACCAAATTTGGGAAAGTACGAAATGTTTTCCACGTGTCACAGTTAAGGAAATACGAAAATGACCCAATTTACGTAAACCAACATGATGACGTGACCTTTGACTCAGATGAGTTATGATGAAAATCTATGACTAATTTCATCGTACGATTCAACGATTAAAGAATCAAGTTTGGGTCTTTAATGAAAACCCAATGAAGGAACCATGGACAAAAAGAAAGCACGTGAAAAGTATGATGTTATGACGTTAAGATACCCATACTTTATGAGGTATGCAAATTTCGGGACGAAATTTCTTTTAAGGGGGGTAGGATGTAATATCCCGCAGAATTAGATGCCTAATTACGGTATTTAAAACCCGTAAATTAGAAATTCGCTGAGATGATTCAATCAGTAGGATATCGAATAATGATTTCGATTATTTACAAAGGAATGAATTCCTATTTTAACATTCACTAAGAATTGTGAATTTAGAAATAGAAGTTTATAAAGCGTATCGATAGTATTATTTTAACGTCTATTGCGTATCGATAGTTAAAATTTCATGAAAATTTCTAAGCAATTAAGCTTAGAATTAAATTCCATTATTAATGGAATAATTTAATAAAGTGATTTCAACTTTATTACGACCATTTCGAGATGAGTCGATAATTAAGTTTTGCAACGTTTCAAACGTTAACGTTTAGAGACGAAATGGAAAGTGAGTTTAATGATCAATGAATTATAGTAATTAATTTCCTATGATTATTATATGTAATTACAGTATTATTTAGCATTAAATCAATGCTAGATCATTAAGGAATTATATTGATCAAATTCTCAATTTGAAAACCCTAGTTTCAATTTTGTGGTTTTATCGCATAAAATGATGCCATTAATTTATCCTATGATATTAATTATCATCTAAACTATATGTAATAACATATATCAATGTTTGGCATGGAAAATAAAATTTGACCCATTGGCATAATGTAATAGCCGAAAACTATACACTTATGTATACAAGTTTATCTTGTTGATTTTCCTATTACATGTATCTAAGTGACATTGGATTAATTAAATAGCCTAACTAATCAATTAAAATCAGATATATACATAGATATATATATAAAAAACATGCATGTGAGTGTATAGAGAGAGTGTGTGACAAGTGTAGAGGTGCATGGGAGGGTAGTGACAAGTGTAGAGGTGCATGGGAGGGAAGTGACAAGTGTTGATATGCATGTGAGTATAGTGACAAGTGTCACACATGCATACCACCCCACACCCCATACCCTCTCTTCCCCCTTTTGGATCAGCCATTTCTCCCTCTCTCTCCCAAAATTTTCAGACCCCTCCCATCTCCTCTCCTCTCTTCTTCTTCTCCTACACCATTTCCACCATGGAAGAGGAAGCTCAAGCTCCATCTCTCTCATTCATCTTCAAATTCGTGGCTGAGGTATAACTACCTCCTATGACTCTTAGACATGACTAAATCATACTTGCATGCTTAGATTGATGATCTTGGTGGTGATTTGGGGTGATAGATTCACCATTTTCGTGGTTATATGAAATGCATACAAGAAGAATAAGCTTAAAATTGAAAACTGGAAGTAGGTTACGAAAACAGTATCTTAATAAAATTATTTGACTAAGTTACAGTGGTCAGATGAATGTGAAATTTTACTATGTTCAAATTAAACATGACTATTACGTCTCTGTAAAATTTCAAGTTAATCCAACTTGATTTTCTATTTTAATTCTATTTTTCAAAAGCACTGCACAAATCTGTAAAATTTCGGTGTTCATCACCCACGGTCCGTGGCTTTTGTTTCGAGTTTGGATAATGGTAAAACTCTAAAATTGGCATAAACATAACCGGGGATCAAATAGGAAAGGATACTCAATCATAGAACTATAATGAAATATGCACTTCCTCACGTTAAAGCAAAGTCCGAGGAGACCCTTTTCTCTCGTTACTTACGACCCCTTATTTCTTTCTTTCTTAACAAACAAAACAATAGGCGATTATTCGCTTTCCATGTTAACGTGTCTTCTTGAAACAATAGATTCTTTCTCGACTTTTCGTACCGGCATTGCTGCCCACTTGCAGAAACCCACACTAACCGATGGATTGAGAGACCTTTCCGGGAGTTTCTATGATCACTTACGACATTTCCAAGAGCTAATGAGTTATAGCCCTAATGAGTTAATGAGTTAATGAGCTAGGAGTTCCTTGTTCCTTTCCTTTGTAAAGAAGAGATGTAACTAAACTCTAACTCCTCAATCACTTAGCATGTCTAGAAGATTTATGAAAATTTTCAGAATTTTCTAAAATTCTTTACTATTTATTCCAGATTTTACAAGTTAACTGCACAAAACTTTCACGGGAGTGATAGCTTGTGGTAAAATATTTTTGTCTCCCAATCTATTTTGAATCATTGAGTTAGGATTTTTCTAGATTAAACTAGACTTAAGTAGCTTTTTAATATGATTGGTTGCATTCCAAGATTCCTTATAATGAACTCATGGTGAATTTTTAAAGTTGATGCATTACAGTAAGCTTTTCTGGACAAACTGCCTTAGTAAATTTCTATGTTAATCAATTGTTCGTGTACAACTTTTACGTGAGATGTTCAAGCCGTTTGTAGCCTGACTTTGACTTTGGTTTCTTCATAATAAATGTTCCTTACCATGTCTAGTTGTGATCTGGAAGGTTTGATCTCAAACCAAGTTTTATAGGTATACCTTTCATCGACCCAAAGTCACCTACTGAATGTTGTCCTTTCCAACTAGTCAACTTTGAACATACGATTTTCGATGCATCAAGTATCTTCTAGTATGGTATTCATGAAACATGTAGTTCTTATTACAAGGTTTCTAAAATGGTATCTTTCAGTCATTTTGGTATTGTGAGTCAAAGTTACGAGCCTCGCAAAATCCTCGTCGTTAAGCTAAATCTGAAATCCTGAAAATATTCTAAGTATAGAAGTCAGTTCGAGTTGCCCACTTTGAGACCCTATATCTCCGAACCACGACTCTTTGGGTCGACTTCCTTCTTAGAACTTATAGTACATGTTTAGAGGTTTTAAGAATGTGTCTTTGTACGATCATACGTATTTTGAGTCGAGAGTTATAAATCGTCAAAGTATGACACTTGGGTTGTTTTAAGCTGTTTTGCCAAAATTAAATACTTAAATTTGACTAAGTGTTGGAACTCCCTACGTGAAATATACCATATGTGAATAGGGTGATAATCGATTGCTAAATGGATGATATTAATACATATTAATGACCCTAAGTGTATAATAATACACTATATGAATTTAGAAAAAATTTGAAATCATTTGGTAATTTTAAGAATTTTCGAGAGCATTAAAGGAATTATAAGGATTTTAAATCCTTTTTAATTAAGAGTAATAATATATTATATGTCTAAATATTGTTTTGGACATATTTGGATTTTATAAGATTTTATAAACATAGATTCTATGTTTGAAACGAAACGTTATATTTAATAACGTATTAAACGAATTACATGGTTAATGATTTAAAAGATTAATATTTGAGAAAATATTAATGAGTCCATCGATTTACGTAACAAATCGAGAGTTAAGACTTTACGAAATAAAATCAATTGAAAATCGATTTATAAAATGGATTAGTAAGAAATTACTTTTAAAAGTCAAAATTGTTGACTTTGTTTACATATGTTGACTTCGTTGACTTTTAAAGTCAACATACGAAAATACGTTCGATAAATACGCTAATACGCGTAAGATTTACTAATTGAGTCAAGATACCTCATTAGTAAAGAAAAGGTTTCGTAAATGAAACCCTTATATCGAGAAACGTATGAATACGTAGAACGTTTAAACCGAAAGGTTAAATCGAAATAGTTGAACGTATCTCGAAGAACGAGAATAGTTCAATTGAAATACGTAGTTGAAAAACGTATTGAATTCTTTAGGAATTCAGTTTATATCGATATAGAATATCGAAGTTTATCTTAGACTTTGAGAGTCTCGTAAAACATGAACGACGTACTAAACCCTCACTTTTACGTAAAGGTGTGGACGCGAACGTGACGACCGAACAGTGACGAGCAATCAAACCTAGGACTCAAATTAAGACGAACCATAGTCCAGGTGGGCTCCTTTTGTTACCTCACTAATGTGGGCTTACTTTTCAAACAAGATGTGACTTTACTGTTATTCCAAAATGAGTTTATTTACAATGCTTATTCTACAACTGTTGACAAATGTTTACTACATTACCTGCCAAAAATATTCTGTTTTGTGTATGGATCCTATCTGTTATGCCCGGGTAGGGCTGTGGCGATGGTTGGAACTATATTATGACAGGTTATGTCATTTGTTGGGTCGCGCACAACCTTTATTAATGTCGGGTCCTGTGTTGGATAATAAATGCCCGCTAGGATTGGCGTGAAGGTTGGAACTATATGCTATGTTAACATATGCTTGTGAGATTATTTGTGTCTGTATGCGGGATTACGGCGGTCACGGCGTCGTAGAAGGAGGCCTCCTCTCGACGCTTGATTTTGATCTTGTTATGATTTGTGACTATGAGATACGGACCATACACACCAAGAAAATGCTCGGCGAGCGATGTTTCTGAACCGAAAATGATTTAGTAAGCACAACGCATTTTTAACTAAAACCCTTGTGACTTACCTCGATATTGGCAACGTAATTCAAATGTTATCAAATGTTTTTGGCATGAGTCCACTGAGTGCATTCTTGTACTCACCGCATGTTTGTTTTAAATGTGCGGGTTTAGCGATGATGGATGGAGCGGTGTTGAGCAATAGGAATATTGTCTTTGAAAAGTTTATACCTTGATAGTAAATCGTCATATGTACATATCACATGTTTTCATTGCAAGAACTTAAGTTATGTACTAAAGTCCAAGAACATGCTTGTCATATGAATTACGGCTTTTGTTAAGGAGAATTCCCCTGTTTAATTATACCTGTTTAGAGTTACAATCCCTCCTAAATCCTACTTAGGATTGAGGGGATGTGACACATGTGTTATCGGAATGGTTAGAAAATGTGCGCTCTTGGTCAAACGATCGATGATGACCCAAATAGCGGTATTTCCTCTTTGCGATTTGGGTAGCCCGGTAACAAAGTCCATGGCTATATCATCCCATTTCCATTCCGGTATGTCTAGAGGTTGTAAGGTTCCATACGGTCGTTGGTGAAGTGCTTTCACTTGTTGGCACGTCAAACAACGTTTCTGAATAAACTACGTCTCGCTCATTCCATCCCACCAAATTTCTCTTTGAGGTCTTGGTACATTTGGTGCTTCCGGGGTCTTGGTGTAAGAAGTCTCATGGGCTTCCTTCAAGATCTCACCCTAAACCCTTCGCCTACGGGACGACACCTCCCGCCATACAAAGAAAACATTATCTGTTGCTTCCTTGAAATTCTTGTGGTTGTTGTCCTTGATCTTAGCTCGTATTTCCTCTAGCTTCTTGCTCTTCCTCTGAGCTTCTAAGATTCGGACTCTTAAATCTGGGATTGCAATCAACGTTGCAATACAGCCCTCTATTGTCAAAGACGGGTCTATGACTTCGATGTTCATCCTCTGAAATTCCTTTATAAGAATTTCCTCATGACTGAGGAGACATCCCAAACTAGGGTGGGATTTGAGACTCAATGCATCGGCTACAACATTCGCCTTGCCTGGGTGGTAATTGATACCACAGTCGTAATCCTTCACTAGCTCTAACCATCTACGCTGCCTCATGTTAAGATCCTTCTGCTCAAAAAAATATTTCACGCTCTTATGGTCAGTATAGATCTCACATCTAACTCCATAAAGGTGATGCCTCCAAATCTTTAAGGCATGTACGACCGCTGCTAATTCCAGGTCGTGCGTAGGATAGTCCAACTCATGTATGCGTAATTGCCTTGAAGCATAAGCAATAACCTTACCTTCTTGCATCAACACACATCCTAGCCCATTCTTTGAAGCGTCGGTGTAGATTGTGTATTCTTTATACGCCTCGGTGCATTGCTAAATGCTGTGTTGTCGTCAACAACTCCTGATCTCTCGGAAACTAGCCTCACACTCGGCGGTCCAAGTGTACTTGATTCCTTTCCTCAACAATTGGGTCATGGGTCGGGCTATCGTTGAAAATCCCTCGATAAATCGTCGATAGTAGCCGGCAAGTCCTAAGAAACTCCGAATTTCATTCGGTTCTTTGGTGATTCCCATTCTCGAATGGTATCAATCTTCGAGGGGTCTACTTTAGTTCCCTCAGCGGACACGATATGACCTAAGAATGTCACTTCGCCTAACCAGAATTCACACTTGCTAAACTTGGCAAAGAGTTGCTCTTGCCTTAATGTTTGCAGCACCGTCTCAAGTGCTCTTTGTGTTCTTGGTTATTCTTGGAGTATATTAGGATATCGTCTATGAATACCAGGACAAATTTGTCTAAGTACGGGTGTGATGGGATATGGCCCAACCACTCGGGCCCACTGATAGGCCCAAACAGTGGGCACGACTTTAATAGCGCCCACGCGGTTATGCCAAAGGCCCATCCCCAAACCCTAAGCGACCTCCAAACCCTAATCGGTGGCGCAAGAGTCCCTATGGCGTGAAGGCTAAGAGTCCCTATGGGCAAGAGGAACAGTCCCTACATACAGAAGGCTAAGAGTCCCTACATGGGAGGGATCAGTTCCCGCCTTAGGGTCCTCAGATATGTATAAATAGGAGTTCGATCGAAGGTAGAAGGGTTAGCAATTTCTTGAATACTAAGAGCTTTTAAGCTACACTCACTGTAATCAAAACATAGTGAAAGTATTGAGGAATCACTCCTCCGTGGACGTAGATCTCATTAATGATCGAACCACGTAAAAGCCTTGGTGTTCTTTACTGCTTTACATAAATCTCACATATCTACATATATTAGATTTATCATTGGCGCCGTCTGTGGGAACCCTGAACAAAAAAGCTTCGTTTTTCTACAAATCAATGGCAAGAACACGTGCAACCGCCGCCGACACTGCCAACAACCGCACTGAAGACGGCCAGGTGGTCACTCAGCACCGTGGGAAGAAGATTGCAGACGCCACAAGCAGCCACACGCCTGAGGGCTACATGGAAAACATTCCCATACACCCTCAAGATCGCCGCCCTGGCGAGGAAGAAGACGCCGACCTCAACGCTAGTGAACAGGCGGTTCACCGGTCTCACGAAGCCCTTGGCCGAGCTGTGTCTGAGTTCCTCAATGCCAATCTCGGCCAATTCCAGAACTTCCTTCACCAGAGGACAAATGGAGCGGGCACCTCTCGAGTGCCCGAACTAGCGAATACGGGCGCTCGAGGTCGCTCACCCCACCGAGGCGGTCAATGCTCACCTCGGCACAATAGCCGAGAACGCGTACATCAATCTATCGCCAGAAGTCCATCACCTCACCGAGATGGCCGCAACCATTCACCACCACGTCGCCCGCGAAGCACCTCTCCACCTCGGCAAGCCTCCCAGAGAGCCGAGCAGAATAGGAGAGAGGAAAGGTGGGGCCGAACTCCCCCTCGGAGAGACGATAGACGCCGTAATCGGTCTCCCACCCCTCCCATTAGATATGGCAACAATCTCCCGGGGTTCGACCGGTATGGAAGAATCATCTCTCCTTTCTCCAGAGAGATTATAGACACGCCCTTGCCCCAGCGGTACAGGGCACCCAATATTGCTGCCTACGATGGCCTTGGGGACCCCTCCGACTTCCTTTTCGCCTATACCACCAATATGGCGAATCAAGGAATGGAAGATTTTCACATGTGCAAAATCTTCCCCGAGGTGCTGATCTCCAACGCCCGACGTTGGTTCACCTCGCTTCGCCAGAACAGTATACACTGCTTCCAGGACCTCATGGATCAGTTCAAGTGGCGCTTCTATCAGAAGATGCCACCTCAGCAGCCTTCGTCCGACCTGCTCACTATCCGCCAAGGGTGGGACGAGACGATGTCGAACTTCGTCTCGAGGTTCATCATGGAGTCTCTCAAAATTGATGAGAGTAACGATCTCTACATCATCAACGCATTCAAGAACGGGATCCGACCCGGCGCACTGAATAAAGAGATCACCCGAGAAAAGCCGAAGATGGCTAGTCGCCTTTGGACCCTGGTTGACAACCGTCAAAGGAGGCAGTCGGATCGAAAGAGAGAGAGATCCGGGACGGCGTAAGGTCGAGAGAAAAAGCCGATGATCGAAGTCGGCGCCGACGCCAAGCGCCTTCGACAGAATCAAGAGAGGGCCACTGGAATCCAGGCTCGGACCTCGGCCAAACCCTGGCGGCAGAGCGCCTTCCCTGCTCAAATCAAGGGCAGAGATATTTGAGCTCCACGACGAGCTCTTCCGGAACCACCTCCCATGAAAGGAGGATCCAAGAGAAAGTCGGACCAAGATATGACTACCACGAGTGCGGTCACGATACCGACGATCGCAGGAATCGAGCTCGGAAATAGGCGAGCTCGTTAAAAAGGCGCCGAGAAGTACTCGACCGCACCACGAGCACGTCGGGGAACAAGCGCGCAGAGGAAAGAACCGAGGTGGCAACAAGCGTGGGCCGACCTCGAGGCGGCGTACCCGGCGATGGCGGGGCGACGCTCCCAACGCAATGGAGCAAGTCTCGCCATCACCGGCTGCCCATAGGTGCGACGAGGTCGTCGTTGGCGAAGCTCGGAGGCCGATCCCGAGGAGCCAAGAACAAACGACTTCGGGAAAATGAGAGCATCGTGTTTTCAATAGCGACCCAAGACCAAATTATGCCCACCAAGATGCTATTACCATACGGCGGTGGTGGGCAATAAAAATATCCACAGGGTCTACATCGACATCGGTGCCTCTGTCAGCATCATCTTTCGGGATTGCTTAGACAAACTCGAGGTCGGAGGGATCCAGGTTCACCCCGCACCATCTGCACTACGGAGCTTCACTCAGGAGGCGGTCCGACCAGAAGGCGTCATTACCCTTCCGGTCACAGTGGGACGTGCTCCCAGGTCGGTCACCAAAGCCATTCAGTTCTTCCTGATCAAGGCTCCCTCTCCGTATAACATCATCCTCGGGAGAGATTGGCTCTACGCCACCAAGGCCGTCTGCTCGGTCTACCACCTCACCATCAAGATACCCACCCCGGGTGGAATATTGAGTATCCAAGGTGATCAAGCAGCGGCGAAAGAATGCCTGAGGATATCAGCCGAAGAAGAGGCCCTACCCCAGGCCTAGCGATCACGGAACAACGAGGCCAGTAAAACCGAGCACCTTAATAAACCGAACTAGACGTGGGACCCATACTGCGTCCGCGAGGACCTCGGCGAAGGGGTCTATAAGTTTGCTCGCCTGTCAGGTGCACTTATTCCCCGAACCTGGCATATCACTCATTTAAGGAGGTATTTTACATAGCTTTGATTTCAGATCGGCAACATGTTAACCCTCTTATCGCTATGCTGAAATACGATGTTGTTTACTTATTCAATAAAACATTTGTTTTTCTAATGAGTATTTCACTTCGTCTCACCTTATATCTATGTGAACATCCGTTCGGATAAACCACAATTTACCTTCAAAAGGGGACGCCCTTGCGAAGAGAGCATACAGGTTACTCATTAATTTGAAACACCTACATGCCAACGACGTCTGATCGAGCTAAAAACACACTCAAATTCACTCGCAATCGTACGAGGTAATCGTAGCTTGATAAGTTAACACGAGTCGTCTCTCAAGGAAAACTTAACAGGGCCATTGTTCGTGTTGCACCGTAAAGCGATTAAATCCTAAACATTCTAACATCAGCGAGGGTTGAGCGGCAAGAATTGAAAATGAAAAATAAACAGCGATCTAAGCCGGGGTTGTCGATCCCGAGCTAAACTAATAAAGCGATAAATCTAAACCGGGGTTGTCGATCCCTAGTTGAACTATGAAAGCGATAAATCAAAGCGATAAACAAAAGCATATGCAATCATATTATTCATAGGGTTTGTCAATCCCTAATCTAAATCTAATTGCAAATAAACGAAAGCAGTAAATCATTACGTAAATTAAACCAACGGAACAAGAAATCCAATCCATTGTCACTATGAATTGATTACAATAAAAATCATCAAACAATAAACCGTGAAGTTGATTCCATTAAAATCTCCAAACAAAGCATGTAAATGTTCAACAAGAATTAAGAAGCAATTACATAAATTGAAAGGAATTAAGCGAAATTAAAACATAGATTGTATCGAGAAGTTGCTGAAGAAATCTGGAAGAAAAATTTGGAGGCGCTTGTGAGCCACCAAAAATCGAGCGAAGAGGTCCGTTTCGACCTAAAATGCGCAAATATATATTAGCGAAAGTGGCGCGGTTGCAAGTGGCGCCGGTGAGAATCGTTCGACTTGAATTTGAGCAGCTCAAAATGAACTCCGTTGGAAAACCAATCGCCTTCAGCGAGCGCCGGGCCGGGCGGTCGAGGTGAAGGAGCAGCGGCTGGGGCGAGAGTTGGGCGGCGGGCGATGGAATGGAGAGCAGCGAGGAGATTGGGAACTGCGTTTGGTCACGCTACCGGTGGGTGTGCATGTGGGCGAGGCGAGTGAGGCGCGGAGCGAGGCGCTGTCAGGGGCTGCATGGATGGTGGGCCGGGAGGAGAGATGGCTGGGCTGGCGCTGGGTACCAGCCCGGACGTGCATGGAGTAAGCGAGGCAGGTCTTTGGGATGGCGCAGGCGTCTTGTAGCAGCGTGTTGAGCGCCGACTAAAGACCAGCGTCTTGTTGGGATTGGGTGGCCGGCGTCTTGTTGTGGCTGCGCGCGAGTGAAATTGGTGGCGCTCTTGCTCTCAGCGGGCGCGGTGTGGGGAGAGGCGGGAGTGCGGGATCTGGCGACGAACGCGCTGGTGGCGAGGCATGCGCGCGTCTTGTGGCGGCGGCGTGCGGGTGCTCGGGCGCTCGTGCGCGACTTTGACGTTTCATCTCGTTCTCCCTCGTCCGAACTCCGAATTAGGATCCGTTTTCGCCTACGGACTCCTATCGAAAGGCTCTTCAATTATATCTAATGCTTGGCAGAACCAATTCATCCTATTTTCTGCCGTTTTCCTACAAAACATCGAAACAAACGAAATGAGTCCGAATCGATATATACTAATCAAAACGACGGCATAAATAGGACAAACCATAGAAAATGACACGTAAAACAATACCAAGAATCATCACAAAATCATACTAAACAACTCCCCCACACTTATCTATTTGCTTGTCCTCAAGCAAAGTCTATACTAATAAGAGTCGAAAGATAACTCGTGCAACTTAACCCTTATTCTAATCAATCAAACCTTATTGCATTTCCCCCACACTTGGTGTTTACGAATTCAAAGATAATGCGAAATAAATCAAGAACGGCAATTGACTTCCAATAAATAAAAAGGTAATCTCTGCTCAGACCCAACTCTCCGTTAGGGGTGAACTAACTAATGTGGTCACCTTTAGCAACAAGTTTCTTTTATAAAGCACAAAGAGTGTTTTAACAGATTTTGGAACAATATTGAAGGTGAACTCTCGATAAACTCGAGTCTCTAATGTGGTTTCCATGTCCATTTCTCAATTTACGAGAAAGAGGACATAATCCCATCCTCCATTTCAACAATCTCGACAAAATCTTGGAGCTTTCATTCTCCTCATTTTCTTCTTCTTTTCACATTTTTTTTATATATAAAATGAAACAAGTATATAAGCAACCACAATGTTAACACTCCCCTAACATTAGCCGGATAAATCACATCAATTTCCCTATTCATTTCTATCAATCACGGTCTCGTCGATTCACATTATACTCAAATCATATATCACCAAAAGTTTGGAAATTCAAAATCAATTTGATCGATACCACGAGTTCGGTTGCACAAATCAAAATCCTAACTTACTCGCATAGACAAAGCTTAAGTCAAACAATCAAAATAAGCACAAGGGCACGTCATTAAGCATCTGAAAATTATATATCATGCCCACAAAACCAAAATCATCAACTCCCACATTTTAATTCGAACCTTGTCCCGATTGCTCAAAACATTAATAACATAAAAATAGCCGATGAGGAGGAGACTTCCACGATAAAATATGGCAGTGGCAGGGTTGGAATGTGAGCGTGCACGACAGAGTTGGAGTGTCACGGCTTCATCTCGCTGCTAACAACTTTCCGGATCCGAGCAAAACAAACTCGACAACAAGCGGATCAAAGAACAGCGAACGCCAAGCGAAAAGAAAGAAAAGAAAACAAAGCCAAAGCGTGGGTTGCCTCCCACGGGCGCTTGTTGCGTCATTAGCTCGGCGTGTTTATTAGAGCAGCGGTGGTGGTCGATGTGGCGGTCCGCCATAATCATGATGCCGTGAGCTCCATCGGTGCCCTGAGGACTATACCAGTGTTGCTCCGGATAGGGCATAGATACCCCTTTATCGCCAGACTTGTAAAAGCTGCTTTCACCACCTCTATAAGCACCGAGGTCAACTCCGTTTCTCCAAAATTAGAAGCTCGTGCGAAAAGATCACCGGCTTCCTTGCTCATCCTCCACGAACACATACTTCATCGGTGGTTCCTTGATACCATTGTGGAGTGCGGGCATGCTAACAAATTCCTTTCCCAATCCTCTTCATCAAGCTGAAACCGCAGGAACTTCCTCAACCGTGTTCTCGCGGTCGGCTCATACTTGCTTGAGTCTAACTCGGAGACTACCACATCTTCCTCCTTTTCTTGTGGTGGCGAGAATATCTTGGATGGCTCTTCCACAACACGATCATCTGCTCGATCACCTTGAAGGACAATGACCGCTTGAGCCTCACGGGGGTGGCTCGAAGTTCTCTCACCGCAAGTTGTCGTTGATACTCAACCAACTTCACACCATCGGTCCCCACGTGCCTCTAAACGCTCAAGAGTTGCGTCTATCATCGTCGATGGCGAACTCGATGGTGGGTGGTCGCTGAGCCTCATAGGGTGAGCTTGAGGCTCCCCTATTGCATCTTGTTGCGCAACTCGTCCGACTTCTCGGTCATCATTTCTAATTTAAACATAAGCGCTGATTTTGGTGTCGTCGGCATCCACGTCCTAAGTCGGCATTTGAGGTGGAGGTGGGCTGCTGCGGTATGGATTCTGCGGTGAGGTGGTTGCTCCGATAGGCATTGTAGGGTCGATCCTCATAGTGCGGTGGAGGTGGTTGATCCCAATAGGATTGTAGCTCGATGCTCGTAAAGTTGTGGGTTCTAATATTCCGGGTCGAGGTTGTGGTGGGTGCTGCTGCTTTGTGGATCCCAATATCCCAAATCGAATTTGGTGAAGGTCATTGTTCGCTTTGTGGATCCCGAAGGATCATATGCTTGTGGCTCATGCTTTGACGGACATCCTCGGAAAAGTCGAATTGGGCTCCTTCTTGAAAGAAGAATTTGCCCAATCTGATGAACTTTCTCCCCCACACGATTGACCATATGTGTCTGCGATAACCCCGCATTATGAGACACCAACAACAAAAACAAGATCACACGCACGGGGAGAAAATAGCGAGGCAGAAAGAAAAGAAATACAGAAAACAAACAACACAAACAATACGCTAAAGTTTTCCCGACAGCGGCGCCAAAATTGATCGAGCTAAAACACACTCAAATTCACCGCATGATAAATGCGAGGTAATCAGTAGCGTGATAAGTTAACACGAGTCGTCTCTCAAGGAAAACTTAAGGGGCCATTGTTAGTGTTATACGTAAAGTTATTAAATCTAAACATTCTAACATCAACGAGGAGGTTGAACGGCAAGAATTGAAAAGCGAGAAATAAGCAGCGATCTAAGCCGGGGTTGTCAATCCCGAGCTAAACTAATAAGCGATAAATCTAAACCGGGGTTGTCGATCCCTAGTTGAACTATGAAAGCGATAAATCAAAGCGATAAACAAAAGCATATGCAATCATATTATTCATTGGGTTTGTCAATCCTAATCTAAATCTAATTGCAAATAAGCGAAAGCGATGAAATCATTACGTAAATTAAACCAACGAACAAGAAATCCAATCCATTGTCACTATGAATTGATTACAATAAAATCATCAAACAATAAACCATGAAGTTGATTCCATTAAAATCTCCAAACAAAGCATGTAAATGTTCAACAAGAATTAAAAGCAATTGCATAAATTGAAAGGAATTAAGCGAAATTAAAACATAGATTGTATCGAGAAGTTGCTGAAGAAATCGGAAGAAAATTTGGAGGCGCGTGGAGCCACCAAAATCGAGCGAAGAGGTCCGTTTCGACCTAAAAGCAAATATATATTAAGCGAAAGTGGCGCGGTTGCAAGTGGCCGGTGAGAATACGTTCGACTTGAATTTGAGCGGCTCAAAATGAACTCGGTGGAAAACCAATCGCCTTCAGCCGAACACGGTTCACTTGAGCGCCGGGTGGCGAGTGCGAGTTGAGGCAGCAGCTGGGCGCGAGTTAGGCGGCGGGCGGCGTGGGCTGGAATGAAAAGCGGCGAGGAGATTGGGAACCGCGCTGTCAGTCGCGGGCCGGTGGGTGTGTGTGTGCATGCGGCGGTGAGTGGCGCGGGCGGCTGCGGGCGCTGCATGGCGAGCTGGGCGCGGGTGAGAGATGGGCCTTGGGCTGGCGCTGGGTACCCAGCACGGACGTGCATGGAGAAAGCGATGCAGCGTGTTGGCGCAGGATGGCCAGGCGGCGATGCGCGTGCGTGTTGAGCACCGGTGAGACCAGCGTCTTGGTTGGGAATGGGTGGCCTTGAGTGAAATTGGTGGCGCTTTCGTGCTCATCGGTAGCGCGGTGTGCGGGGCCAGCGCGGGAGTGCGGGATCTGGCGATGAACGCGCACGGGTGGCCGAGGCATGCGCGCGCTGTGCGGGCGCTGGCGTGCGGGTGCTCGGGCGCTCGTGCACGACTTTGATGTTTCATCTCGTTCTCCCTCGTCCGAACTCCGAATTAGGATCCGTTTTCGCCTACGGACTCCTATCGAAAGGCTCTTCAATTATATCTAATCCTTGGCAGAACCAATTCATCCTATTTTCTGCTGTTTTCCTACAAAACATCGAAACAAACGAAATGAGTCCGAATCGATATATACTAATCAAAACGACGGCATAAATAGGACAAACCATAGAAAATGACACGTAAAACAATACCAAGAATCATCACAAAATCATACTAAACAACGTCCAGCTCGGATCTCGTACAAGCAAGGCATATAGGTTACTCATTAATTTGAAACACCTACATGCCGACGTCCATATCGGATCTCGTACATGCAAAGCATACAGATTACTCATTAATTTGAACATCTACATGCAGCGGCGTCCAAATCGGATCTCGTACAAGCAATGCATCTGATTACTCATTCAGTTGAACATCTACATGCATCGCGCCCGGATCGGATCTCGTGCAAAAGCATCTGATTACTCATTAATTTGAGCGTCTACATGCAAGCGACATCGGATCGGATCTCGTCAAATTATACCCCTTTATTTGGGAAGATATACATACAGATATCGATCTATATACATTTCGACCAAAGCGAAGTCCTAAGCTATGTTTGTACCTCTCGAGGGAAAATATACACTTGAATGAGTCTAAATACATTCGACTACATACAAAGTCTAAGCTATATACAAACTCATTCGGGCTTCGAGCTCCACCTCGCCGGTCTCGTGAAGCTGCACGATTGAACAAAATCTCGGTCGGCGGTGTGCGCTGGAGCGAACTCGGTGCCTTCAACCCGATCGATAAGGCGGAATCACGCGGCCTACTCGGCAGCGATGCGCTCGGAGGCACCCCGACCTGAAATGGTGACCCCGGGACCACCGCGACCTGCTCCAGAAGGACTTTGAACCGGCACAGGTGTGTCCCGACCCGCGGGGCGCTCACAGGCGAGGCTACACCCGAGGTCGCACCTCGACCTCGTGAACTCGACGCCTGGCCAGGACCACGACCAACCGCCCTACCTCACCTTCCCCGCCGACCTGCAGCCCTCGGGTGCCTCTGATCTGCCGAGGACCGCCCTCTAACTGCTCCCCCCTCAGGGGGACCCATCATCCGGAGCACTTCGGCATGATCGGTGTAGCCGCCTCCTCCTCGGGTTCTTCTATTATTGGACGGTGGAGCCCAGCTGTGGACTCGGCTGGGGTGGGGCATGTGCCGTTCTGAGCGATCTCGTACATCCGCATGTACTTCATGATGGAGTTGAGGCAGTCTTTAAACTTTTGCTATTAGGCCCTCCTCGTCCCTCGGCACCATGCCGCTTTGCGATGGCTACGAACTTGGTCGTCGACACGATATGGTAGTTCCACCCGATCGGTAGATTACCTTCTCATACTCTGCGTGCTCCTCCGAGATCCGAGCTAGCTTCTCCGCCGTCGGCTCATTGCTCCTCCGCGATGTATCAGGCGTCCTTGGATCACATCGGTAGATAAATCCACCCCCTGGACTTCGAGTTGTGTGATCCTTAGCTTTAGAGCCTCGTTCTCAGCCAGGAGGCGGGCCACTTCTCGATCGGCCTCTTGTAACTTCTTTTTCAAGTCGGTGAGACGACGTCGGTGACATCCATCTTGACCAAAACACAGGTCGGTTCGGTGAATCGGCCCTCAAGCGACACCTCCTCGTCCTTCTCAACTAAAGCGACTCGAACTTCTTTCGACTTGGTCGACAAGTCGTGATCAAGTCCAGCGTATTGAAGCGAAGTGCTAGAGATAAACAAGACAATCGCATTTGACGGTGTTTATTATTCAAAAGTGAAAAATTTTACAAAGCGGGATCTAGCGACCCGGCAGATCGACCTATTACAAAGGGCCTTGTAATATCCTGTAGAGTCGCTTTTTCAAAACTTCGCCATAATAAGAGATGCTAATAATAATAATATTCCTTTCTAAGGAAATCTTTTCGTTTAAAATCAATTAGGAGCTTGAATAGTTTCTCATTAGCATGCATTATCATGATCGAAGAATTTGAATTATTAATCTAGTTACACGATAAATTGGGTTTAGTGCATTTATATAAGTTAATAGTAATAATAGCATATATAGCTTGAGGAAGCTATTACCAAATCATATATATAGAAATATCTATTGATATAGGAAGATATTATAATATAATGGAGCACCTCATATTTATGCAAATCGGTTTTGTATTATTTAAATTACTAACGTGTTGCATTTTACGTGCATGGACAAGTCTGCTATATGACAATTAAATATCTAGATAAATAATATATGCATATATCTAAAAAAAAATGATTGGAAGCTCCATGTGTGAATCATGTGCTACAACTTTCAAGTATTAAGTGACAATGTGGATTAATTATCTAGCTTAATTAAGTAATCAAAATTACGTATAGTACATATACAAATGTGTATAAAAATATATAAGTGCATGTATAGTGGTGCATGTCATGTTCATTAAATGTATGTGAGTGTGTGTCGTGCATCTTGAGTGTGTTCATAGTGTGTAGTGTGTAGGTGTTAGCATGAGGAACTTTAAAGGTGACAAGTGTCACGCATGAAAACCACCAACACCACCTCATGTCTTCCTTTTCCTCACTTTCAGCAGCAACCACAACACCATTCCTATTCTTATTTTACTCTGAACCACAAACCCACCATCATATTTATCTCTAATCCTTCTTTCATATAAGCCACGAGAAGATCAAGTCTACACCAACACCTCCTCTACACACATCCTTGGCTATATCTCACCCCTTCATTCTCTATACACCGCCTCCTATGGCCATGATACCATCATAATAATCTCTCGTCTTTTATCTATCGGGGTTACCTAACTACGTCGAACTCTTGTGCCTCTTAGACAACACTCCTTGGGCGAGCTTAAAGGGTCATCAACCATAGCAAGAACTATGGTGAGAATTTCCATTACCTTTACCATTCCCTTAACTAGAGCCCCATGCAGCTCATTTATATAAGTGGCAGCCTTCTTTGGTCTCATTAACAAGAGTCGAATCTCTAGCACAAAAGCGGATGGCCAAAGCTTTGAGCGGATCACTTCTTCGTCTCTCTCGAATCAATCATATGGTATATATCCATACTTGTTTCTTGACAATGACCCACCCAAGTTATACATGCATGTGATAAGAGTTTGGGTTTGTGAAATATAAAAGTATCTAAGTGCTTGCATGTATGTGTATATGTGTGAATGTCGATGCATATTAAATTAATGAGTGAAATCATAATTCTTGATCATTGTATGTTAGTTGGAACCGACTGAATGTTGAGTTTGGTAAACTTGGAAGTGAGTTGGGGTGATAAATTCACCATTTTCGTATGATATAACTGTGCACATAAAGTGTTTGACGAAATGAATGAAAGAAATTAATGAAACTATGAAAACAGGAAGTTAGCTATGTGAACAGAGACTTTATAAAATTAATTGACTAAGTTTTGATGGTCAGATGATCACCAAATTTAACTATGTTGTAACTAAACGTGTCTACCATGTCTCTGTAAAATTTAAAGTCCATCCAAGGTGTTTTACTATTTTAATTATATTTTTCAAATTCACTGCACAAAGCTGTCGAAATCCCCTGTCTAAAGCCTAAGGTATTTAGCTTACGTCTAGAGTTTGGCTATTAGGAAAATGTCCTAATTCTGCATAAACATCATTTAGGATGTATAGAATCTTTCTGTAATTTTCTAGATTTTTCTAAAAATTTTTACTATATATTTCAAATTTAAAAGGAACTGCACAACACTGTCTCGACAAGGATAGCTTGTTGTAAAATATTTTAGCTCCCAACCTCATGTGAATATTTGGTGACGATTTTCTGAATTAAATTAGATTCAAATGATTTCAAAATGATGGGTCTCATTCCTATATCCTTCTTAATAAGCTCTTGGTGAATTTTGAAGTTAACGTATCGATGAATCTTCTTGACAAAATGCCTAAGTCTGAATTTTGCGAGAGAAGTGCGAGCCGATTGTGGCGACTTTCACTTTGGTTTCTTCATAAAATAGGTTACTTCCATGTGTAGTTGTGATCTGAAAAGTTTGGACTCGATCCGAACCATATAGGTATGCTTTTAGTCCATCTTAAATCACTTACCCAAAAGCTGTCCGTTTCAACTAGTCAACTTTGAGCTCATGTATCTCTTGATGCATCGGTATCTCTGAGTCTTTCGAAAGTAACGTGTAGTTCTTGTTACCAAGGTTTCGAATGGGGTCTCTCTCCCGTTTTGTTATTTTGAGTCAAAGTTCGAGCTTCGTAATATACTTCGTCGTTAAGCGAATCTGGAAATTTTGAAAATATTCTAAATGTCGATTCGAGTTGCTTATTTTGAGACCTTATATCTCCAGAACCATAACTCTTGAACCCGTTTTCCTTCTTAGAACTTGTAGTAGATGTTTAGAGGTTTACATAATGTGTCTTTGTGCGACCATACGTATTTTGAATCGAGAGTTATGAATTGTCAAAGTATGTTACTTGACGACTTTGCTCGAGGTTAAATACTTAAAATTTGGCTAAGTATTGGAACTCACCTCGTGAAATATGTCTTATGTGACTAACACTGCGATAATTGATGTATTCATACATATTATGTCATAAGCATGTTAGAGCATTAATAAGACACGAAAAATGATAAAACAACAAAACATGGTATTTTACGAAGCATGTCTTAATTGAAAATACTTGACTACATGCTATTACATGATCAATTAAGCGCTACCATGTCATGACATGCACTAGAGTAGAAATATGGGTTATAAGACCCGATGGATATTTCAACTCAATACCTTAAGGCAGGAATAGACATGCTAAGCATAAGACTTGGATTAGAAGTTCTTTATTAGTATATATATTAAAGCTGGACTTATCGTGTAGGACTTGTTAAGATTCACCCAAGACAATCATTGGAGGTGTGCACGTAACACAAGTTGTTGGTACCACTTGGTGTGGTGGGATCTATTTTACGCAATGTATTTGGGTTATTAAGCCCCAAGATGTTTATTAAAATTGAGAATTGCATCTTGATTTTATGCTCATTGCTTGGTCTTGACCTTGGGCGGTTTAACCGCCACTGCTTCGGCCGGGAGTAGTTAACGATCGTGCCTCGAGCTAAATCTTGGTGAGGTAGTGTACGGAAGTCAGCTGGGTGGTCGGCCGAGTTCCCGGTTTGGCGATGTTGACCATTAGTGGAACATTGTTTCCCCATGGTCGATGGGTATAGCACAGATCGAAGAGCTATGATGATTGATTGTGCACTACGAGCTTTGCTCGAAAACTATGTTTTGCATATATAGGGATAAATTATTTTACTTTTAAAACCTCCCATGATATGTGGTTTAGCATGCACTTTTCTAAGCGCTTATGAGCATTCTTTATTAAAATGAGTACGCTAGTACTCATCCCAAAATCTTTTCAAATGCTTTTAGGTCGAGGAGCTGGCATGGCAGAGTGAGACAGCGACATCAGTACCTAGACATTGACTTGTCAAGTATGTTATGCTTTTGGAAAATCTACCCTCCACTATATTTGTGAGACTGTAGACCTGGGCATTGACTACGCCAAGTGTCTGCTTTTTGCCTTCAAGCTGCATAGCCAAAAACGCATAGGCCCCTATATCTGGGATGACATTTGCACCACCCTATTCTCATGTCAAAACTTTGACTATTTAACTATTTATTTGAATTTAATTCCCTTTTAATTTATACATTTACGGGATCTCGTCATAGGTTTGTTGTTCTGACACATATATGTCATAATTCCTCAATATATATAATATTATATGTGTGACTATCTTTCTTCGTTCCTTGTCATTTCCTTTATTTCACTCATAACCCGTGATATCCTCTGTCCCAACTTGGTGGTGGGTGGGATATTACACCTGTGACCTCGGGCCCCACAGCCTCACGGCCCCTGCCCTCTTGCACTGCTTTGCTTGCTGCAAGGCCCCTTCGGAAGGAAGCTCCGAGCTCGGCTCCTCCTCCCCCACCTCCTCCTCCTCCGCTTCGGCGCGCACCTCGGCGAGAAGCTCCGGAGTTCAGGATCTTCGTCCTCCTTGCCTTTGGGCAACGGCCTCCGCCGTCGAAGGGAGGAGGCTGGGCCTTGAGCCTCGGAAGGGAAAGACCCGCCCGGCAATCACTCTGGCATAGTTCTTGTTCATCGTCTGGGGGGCGACCTAGACCCAGCCATGTTTGACTTTGTCGAAATCAGGCATCTGGGCCGCCAAGCCCTCCAGGTGGTCCGACACGACCTTCGTCCGAGTACGGCGGCCAGGTCGGAGATAAAGGAGGAGAAGGTCTCCGATTCGATGAGTCTGCTGGTGAAGGCCCTTAACATCGGCCCTTGACCCTCCAGCAAGGCACTCCTCTCCTCGGCCATCTTCCTCTTCACCTCAGCCGCCTCCTCTCGCGACTCCTCGAGCTCGGCCCGAGCCATCTCCAAGGCCCATGCCTTCTTCTTGAGGGCGGTCTCGGCGGCCTCGGCAGTGATCTTCGCGGCCTCGGCCGCGGCCCTCTCGGCCTCGACGTCGGCTCTTGCGGCGGTGGCGTGGCCTCGGAGACCCTGCGGCCTCGGCAAGCAGCCCGCTCCTCTCGATGCCTCGTACCGAGAGACGCCCTCGGTAATATACCCCATGATGTGGTGCAACTCCCCCATCACTGAAGTGACATCCTGAAATTCAACATAGTCAGGATTGTATCACGAAGGAAACATCAAGAAATATAGAAGAGACACATGCCTTGGGGAAGGATATGGGGGCGAAAGTCGGCACCTCGGACGGTGTCAGATGCGAACGTCCGTCGCCGAGGCGGGCTTGGCCCGGTGAGGTGCCGTCCTGTGAGCTTAGATCGCCCATCACCTCGGGCACCTTACCCACCACCACCACGGGCGCCTTGCTCGGCTCGGCCCGCCTCGCCTTCTTTCTTGGCCACGAGCTCGGCGACTTTGCGGGGGTCGCCTCGGCCGCATCCACCGCCTTCTTCTGGGAATCGAGCTTCACTGCAAAACAAGATAAGGAGTTGATGAGCAAAGAATGCAGTACACAAAATAAGGATAGTGGGGTGCCCTCACCCGATCCGACCAGGCCGGGAGCACCGGACCTATAAGCGCTCAGCCCGGCGTTGTTCAGGTCATTCTTGGCAAAATCAATGGATGCTATCTCACCAAGGTCGTTCAGCATCTTCTCCATGGGGCCCGGGGCTTGATTTTCCGTCCTTCATCGCACCGAGGCCCGCTCATACCTCGGATGCCTCTCGGCCGTGGGAAGAAGTACTATGCGCGATGGGACGCGCCGAGGCCGCTATCTTAAACTTCTACTGAGGAGGCAGATAATATACCCTCCTATGGCCTTGGCGCTAAAAGCGCATCAAGACCTCGAACGACAACTCCTCCCCAACGCCATAGCGGGACGACCCTAGCCCCACCCACCGACCTAATGGAATTCGAGGTCGGTTGACATATGGGGATCGAAAGTATTCTTGAAAGCTAAGGAAAATTGGGGCAAAGGAAACCTAAGGCCAGCTATCGAGCTATCTACATACGATAATAAACCCCTCGGAGACCGCCGCCCTATCATCCGGTCATGGCGAGCACCACCACGCCTCCTCCGAATACGGTATTCCTTGGTATCTCAAAAGCTCCTCCGTCAACCTCGACCTCGCCATGCCAACCCTAAGTCATCCCATACCGATGATACCGGTGGGACCCTAGCACTAAGTCTATGGACCTACCCGGCGGTTATAGCACATATAGTCCTTTATATCGGGACGAGCGGCGGAACCCGAGGCGAGAACCGGAATTTTCGAGCGAGAAGGAAGAAGAAGAATACATACTTACTTTCGATGAGATGTTTGGCTCCTTCAACAAGTTCACAAAGGTTGGAAAATTTTGAAAAGTAGAATCTCTGATGCAAAGTGTGGAAGAAGAAAGTGAACAGTTGCCTTATTTGGGCCTATTTACGGGGCAAGTGGCGCCTAAAACTACTTTTTAAACTTTCACACGTGCCTACCCACGATTGGATGAGGAGTTGACGTGCGCACGTAGTTCGAGCGCCCAACTACCGCCTGGCGCGTATGACGTACTCTACGGTAAGACAGACCGCCAGTCTGATCGTTTGATGATTACGTTGACCTCATACGGCTCGGACCTCGGACCTCGTTCGCTTCCACATCCAAGAAGGCGGCACCTCAGCTCGGACCTCGGCATCCTGCCAATGGACATCGCCCCCTACAAGAACATCTCCATCCAGCTCGGACCTCGGCGTCCTCCAGGAGTCGGTGCCGCTAAGGCCACACCTCGGCATCCCCGGAGGCGGTGTCGCTCGGGGCGGACCTCGGTATCATCGGCATGATATCTCTATCCGGATCGCCTCGGGTCGGACATCGGCATCCTCCAAAAGCGGTGCCGCTCGGATCGGACCTCGGTGTAACACATGCGAGGATCGCTATCCGGTCGGACTTGACTTCCTTTTGCAGCACATCTTTGTCAAATGACAGGCGACTCCAGCTCGGTCCCCAACAAGCGACGCATGCCCAGAACGCCAAACCATCTACCTCAGTTTGAATCCAAGCAAACCGATTAAATCCTGACACCAAAGAGATCGAGAAACCTTCGAGAACAGCATCAGCCGAGCAATATCCTACCTCGGCAACGCGCATTCTTTACCTCACCTCGGCATGGCTGTTCCTCAACTACTCGGGGGGGAAGGGCTATGATGGGATATGGCCCAACCACTCGGGCCACCGACGAGCCCAAACGAGTTGGGCACGACTTTATAGCGGCCACGTGGTTATGCAAAGGCCCGTCCCAAACCTAGCGACCTCAAACCTAATCGGTGAAGGCTAAGAGTCCCTATGTCATGAGGCTAAGAGTCCCTATGGGCAAGAGAGCAGTCCCTACATACAGAAGGCTAAGAGTCCCTACATGGGAGGGATCAGTTCGACCTTAGGGTCCTCAGATATGTATAAATAGGAGTTAGATCGAAGGTAGAAGGGTTAGCAATTTCTTGAATACTAAGAGCTTTTAAGCTACACTCACTGTAATCAAAACATAGTGAAAGTATTGAGGAATCACTCCTCCGTGGACGTAGATCTCATTAACGATCGAACCACGTAAAAGCCTTGGTGTTCTTTACTGCTTTACATAAATCTCACATATCTACATATATTAGATTTATCAGGGTGAAATATCCTATTCATGATATCCATAAATACTGTTTGTGCATTTGTAAGTCCAAAGGGCATAACGATGAATTCGAAATGACCATACCTTATACGGAAAGCCGTTTTAGGTACATCCTCTGGTCTAATCCTCAATTGGTGATATCCCGACTTTAGATCTATCTTTGAAAAGACTCTTACTCCCTTAAGTTGATCAAACAGGTCGTCAATTGGGGAAATGGATACTTATTCTTAAGAGTTATCTTGTTTAACTCTCGATAGTCTATGCACATCCTCGATGTACCATCCTTCTTCTTCACGAAAGGACGGGTGCTCCCCATGGAGACACACT
Source organism: Salvia rosmarinus (assembly GCA_036937905.1). Classification (NCBI taxonomy): domain Eukaryota; kingdom Viridiplantae; phylum Streptophyta; class Magnoliopsida; order Lamiales; family Lamiaceae; genus Salvia; species Salvia rosmarinus. The sequence continues at coordinate 69,961,019 of CM072819.1, read as the reverse complement.
AGGTCTAATAAAACCTAACTCCAAGAGTTCTTGCATTTGGATTTTCAACTCCTCCAGTTCTTCGGTGCCATCGGTATGGGGCTTTTGACACGGGCGAGAACTCGGTTCGAGTCGATCGTGAACTCGATCGTCGGTTTGGCGGTAATCCGGTAGTTCTTCCGAAACACATCGGGATACTCCTTCATGATCGGACGTCTTCTATTCTCCTCTCATTCTAATCTTCCTCACGGAGGTAGAGCGAGGTAGGCATGGTTCTCGGTCTTGTTCAAAGAACGCGTCCTTGCTTGTAGTGCGGATATGATTGGAACTCTCCTCCCATGCTTGATCCGTGAAGGTCGGTAGGTTCCTCTCGGGATGTTGGAAAGAAATTTTCCTTTCATTGCAGGATGGTCGCACTATGTTCGGTTAGCCAATCCATTCCTAGGATTATGTCCACATCCGTCATAGGTATGGCGTGAAGGTTATCTGTCATAACCTTAAGTGAGCTAGTCAAGTTCTAGGTTCGAGCATATGTGGGTTACCATTCTTATGCCTTCTTTGGAGAACAAATTCTCATTATTTGTTCGGTAGCGTTTAGGATCTAATCCTAAGTTCTCTCGATGCTTGAGAAATAAAAGAGTGCGGCGCCGATGTCAAGCAGTGGGATAATAGGTAATTGGAGGTATTCCCATACCTTGATTTCCTTGGTTCCTTGGCGGCTCTTCGGGAACTCTCTTTCCTAGTTGAGGCGCAGCCCTCGCTTCTTTAGGCGGTTGTTGTTCTTGATAATGTTGTTGTGGTTCTTTGCGGTTCTTTCTCTTGTTGTTGTTGTTGTTATTCTTTGTGGCTGCGGCTGAAATTTTGTCGCCATTGTTGTCGTCGTTGTCGCCATTGTTGTCGTCGTTGCCGCCGTGGTTGATATGGTCGTTGATTCGGTGATAATCTTGAACGAAAGGCATTGTTGGATCGGTTGAGCTTGGATAGCCGGACCGGTTGGACTTGGTTGGGCACATTGGACGACCATTTCCTCTTGGCGTATCGGGGTAGTCCACAGGTAGTAGCCACCGGCCACACTTGAAACATCCGTCATTCGTGAATGCGCATGCCCCTTATGACCCTATGACACCGGGGCACAGGGACCTTCACGAATTTTTGGTTTCCGCCTTGATCACGGGTACCATGGGCGTCCATTAATGCGCGTGCCCGGATGGCACGTTATTTCCTGCCATGGCCTCGCATCGGCTGGCGATGTTGAACCCTTGTCCTTGGTGGGGTCCTTCCCACTTTCTCTTCCACGATCCCCTTGATGATTCGGGGATGCGCAATGACAATCTGTCTTCGGGCATAGCAGCCTCGATGTCAATGCCCAAGCGAGGGCCTCACGGTAAGTCGATTCCGTGACCAGCAAGCGATACCACGATCTCATGGCGAGTCCCGCCCGAAACTTTCAGTCCTCTTCTCGTCGGTGTCGACTAAGCTGCGCGCATACCGCGACATCTCACGAAAACGCGATCGTGTCTGTGACCGTCGTCTTTCCTGGCGAGGTTGTAGAACTCATGTTCCTTCTTTTTCCGGTAGCTCTTAGGAATGTACTTCTCGTACACTTCCTTCTTAAATTCCTCGAGGAGAAATTTTCCGCTCTTCTTGAGATAGAGTCTTCTCTTCGCCTCCCACCGAAGTCGGCGGCACGGTCATCCGGAAGGCAACACATGACAAGCGTTCCTGAGAGGTGCAGTGGAGGAAGTTGAAGATTCGCTCCAGAGCGTGAATCCAAAGTTCAGCATCCATGGGATTCCCAGTCCCGTTGAAGGTTGGTGGGTTCTGCCTTAGGAATAGTTCCTCGATCCGTCTCGTCGGTGGTGGTGGTGGGGATGGAGTGTCTTCTCTCTCAGGTGTTACTTCACGATTTCTTCTTCTCGACGGCATCCTATCCTTTATAAACACACGTAATTAGAAATATTCTTATACTATCCATCAGGATCAATGCATACATATCAGCACGGTATTCATATAATTACGAGCATAAATCTAGCACACCATCGAACACCACATATCGTAATATTAAACAAAAGCTCTCGAGGAGCTATCACCATATCATATCAATTGCCTCTACGAGGACTTTCATCAGCGTTTTGAAGATTACAAAGACCCGGTCAGTATGATGCCCAAAAAAAAATATCAGCATCACTCCGTGTACCTAGTCACGGTGCGTACAAAAATCTAAACGCTACCGTGGTCATCAAAATAGGGTTCATGTCGGAACGACTCGTCGTCTCCGCATGCATCAAAAGATATACAGAGTATATAGACAAAAGATAATCTAGTCCTAAGAACTAGATCTATGGTCGCCCGGGGTGTAGATCGGGCTCCATGTGTCGGAGTCGGGACTGGAAGCATGGGAGCTATCCACTCCCTCCATCTCGTCGTCAGCTGATAGATCTCCCTCGGGGTCTTCCTCCGGGTCTTCCTCGGGATCTTCCTCTGGATCTTCCTCGGGATCTTCCTCTGGATCTTCCTCCTCTTCAGCGTCGAGTGCGGGAGCAACGGGCTCTCGGTCTCTAACGACCCTGGCTTCCTCCATAGCCGCTAGGTCTCGGCGGATCTCAGCCATGACTTCCTCGTAGACATCATCCGGAAAAGGGGCAACAACAGGGCGGACATCGGTCTCTCTCACTATACCTGTAGCTATGTCACGGGGATCATCAATCCTCAGCATCATGGTCCAAAGGCTCAGGCGGAGGTGGCGGTGGCTGGACTGGGGGAGAGCCGGTAGGTGGAGGTGGATATGGACACGGCATGACTGGCGGTGATGGCCTGGGCGGGCAATGGCGAGGATGGAATCCTACTGGTGGTAGGACTGGGAAGGTGAGCTGTCGGGTACGGGAAGGTCCCGCCTCGAACATGTTCCTGCCACTGCCAGGCAAGAACACAGGTCCGTCAGCTGCTAAACGAGGCACCTCTGGATGGAGCCACTCCAGAATCTCGTCACGCCAAGTGTATTCCCGTGCGGGGAGATACGATCCGCGCGGTGCAGCTCCGTACACCATGAATACATAGCTCAGATGGCTAGCAAAGCGAGGCAAGTCCGCCTCGAGGTCAAAGCTCTCTCGACGACGGTAAATGTAGTCCGCCGATATCTCACGGGCGTAACCCTGTCAGTCGGATGGCAGTCTCATGATCAGGCGGAGTACACCGTCATAATGCGATGTACCCCGGGCATGTGCAGCAGCCCAGTGACGTGTGAAGTGCGCCAAAAACTCGCCAAGGTCGTCTCCGCGGCACATCTGGTAGGAGCAGTACGATCGTATAACCTCCTCGGGGGTGGCCCTAGAGGACAGAGGGCGCCTAGTTGTGAACACAGTCCGAGCCATCTGAAAAGGAAAGTATCACTATGGTCAGACACGGTAAACATAACGGTGTATCTAGAAGAAGGTATGTACATAATAACATCTGTACACAGAAGGCTATAACAATCTATATCGTACTATGACCTATGTACCTCAATTCCTATGGTGTGACTTTTATGGTTGGGTCTCCGGAAAGAGACGGTATGGTTTCTTAGAGTATAGTAGCGATCGAGGCTTAGCCTTCGGGTAAAGGCTAAGTGGTCATCTTATCTTATCGGGTCTTGGATTTCTTATTTCTATTCACGTTATAGGATCATATCATGTCCGTTCTCATTATGCACTTACAAATCATCATTTCTTTTTCTACCTTCATAGCGTTATACTTTTATTCTTTTCACTTATGCGCGATAGAGGCAAGATCTGTGATGTTCATAATTCCTTCACGTATAGAGGTTGGGACTCATAACAATGATGCGAACCTCGGTTAAGCAATCGCTTCATCATCGTAGACTCGTCGCATTCTCATCATCGAATCCGTTCGGATTGTGATTCTTAAGATTTCTATGTTCTCGTTCTTTCTTAGTATTTCGTTCAATTGGGGTACTTATGTTCTCATACTAAGTTCGGCGCAAAGGGATCATGCGTCTTAAGAGTCTACGTTCTCATGGGGAAACATACTCATTTACATCATGCTTCTATCATGCTTCGCATACAACAGTAAACACAAGTCGCGACACATTGTGCGATAATCAAGCATTCTCATTTACTCATTTACCACGCTCCTAAAGCTTGTAACTATCATTCAAGCTAATGACTAGTCAATTGAAACAACTTTTCAATTTCAAAAATTTCCATTTTCCAAATATTTTTCAACTTCCCAACAAGGCAATATTGAAATTCCACTCACGTTTCATATACTTCAATCATTTCAAAACAATCCTTAGTTGAAACAGTTACCTTCTCCTCGTTGAGCAGGACGACGATGGAGTGCAGTGCAGTAGCAGTCAAACCTAAATAATTTCTAGACTCAACTTTCAACTTAGGATTCAAGGAAAGGGTTTCTAGGGTTCAGAGCGAACAAGAGCTCTGATACCACTTTGTGACGACCCGACTTCCCAAAGAAGTACGTATCATATGGATCGTCACTGGTATAGTAAGGCAGCGGATATAAACACAACTAAACCATGCAATTAACCATTTAACTACTCAATAATGCATAGACAAAAAGGGATAAACTGTTCGATACTAATTCGAGTCACGAAGGACTCGTCGAAAGGTTCGAGGTTCAACAATAACCCAATCGGGGCACAATTCGAGGCAGTGCGACCTCAAGTTGATAAGGTATGAAAGCAATCATAATTCAGGCATCAAAATAATATCAGAGTTAGGCAGCAAATAAGCATGTGGACATGCATATGACGATGCATGCCCAAGGTTCTAGAAACCTTTCTAATTAAGCATCAAAAATAGTTGCTACTCTGCACCACCTCGCACCCATCATCGATCCTTGCTCAACCTGCACATCAAAAACGAAATGCAGGGCTAAGTACAAAAGTACTCAGTGGACTCGTTGCCGAAAACATTTTCTTTGTCAAAAGTTATTAACTGCCCACAATAGCGCATGAGGATTTTAGTTAAAAGACTCATGCCTATCAAACATTTTATCGTTTTCCAAAAGTGTTCGGCCGAACTATTTCATTCACGTTGTTTCCATATCTGATCATTCATTCATTCATTCATTCGCGCACTATGGAGGTGGCCACCTATACATAGTCGCCGTGACCGGTCGAGGTAGCTAACCTTAACACACAGTCACACGTGTACACAATCCGAGTTAGTCCTCAACTAAGTCGGATCCGATCGTTACCCTTTTTTAACGTTGGTAGACCAACACATCCACATACCACATTGATATACCAATCTCAGATAGGATAACAACAAAACATAAACATTTGGCAGTCAATAACATTTCATGTGATAATATTTCATAATGCTTTGTAAAACATGCTTTGAGATATGCATAACATTTTCGTTTCAAGAAAGCCCACCTGCTAATCCAAGCTAGTGGTTCTAAATGAGCAGGTGTGATGTTCTTCCTCGCCGACTACGTACGATCAAAACCTTCATAAGAAAATAGCGTTTCTTAGATTCTTTCTATTGATCGAAGGTTGTTTATAAACTACGACTTAAAGTTCCCAATTAGGGTTCTCTATGATTTTATGTGATCGTTTTAAGATAATTTCCATTATCTTACATTCCCAATTCTCAAGCTATATTACTTCATCGTTCATAGGTGAACTCCAATTATGAATCACATATTCCGAGTCTATCCTCGACTCTTAACCTTAGTTTTATTATAACGTTATTACGTTATAGGTTGTCGGTAATCAAATCATGATCGATAAATCAGGAAACTCTCAAGCCACTAACTAGACTTAACAATTTTTGTTACGTCCTAGTAGGTTATGCTTGACGGCTTGTCGTATTAGCACGATAATTAAAAGAAGAGTATTGACTTATGATTCAAGTGAACACATGCTATCATGTAAGTAAGTACTTAAGAATAAATGAAGTGTTTCGGGAATATTAACTCGACTTTTGGGACATAAGGATCGACATCTTATGTTCGAATCTTTGCTTGCACATTCGACATTGTTTATTTATCCTAACTCGTCGGAGATTACATATGTCGTATAATCGTTGTTCGTTATCGAGTTGTTTTAATGCTCAACTAATATCGTATTGGGTTGTCGTTATTGAGTACTAACATTGTAGCTCGGCTTTTGGTTTTTCTAACTTAGGAACTCGCATTCGAGTGTCCTTTTATTAAATAGAAAACCCTAATTTGGGTCTAACTTAACGCTCGTTAATTCCTTCTTAAGTTATCGAAATTGGTCGATTTCTTTTGGATTCTCGTACGTATAGTATTATGTTGTTTACGTTTGGGTTTTGGTTTGTCGGTACAACATAAACATAAACATCCAACACCAAACAATACCATACACAACATAAACTATAGAAAGGCATTAGAAAACCCTAATTTCTAACATAATACACAATCATTGTGTATGTGTGCATAAGTGTTCCATTCATTTACCATAATCACAACCATTCATTCTAAGCTTATAATTTCACTATCATAACATCATTTAACATTAGAATTAAACTCGTACTTAGCCATTTTGTTACGTTTTCGATAATTAGCAACAATTAGCATATGTATCCAATAAATTCCAATAAAATCATGTTATACTTCTATCATACTATAGGATTTAATTATCAACTCAATATCACCATATAAAATTTTAAACCATAGGTTAAAATTTCTTAAACTTTCGACAATTTCAATTTTGTGAGCTTTGGTGTTCAATAAATTTCACAAAAATTATATCATGTTTATACCATATACTAAACATGAAATATCACTCCATATCATGTATTAAAATTTTAAACCCATGCTTTTATCATTGATTCAATTCGGTAATTCCATCCATATATATATACATATTCAATAAATTCCAATCTTGTACAATATGATTATATATGTAATAACTTGTAATATTAACATCAAACATTAACCAATATTTTATAATATCACACATCCTATTATTTTTAGCAATAAAAATCAAATAAATCATTATATATATATATATATATATATATATATATATATATATATGTAGCTCACGGTTCTTTGCTCAAAAATAGGAGAGGTGTTTGAATAAATTCAAGGTTAATATATGATGTTCATATCATACCCTAAACACCATATCTCAACTATTTTCAACAAACAAAAATCAAACAATACTCTAAAATATATATATATGCCTCGGCCAAAATAATATAAAATAGGAGATGTGTTTCAAAAATCCCAAGATTTATATATGATGTTTACATCATATATTAAACACCATATCTCAACTATTTTTCAAAAATAAAAATCAAATCATGGCTTAAATAAGTCTCTAAGCTCACGTTTTTTACAAATAAATTTCAAAAGTATTTTGGAAAATTATGATATTTATACTACATTCTTATAATACATTAGTAAGAAACAATATCAAATAATATTCACAAAATCATGCTTTAGCACATATAAAAAGAAATAAAGCATAAATCGAAAAAAAACAAACATGCTCCAAAAATTATGAAATTTTTACAATAGCCTTAGAACATTATTCTAAGAATTTTTCATTCATATCTTGAGAGCATTTGATGGCTTTAAAGTCACGAAACAAAATGAGGAGCAAACTAGGGTTTTTAAACCCAAAAAAATCAAACAAAATTTTCACTCCATTAGGATGGAAGAGGATGATGAATAATACCTTCCTATGGTATTAGAAAGATTATTTGAGTGTGGGAGGGGTTTGGAAGGAGGATTAAAGGCTCCAAAGTGTGAAGAACAATGGAGAGAATTTGAAAAAGAGAGAGAAAATGTTCCAAAGTGTGAGAGGCTGTAATGGACCGTGAGGATGCTGTATTCCAGCCTAAAGGGCTTTCCTTAGCTCATTTGGGTTGGTCTTGGTGGTGGTTGGGAGGTGGATTGGTCAAATTACCCGTTTTGGCGTGTTAATACGGACTCTTTAAGTTTTAACGCGCTTTCGATTGATTTCTTGGAACCTTAAGGTTTTATATTATTAAATAGCCTCCAAATGACTTATTTTAATGATTATAAAAATTTCATGAAGTTCGGACGTCGTCCGATAAGTCAATTCCGAGTTATCGCGGAAAAAAGGCATTCGGCGATTAAATTACGCTCATTCAAAAAATTCTATTGAATTTTTGAGCTTTCAACATTTATTTGAGTCTTATAAATCATAATTTATTGATTTAGACCCTTGGTGCGAGTTTCGGATCGTTCGGATCAGATTAGGGTTTTTCCGGTCTATTTTTCCCGACGTTCGGTTAAGTTCTTCGAAAATTTCTTTCAGAAATTAATTTTTATAATTTCTAAATTCATAATAATATATTCCTTCATGAATTTAATTTTTATCATTAATTATCATGATTAGCACGGACTGGAAATTGATCCGGCTCGTAAATAGTGTTTTTAAGACTAACCGGGCAAGTATGCCCGAAAATTCTCATTCTTTGGCTTCTCATATGTTTTCGCGAGAGGATTCTAGAAATGAAATCCTTTTGTCAAGATTCATTCTCGATCTTTCATTCTATGTTCAGGCTCTTCAGAAAACCCTAATCCGGTAGGATTAGTCACTAGTTTTTGATTTCTCTAGTTTTCGATCTCCGAATCGATTCTAATTCATTTTGTTGGTTACCTTAAACATAATTAAGGTCTAAGTACCACAAATAAGTGATTTAAACATCACTAATAAAAGTTTTAAATTTTTCGGGTTATTAGAATAATAGTGACTGTGGGAGCTGTAAGGACAATGCACGGCCGATCACAGCGACGTAGAGGGAGGCCTCCTTCTACGGTGTTAAATGATAATGTTATGGTAAAAGGATAAGGATATGGATCATACATACAAGTAAAATGCTTGGCCAAGCGATGATGTTTATGAACTGATGAAAATGATTTAGTAAGTACAAGGCATTTCAAGAAAAACCATTGTATCTTACCATGATGTGGCAGTGAAATTTAAATACGATAAAATGTTTTGGCATGAGTCCACTGAGTGCATTCTTGTACTCAGCCCTGCATGTTTGTTTTTAAATGTGCAAGTTGAGCTGTTGATGATGATGATGGAGGGTGTTGAGGAGTCGAGAATGCTTTTTGTTGTTTATATGTTAGAAACCTTGAATACACATCGTCATATGTGTATTCACATGTTTTCCGCTGCAGTTTGAACAATGTTTATGTTATGTTATGATATTAACAGTTGAAGTCCTTCAGATCGTTGGTATTCTTTTGGATCTGTTGGCCTAGCCTTTCTTGTACATTATGTTATTAATGTATATAATGGTCGAATCGTCTTATTTTACGTGTTATATGTCTTGAATTAGGCTTTCATGAACCCTAATTACTATTCCTAGTACTAGTCCTCTTTAATCCGTCCTTAGGATTAGCGGGCTGTTACAGAGTGGTATCAGAGCAGTTTGCTCTTTGATCCAAAACCTTCTTCCAAGTTGAGTCTAGATTGAGTCACTAGACTTCTAGAAATCAGCTGACTATACTCAACACTCCATCACATCCAGCTCAACCGGGACGAGGTAAATGATTTCCTTCTCAAATTCTTGAAATGAAAAGTTTAATGATGAACAAGATTGAAATTATATTTTTGAAGGAAAAAGGAAAGAAATTTTATGATATTCGATTGAATATAAGTTACGAGAAAGGAAATTTCAAAACCTTGTTGTTGAAATCAATGAAAGTTGACTGATGTTGGGAAAAGAAAGTTATGAAAAGTGATCATATTCGAAATGAATACCTATGTTCGATAATGGGCTTTATGTGCCACGAATGAAATGTTGAATTAGCAACATTCAGTTAATACATGCTTTAATAGATTATGTTATGAAATTGAATAAAATTTTCAAGTTTTCATAATCAAATTCGTTCAAATTTCAAGATTATGTATAATGAATAAATATGCTTGAAACGAACGTGAATGGCCAATGTAGAAATGATGAATTCTTCGGAATTCAAAGAAATATGCATGTATGAATGAATTATGTTTTCATTATTTGAAACTTTAGTTTCAAATTTCAATATTGATTATGACAAATGATATGTCGTCACAAGAAGAACATAGACGAGTAAGAAGCATGATCACGAATTGCAAAAGAACTTAGAAGTATGAACTTCCTTCCCTTACTAGAACAAAAGAATGACATGAAGAACAAAAGTAACGATAACCTCGAGCTTCGAAGGCAAAAGACGAATGTGAAAAACGAGTACGACCTCGACATTGGAAATGAACGACGTCGGCATCATCATCACGACCTTGGCATGTTCGACTTCAATCACGACTTCGGCATGTGCGACTCGATTTTGACCTCGGCATGTGTGACCTCGATCTCGGCATGTGCGACCTCGATTTTGATCTCGGCATGTGCGACCTTGATTTTGACCTCGGCATGTGAGACATCGGCTTCGACCTCGGCATTGCGACCTTGACCTCGGCATGTGCGACATCGGCTTCGACCTCGGCATGTGCGACTCTGACCTCGGCATGTGCGACATCGGTTCGACCTCGGCATGTGCGACCTTGACCTCGGCATGTGCGACATCGGCTTCGACCTCGGCATATGCGACCTCGACCTCGGCATGTGCGATATCGGCTTTGACCTCGACATGTTCGACCTCGGCATGTTCGACCTCGACCTCGATCTCGACTTCGACCTCGGCATGTGCGACTTCGACTTCTACTTCGGCATGTGCGACCGTCGACTTTGACTTCGGAAATTCATAACATCGACTTCGATATGTCGACCTTGGTAGCCTGTACTACCTCGGCATCGGCAACGGCATGCACAACCTCGGTGTCGGCATCGCCAACAATCTCGGCGCGAGCGCGCAAAATTTTTCTGCACTGCGCAGTGATTTTGTTTTATCTCGTTTTCTTTTGTTTGAACTCCAATTTATGCACGGTTTTCACCTGAGTACTCCTAACACACTGAAATTCATTTGTTATGAAGGGCTGAACCCCTGTTTCCTACTCCAGAATTTACGAGAGTCTGTTGAATCTTAGTTCGGGTTTTCTTAGGACAAAGACCTTATAGTATAACATAGACCTTAGAACGCTACTAGATAATAAGTTTCCCAGTAGAATAAGAAAGCTACGATGTGTGTTGTACATGAAAACATTTCCTTATATCATTTATCTGTTTAATAGATGTGTTTGGATTGTTTATCTGCTTTTTAGATTGTCCAGTTTATCCTAGCTACTTAAACGGATTTGCTTAAGTTTTATTTTATCATTTATCGGATAATGTTTAGTTTGACTTACGCTAGTTTTATGCATGGCGATGGAGGAGATCGTTATACTGCTAGAGAAGGCTATGACCAAATGCTACGCCGAGGATGTAGTTCGTGCTTATCGTGAATATTGGATGTGTTTCGGTGATGACTTGGGGGAATTCTTGATGCAATACCTCAGACACTGGAGGGATGCTTGAGTATACGGTGTGACGGATTTCGACGGTGTCAAGCGCCTCTTGACCCGACTCCCGTGCGACTGGGAGGATTATGTCCGGGAGGTGTCCGGAGACTACATCTACCGCGTGGGCGGAGACTATGACTTGATCGCAGACTTATCGCGATTCATCAGCCATCTGAGCTATGTTTTCTGCGTATATGGAGCCGCCCCGAGAGGACCCTACCTCCCTCCGAGGGAGTATACCTGGCGTGACAACACGTCAGAGTGGCTATACACTAAGGTTCCAAGACAGGTTGATCCGGTGGTGCCCCGGTATCTTTTTGATGAGGGTAGACTTGCTCGCGTGGATAGGGCAGCGCGACCGATAGCACTGGGGGCGCCTGTTTTTCCACCGTTGTCTTTTGGACATCCTCTACGTCCACCACTCCCGCCCCTACCGCCGATGACAGCTCCACCACCTCCAGCAGAGCCCTACCGCCGTACAGCGAGGATGAGAGTGTCGGACACTCGTGATGACTACAGTCCGATACGTGATGACTACGGCCCGGTGCGCGACATTCATACGATAGGAGATGATGGGGCAGGACCATCTAGAGTACACGCACGAGAGGATGATTCTGATGAGGAAGAAGATCCTGATGAGGACGAGGACGAGTGAGAGTTCAGACGAGGATCATGGACGTAGATTTGTGAAGACATGTATAGTTAGTATATGTATGTAGCGTGGTTGCTTATGTAAATAGTGGAAGGAAAACTTAGTGTTTTGTAATGATGTGTAAGCCTGTATGTATGCAACTTCCTTTTTAAGACTGCTTGTACAAAACAACCCTTCTTATGGCACAATTTCCTGATATATGTATACATGACCCTGAAATGGGCTTTTGCGGCAAGAATGTGTATGACAAAGATGAAATGTTTTTATTAAAGCTGTTTTACAATAAGACTATGTGATGATATTATGTATGTTTAAATTGCGAAAACGATATGCGATGCTAATTGTATGTCTTATATAGCAGAATGCCGCCTAGACGAGATCCTGAACAGGGAATTAGAGGTAGAGGAAGAGGAAGGGGAAGAGCTAGGGGAAGAGGTAGAATCACAGTACAAGAACCGGAGGATATACCACGACCACCCCCACCTCCACCTGATCGTAGGATAGAGGAGCTCTTTCTTAGGAAGAACCCTCCTGTCTTTAACGGGAAAGGAACTCCGGATGATGCAGAGCAGTGGATAAGAACAATGGAACGGATTTTCGACTTTCTACGATGCACAGCGCAAGAGCGACTGTCGTGCATTACTTTTCAACTTACTGGACCTGCTGACTTCTGGTGGGAAGCCAGAAGGAAGATTTTTACACCGGAACAAATGGATGAGTTTACCTGGGAGGAATTCAAAGGAGAAATGTATGACAAATAAATCCCGAAGAGCTATAGGAAACGGAAGGAGCACGAATTCTTCGTTTTAAAGCAAGAAAAGATATATGTGCCCGACTATGATCGCACTTTTTACGATATGTCAAGGTATGCTCCTGATCAAGTGAGCACAGACTTGAAGATGTCAGAGAAGTTTAGGTCGGGTCTAAGGCCAGAGATAAGGATGTCTCTCGCCAGCCATGGAGATTTGACCTATAACGAGGCTCTTGGACGAGCTCTAGATATTGAGACAGCGATGCCAGAGGACAAGTCGGCATCAGCACAGACGCAGAATACAGGGGATAGAGGAAAAAGGAAATGGGAAGCAAATTATGGTAACAATAATCGGGGAAATTCTGATAGTGTGAACAAAAAACGGCAGGGGCAAGGTAATGTGGCGCCTCGGGGCGAGGATGGAAAAGGCCGGTCTTTTCCTCCGTGAAGCCCACAAGAAGCGGCGAGGATCTTCCGTGCCCGAAATGCCAGAAAATGCACAAAGGAACGTGTATGGCGGGCAGTGGAAACTGTTTTAAGTGCGGAGTAAAGGGGCACTATGCTAACAATTGCCCAGGGACACGCCCGGAAACAGTGGTAAGGCCGAACCAGCCCGGCAATGCCCAGCCGCTCAAGGCTATCCAATTCCAGCCCCAACCTTAGCGAGCAGTACAAGAACAACAACGATGGCAAGCAACCCAAAGAACAGAGGCGGCAACCACAGCGACAACGTCAAGAAGAAAAGCAACAATGCAACAACGAAGAATCAACAAGGGCAAGCACCCCGTCAACCTCAATCGGCCCAGGCTAGAGCATATGCTCTACATCGGAGGCAAAATGAACAGAACCAGGGAAACCTGGCAGGTATGAGAATTCTGCTCAACGTATCTGTTATATTGTTGTTCGATACGGGTGCTTCGCATTCCTTCATAGCAAGAACATGTGTTGATATGTTGGAACTTAGATCTGAAAAGGCGAATCAGGACATGAGAATCTCTTCACCTATAGGAGGGATTATGACTGTTACATATATTTCCTCGAACCTAGAGTTAAACTTAGGATCACTTAAGGTTCTGGCGAACAATTTGAACATAATACCCATGGGTGATGTAGATATAATTTTTGGAATGGATTGGTTAGCTACAAACCATTCCACGATTCTTTGCAAAGAAAGGAAAATTTCATTCCATTTTCATGGACAAGAAGCTACGCATTTCCACGGAATCAGCATGGGGAGGAAAGTCCCGATTGTATCAGCACTGAAGGCGAGAAGAATGATAAACAAGAAAGGATGCCACGCGTTTCTTGTTTACCTGAACGGAGAAGATAAAACAGATGTGAAAGCTGAAGATGTAGAGATTGTTCACGAATTCCCGGATGTCTTTCCTGAAAATCTACCAGGATTACCTCCTGATAGACAATTGGAATTCACCATCGACCTGGAACCCGGATTGGCTCCAGTGTCGAAGGCACCCTATAGGATGGCTCCGAAGGAACTGGAAGAATTTAAGATCCAAATCCAAGAACTTTTGGACCTAGGTTTTATCAGACCTAGCATATTGCCTTGGGGAGCGCCTGTCTTATTTGTCAAAAAGAAGGATGGTTCCTTGAGGATGTGTATAGATTATCGGGAACTAAATAAAATGATGCTCAAGAACAAATATCCTTTGCCAAGGATAGATGACCTGTTTGATCAATTACGAGGAGCAAGTGTATTCTCAAAGATTGACCTCAAGTCAGGTTATCACCAACTCAAGGTACGGCCGGAAGACGTATCTAAAACTGCATTCCGAACGAGATATGGCCACTATGAAATTATAGTTGTGCCGTTCGGATTAACAAATGCACCAGTCGTATTTATGGACCTCATGAACAGAGTGTTCCATCCATACTTGGACAAATTCGTTTTGGTCTTCATAGATGATATTCTCATCTATTCAAGGAATGAAGAAGACCATAAGAAACATCTAAGGACGGTGTTACAATCCTTGAGAAATGAACAGCTTTTTGCTAAGTTCAGCAAATGCGAATTTTGGCTGAAGGAAGTAATGTTCCTTGGACACATTGTGTCTGCCGATGGAATTAAAGTGGATCCAGCCAAGGTAGAAGCTGTACAGGAATGGAAATCGCCAAGGACCCAGAACGAGATCAGAAGTTTCCTGGGACTAGCGGGTTATTATCGGAGATTCATCGAAGGATTCTCCAAGATTGCAAGGCCAATAACCCAGCTACTCCGAAAGGAAATCAAGTTTAAATGGACTGAAGAATGTGAGGCGAATTTCCAAAAGCTTAAGGAAAAGTTAACAAGTGCGCCAGTGCTAGCAGTTCCGGAAGCGGACAAGGAATATGTAGTTTATACTGATGCTTCTAAGAACGGACTCGGTTGTGTGTTGATGCAAGAAGGAAAAGTGATAGCTTATGCATCCCACCAACTCAGACCACATGAACTGAACTACCCAACTCACGACCTGGAACTAGCTGCAATGGTTCATGCACTGAAAATTTGGAGAAACCATCTCTATGGAGTGAGATGTGAGATCTTTACAGATCATAAGAGTTTGAAGTACTTTTTCGAGCAGAGAGATCTAAACATGAGGCAGAGAAGATGGCTCGAACTGGTAAAGGATTACGATTGTGGTATTAACTACCACCCGGGTAAAGCGAATGTAGTAGCTGATGCCTTGAGTCGTAAGAATCAAAATAAACTAGGATGTCTCTTTACAAAAGAAAAAAACTCGTTGAGGAGTTTGAAAGAATGAAGATTGAATTGATTAAACAACCAGAGACGATCACGAGTTGTATTGCTACACTCACCTTGACGTCTGACTTAAGAAAAAGAATCATAGAAGGACAAAGGATGGAGGAAAAGTTAGAAAGAACAAGAGTCAAAGTAAGGACTGAAGGACTGAAGAACTTTCAGGAAGCATCAGACAATGCTTTATTGTTTGAAGGAAGATTGTGTATTCCAGACAACAACGATCTTCGGAATGAAATCATGAGTGAAGCTCATGACACACCTTATACAGCCCATCCAGGCAGTACTAAAATGTACCAAGATTTGAAGGAAAAGTTCTGGTGGGAAGGTATGAAACGAGACATAGCCTCTTTTGTAGAGCGTTGTCTTGTCTGCCAGCACGTGAAAGCATTGCACCAACGCCCCTACGGAAAATTGCAGCCTCTGGGGATACCCGAATGGAAGTGGGATGAGATAGCGATGGACTTCGTTACGGGTCTACCAAAATCGAAAAGAGGGAACACTGCCATATGGGTAGTTGTTGATAGGCTCACAAAATGTGCGCATTTTCTGCCAATTCAGATTACTCATGGATCTGATAAGTTAGCCCGGTGTGTACGTAAAAGAAATTATACGCCTGCATGGAGTGCCAAAATCTATCACGTCTGATAGAGACTCCAAATTCACTTCAAGATTCTGGGTTAGCTTACAAAAAGAATTAGGCACAAAATTGAATTTCAAAGACATTTCACCCATGCATCGATGGTCAATCAGAAAGGATGATTCAGACACTAGAAGATATGCTGAGAACAGTAGTGTTGGATCGAGGTGCAAAGTGGGAAGATGTTTTACCCCTTATTGAATTTGCCTACAATAATAGTTATCAAGCGACGATTAATATGGCCCCATACGAAGCCTTGTATGGAAAGAAATGTAGATCACCACTTTGTTGGGATGAAGTGGGTGAGAGAAGAATCGTAGGGCCTGAAGCAATAAGTGAAATGATTGAAATCGTCAGACAAATTAGGCAAAGAATAAAAGAAGCTCAAGATAGACAAAAGTCTTACGCTGATACGCGTAGATCTGAGCTACATTTTGAGAGCGGAGATAAAGTCTTTCTTAAAGTCTCTCCATCAAAGGGGATTATAAGGTTTGGAGTGAAAGGAAAACTAAGACCCCGTTTTATAGGACCTTATGAGATCCTAGAAAGAATAGGCCCAGTAGCCTATAGGTTGGCTCTTCCGCCACGTCTGGGGAATGTACATAACGTTTTTCACGTGTCACAACTAAGAAAATACGTACAAGATCCAAAACACGTGATCCATCAAGATGACGTGATCCTCAATCAAGATATGAGTTATGAAGAAGAACCTACGGCGATTTTAGACCGTAAAGTTCAGCAATTACGAAACAAGTCCATTCCGCTAGTCAAAGTGTTGTGGAGACATCATGGACAAGAGGAGGCCACGTGGGAGCTTGAGGATGCCATGAAAGAACGATACCCCAGATTTTTCTAAGGTATGCAAATTTCGGGACGAAAAGGCGGGTAGAATGTAATATCCCGAAGAATTAAATGCCTAATTACGATAATTTAAATTCGTAAATTAGGGTTTCGCCGAAATAATAGAATTAGTAATATATCGAATAATGATTTTGATTAATTATTTAAGTAACTAATTCTATTTTATATTCACTAAGAATTGTGAATTAAAGAATAGAATTTTATTAAGTGTTTCGGCAGTATTATTTTAACGTCGATTGAGTATCGATAGTTAAAATTTCATAAAATTTTCTAAGCAACGAAGCTTAGAATTAAATTCCATATTAAATGGAATAATTTAATAAAGTGATTACGACTTTATTACGACCATTTTGAGATGAGTCGATAATTAACGTTTTGAGACGTTTCAAACGTTAACGTTTAGAGATGAATAGAAAAATGAGTTTAATGATCAAGTAACTATAGTATTTAAATTCCTATGATTATTATATGTAATTAGAGTATTATTAAGCATTAAAAACAATGCTAGATCATTAAGGATTAATTGTTGAATAAGTTTAGAATTTTCGAAAACCCTAATTCGAAAATTAGGGTTTTCTCACATGAAATGATACTAATAATTTTTCCTATGATATAACTTATCATCTAAGAAATATATTATGATATATATATATATATATATATATAATTAGCATGAAAATTAATTATATATTAATGCATAAGTGAAATAGCCGTGAGTTTCTATGTACAATAAGTAGTTTACGTAAGTTTTGAGTATGGATTTGCTATGTTATGAACTAAATGATTCAAGTGGTATCTAATGTACACATTACCAAGTAAGATCAAGTGGGTGAAATGGTGATGTTAGAACCGTGTGTTTTGCTTCCAAAGTGAAGAAAGAAGCTTTCATACAACTCTATGTGATGATGTACTCATACATTTGGGGAAGTGTATTGTTGACTAAATACATGGTATTAAATCAAGAATAAAATTTCCTTCTCTTTGTAAACCATAGAGCCGACGGCTCCACCTCCCAAATTCAAAGAATTGTTTTGTTCAAAAAACTTTGTGTAAGAGAGTAGTTACTTCCATGACATATGCATGGTGAGTCATATAGGAGAAATTTGTGTCTTCATTGTGTGTGTGTGAGGGTGTCGACGGCAATTGCTCCAAAAAAGGCAATGAATTATTTTGTTTCAACCAAAAACTTTTTCAAGGAGTTAATATGGTGATGTATTCAGTTGATGAGTCATAAGTTAAAATAGAAAAGGCTTCCAAATATGTGAGAGAGAGAGAGGACCGAGAGAGAGAGTGAGAGGGTTATAAGTGTATTACTTCATTTACTTAAGTAATATGTATCAAAAAAAATATCAAAACATTTCTCTCTCTCAAAAGCAAGTAGTACCGAGAGCTTTTCCTTTGAAACACCTTGAGTGTTCTTGCTTTCTCCTTAGCAAAAGCTTGATACTAGATCATTGCACATAAAATCAATACCGTTAAAAAGGTTAGAAATCGAACGAGCTTCGATTGTACACTAAGTTTTTAAATTTCTAATGGTTTGATCTTATGTTTCAAGCATGGTTCTTGATTAAGAAATTATGCTAAGCATGATAGTTGTTAATTAATAATGTGTAGTATGATGTTATAGAAGCATGTACCATGTTTAAAATTAAAATTTGAACATGTTATGAAATATATCATGAGTACCGAAAATTTCTTGAAGGAATTAGGGTTGGATTATTGATACATGATGTTATAGGAGCTTGTAGTGATTATTGGGAATTTTAAAAAAAATCCTATGCTATTTATTTTAAAACTACCGAAAATCATGAAAAATGTTATGTTATTGTACAATTTTTATTTAAGAAATGTTATAGCATATTATTGATCTAGGACCTTAGTCATGCACTACATGATTTTTACTAGAATTTTTGGAAACCAAATGTTCAATTTTATCAAAGTGACCGAGAGCTATGGGTTGGGATTTGAAGATTTGTGTGTTGTTATAGTATGATATTATGATGTTATATTGTTATATTACAATGTTTAAGCATTGTGTAATTTTGTTGGAATTTTATAAAAATGTTTAGTATATATATTGGAAGGAACCGAAACCTTGAACATATTTTCCTTAATGTAGAAATTAAATATGTTGGACTATAGGTTATAATTATGATATAGATTAATGTTGGGACCTTTTATAAATTAACTAGAATTTTAGAAAATTATTTGGACATTTAAAGATAATAGCCGTGACTTATGGATTAAAATAGGTGATGCCCAAATTTTTCTATAGTTAATGTTAATACATATTAGTGATACTATGATAAAATAGTACACTATATGAATTTAGAAGAATTTTTGGAAGAAGAATGAAAATTAAAGCTTGAAAACCGTAAGCTTGAATATATATATTAAGGATTTTAATTCCTTAATATCAAGAAAAATAATACATTATATGTCTAGAAATTATTTTAGACATATTAAGAAATTATGAAATTTTATAAACATAGAATACTATGTTTATGGCGAAATGTTATATTAAATAACGTTAGAAATGAAAAATAATGTTTAATGAATAAGTTAATTAATATTTAAGAAAAATATTAATAAAGTTTATCGATTTGCATGAAAAATCGAGAATTATGGTTTTATGAAAAGAAATCGATTGAAAATCGATTTATATGGAAATTGGATATTAAAAATATGAACTATTAAAGAAATTAATAAGAAAAGTCAAAATTGTTGACTTTTGAAATTAACGTATGAAATACGTTCAATAAATACGCTAATACGTGTAAAACGTATTATTTATATAAGGAAATCTCGTTGGTGAGAAAAGATTTCATAATTGAGATCTTTATATCGAAAAACGTGAGAATACGTTGAACGTTTAACCTAAAAGGTTAAAATGAAATAGTTGAACATATCTTGAAGTACGAGAAATGTTTAGTTAAGATACGCGATTGAACGGCGTATTGAATTTGTTAAGGAATTCAAATTATATTAGTATAAGTTGTCAGAGTTTATTCTAAACTTTGAAAATCTCGAAAAACGTGAACGACGTACTGAGATCGTTTTATACATAAAGGTGTGGACGCTGAAGCGACGACTTGACATTGAAGATAAATCGAGTTTAAGACGATCAAGAGTCCAGGGGGCTTTACTATACTCTTAAATGATAAAATGCTGAACAAATGAATTTGTTTACGATGCTTATATCAAAGAATGATGATAAAATGTTTATGAAATTA
The DNA here is from genome assembly GCA_036937905.1 of Salvia rosmarinus. NCBI lineage: Eukaryota > Viridiplantae > Streptophyta > Magnoliopsida > Lamiales > Lamiaceae > Salvia > Salvia rosmarinus. Next base: position 69,940,738 of record CM072819.1, on the reverse strand, counting down.
CCTGCCAAAAATGTTTATGTTTTATGTATGTATCCTATCCATGAATGAAATGATATGAATGTGTTGGGTAGCTCCCAACTTATGAATGGAATCGAATTCGGATTCTATGCCGGAAGGCTTATACCTGGCTAGGATTAACGTGTACACAAGATAATAGTGACTGTGGGAGCTGTAAGGACAATGCACGGCCGGTCACAGCGACGTAGAGGGAGGCCTCCTTCTACGGCGTTAAATGATAATGTTATGGTAAAAGGATAAGGATATGGATCATACATACAAGTAAAATTCTTGGCCAAGCGATGATGTTTATGAACTGATGAAAATGATTTAGTAAGTCTGAGGCATTTCAAGAAAACCTCAGATCTTACCATGATGTGTGATGAAATTTAAATACGATAAAATGTTTTGGCATGAGTCCACTGAGTGCATTCTTGTACTCAGCCCTACATGATTGTTTTTAAATGTGCAGGTTGAGCTGTTGATGATGATGATGGAGGGTGTTGAGGAGTCGAGAATGCTTTTTGATGTTTATATGTTAGAAACCTTGAATACACATCGTCATATATGTATTCACATGTTTTCATTGCAGTTTGAACAATGTTTATGTTATGTTATGATATTAATGATTGAAGTCCTTCGATCGTTGGTATTCTTTTGGACTGTTGGCTAGCCTTTCTTGTACATTATGTTATTAATGTATATAATGGTCGAATCGTCTTATTTTACGTGTTATATGTCTTGAATTAGGCTTTCATGAACCCTAATTACTATTCCTAGTACTAGTCCTCTTTAATCCGTCCTTAGGATTAGTGGGCTGTTACATTCACGACGGTCAGATAGAAGAACTCATCTCACTATGATCCATCAATACGTCAGAGATGTACCAGTATAGACAAGCAACCAAGTCAAGTTACTTCTTATCTATACCACAGCCTATACCGACAACTCGTCCTCAAGTTGTCTCAGCTGTGATACTTCTTATATCTCATTAAGCTTGACCAATCATATAACAGACTTCTGTGATCTACAACACACTGTATGATCTAACTTATATATGAGATAAAAGGACATACATATGCAATCAAGTAAACAATTCAGATAGGAGATTGTAATAGTGGTAACAGGAAACATTGTATACTAGCTCAACCAAAACTGCTTCCAGTATACAAATCCAACAATCTCCCACTTATACTAAAGCAAAACTTTTAGTATACAATGTGTCTCTCCACTAGCTATTACAAACAACACCATCACTTTGCTTCTCCCACTTATACAAAAGTTTCTTTTCTAAGTGGGTGCCATCTTGCGTAATCCAAGGCCTCGAATATGCTCTTTGTAGACTTTTTGCGGCAGGCTCTTCGTGAATGGATCAGCTAGGTTATCCGCAGTACCAATCTTTTCTATCTGCATGTCTCCTCGTCTAACGATTTCTCGTATGACATGGTACTTTCTCTCTATGTGTTTCGTTGCCTTGTGGGTCCGTGGTTCCTTCGAGTTTGCCACTGCACCTGAGTTATCACAGTAAACTATGATACTCTTAGGCAAACCAGGTACCACATCTAGATCCATGTGGTAGTTCTTGAACCATACAACCTCTTTAGCAGCCTCCGAAGCGGCTACATATTCGGCTTCCATGGTGGAGTCCCCAATGCATCGCTGCTTTGCACTTTGCCAGGATACGGCTCCTCCTCCCAAGGTAAACACATAGCCTGAGGTAGACTTTTTCTCATCACGGTCAGCTTGGAAATCCGAATCTGAATAACCCAAAGGCATTAGACTATCTGCATGGTAAACTAGCCTATAATCTCGAGTCCTTTTCAGGTACTTGAGTATATGCTTTACCGCAGTCCAATGAGCTTGACCAGGGTTAGACTGATATCTAGCTACTATGCCTACCGCATAGCAGATATCGGGCCTCGTGCATAGCATTGCATACATGAGACTTTCTACGGCGGAAGCGTAAGGAACTTGTCTCATTTCCTCTATCTCCTTTGCAGTCATAGGTGACTGCTCCTTAGATAAAGGAATGCCATGCCTGAAAGGTAGCAATCCTTTCTTGGCGGTCTGCATACTAAATTGAGTAATCACTGTATCAATGTAAGACGCCTGAGATAAACTCAACATTTTCCTCTTGCGATCTCGGTAAACCTTGATCCCAAGAATATACGCTGCATCTCCTAAGTCTTTCATTTGAAACTGATCGGATAACCAACTCTTTACGTCTGATAACAACTTCACATTGTTGCCAAGTAGAAGGATGTCATCTACGTAAAGTGCAAGAAATATCACGTCACTATTGACATCTAAACGATACACACAACTTTCGCTAGGCAACTGGGTAAATCCATAGGACTTTACCACCTCGTCAAAACGTAAGTTCCAGGATCGTGAAGCTTGCTTAAGTCCATAAATGGATTTCTTAAGCTTTCATACTAGATGCTCTTCACCCTTCACCACATAACCTTCGGGTTGCTGCATATAGATGTCTCTACCTTCTTCAAGGTAACCGTTTAGAAAAGCGGTTTTTACATCCATTTGTCAAACCTCAAGGTTTAAGTGGGCTGCTATGGCCAGAAGAATTCTGATGGACTTGAGCATTACTACAGGCGAAAAGATCTCATCGAAATCGATGCCCTCAATCTGAGTGTACCCTTTCGCCACAAGCCTGACTTTAAAAGCCGAAACCTCTCCATCTGAATCTCTTTTCCTCTTGTATACCCACTTACTACCTATGGCTTCCTTGCCATCCGGTAGAGGTGTCTTTCATATACATCCATAGTGTTATGGACTCAATTTCTAAGTCCATAGCGACGTGCCATGATCTTGCATCAATGTCTTGTATCGCCTCTTTGTATGTCCATGGGTCGATTATTGCCCGCCGCTTCCTAGGACTAAACCAAGATTCACCCACTAACATAAATCTCACGGGTTGACGAACAACCTCCCACTACTGAAGAGGCGCCACAGCACAATAGCAACGGTGGGTGCAGTAACATGTGGTTCTCTATCTTACACAACTTGTCGGATATGTGCCACTTATGCGGTCGGTATCTCAGTGGAACTCGACCCACTTCAATTTCTTGAAGTATCCGTGTCGATCCTCCCACTGAACCGACATCTCGCACCTTTGGTTTAATCGGTGGCGGAATACGATCATCTTCTAATTCTTGAAGAATGATTTCAACTTTGGATTTATGGTTTTTCATCTAATCCTCTTCTAAGAATCGGGCATTAGTGCTAATAATTACCTTCTGATCCTTAGGACTATAGAAATAACCACATTTCGTCCCTCCAGGATAGCCAATAAACAGCCTTGCATCAGATCTACCCTCCAACTTATCAGCCTTCTTGTTCAAAGACATGTGTCGGATCGCCCCATATCCTTATGTGGTTTAAACTAGGCTTGCGCCCAAACCACAACTCGAAAGGGGTCTTTTCGACTGACTTGGATGGTACTAGATTTAGCAAGTATGCTGCTGTTTCTAAGGCATACCCCCAGAACGAAATAGGCAATGTTGCATAACTCATCATCGATCTAACCATTTCTAAAAGAGTCATATTTCTTCACTCTGACACACCGTTTTGTTGTGGTGTGCCCGATGTAGTGAGCTGGGAGGTGATCCCACACTGCACCAAATAGTCCATAAACTCGTTACTGATGTATTCGCCACTGCGATCAGACTGCAGTGACTTGATACTTTTACCAAGCTTCGTCTCCACTTTCGCCTTAAATTCTTTAAATTTCTCAAAGCATTCAGACTTGCGGTGAAGCAGGTATATGTATCCATACCTTGAGTAATCGTCAATGAAAGTAACAAAATACTCGTACCCACCACGAGCTTGTGTGGAAATAGGTCCACACAGGTCAGAATGGACTAGCTCCAACACTTCTTTGGCTCTATAACCCTTCGCTTTGAAGGGTCTGGTCGACATCTTTCCTTCTATATAGGATTCGTAGACTAGGAACGGAGTAACCTAGAGATCACCCAACGCTCCATTCTTAGCCAGTCTTTGGATCCTATTTAGATTGATGTGACCTAATCTAAGATGCCGAGAAATGTGGTGTCATCTTCTTGAAGAAAACTTTCTTCTTAAGGTTTGATGTAGATACAACATAATTAAAGGTATTATGTTTGGCAAAATAGTATAAAGCTTAATTATATAAAGTGCCACCACAGATAACTTCGTCATTTCTTATGATAGAAACACCACTATAAAAAACAACTGAATATCCATGAATAAATAGTTTAGAAACGGAAATAAGGTTCCCCCGAAACTCCGGCACTTATAAAACGACTTTTAATACTAAAACGGTCCTATCAAAACATAAAGTAACATCTCCGACTGCAACGGCTTCGACTTTCGCCGCTTGCCTATGGAGATCGTTATCTCGCCATCATGCAGCTCCCTTGTCCGCAAGAACCCCTGCAAGGTGTAACAAACATGATCAGTCGCACTCGTATCTACTACCCATGAATGAGTAGAACAAGTCGCTAAACATGTTTCTGTTACTAAAGCAAATGGCATACCTTGAGCCTTGAGCATAGGGCACTTGACCTTCCAATGCCCAGTCTTGCCGCACTTGAAGCACTTGCCCATCTCCTTTGACTTTTTTCAAGCCTCCGGTGGCAGACATGTTCTTACTCCCACTGGTTCCTTTGCCTCTACCACCTTTGGTGCCCCTTTTTCTTCTTCCATTTTTCAACGGAAAATTTGGGCCCCTAGATGTGCTAGCAAGGGCATGTGCTCCCTTACCCATGACTCCTTCCGCGGCCACGAGATCATTAAGCAACTGACTAAGTGTATACCCGGTCTTGCTCATGATCGCGTTCACGTAAAAGTTCTCAAAAGACTTGGGCAGTGTGTTGGGGATGATATCGACCTTTGCTTCGTCGTCAATACCTCCTCCCAACTGATCAAGACTATCCATGAGATGAGTCATGTGGGAGACATGTTCATGGACCGAACTTCCTTCTTCCATCTTTCACGCCAAGATTTCTCTCATTGTATGGAAGCGATCGTCGATCCCACCGCCCAAACTTACTCTCGAGACTTGACCATATTTCAGTCGCGTCTACCATCGACTGATGCTGCAGATGCAAGCCTTTGGACATTGTAGTCATCATATAGCACTTGACCATATTGTTTGACTTATGCCAAAGTCTGCTTGACTCTCATTGCTCATTAGTCGATCGTCGATAGGGCATCGGGTTTGGGAGTAGTGAGAACAAACATGTGTTCTTCAAATGATAAGAACATATTCCATGTTTCGCTTCCACTCGATAAAATTTGGACCGGATAGAGGATTTTGTGCGAGCATATTGATAATCGATGTAAGAGACATATCTAAAAGTAATGTAAACACATAAGCATACGATCGCACATAATTCGTAATAATAATATTGTAACCTTTGATAAAACAATATTAATTGAAACCTCCAATCGCCCAAGGAATTCCACATGCAAGCCACGCGTGTGGACGTTTACACATGAATCGCTCGACCAGACTAAAATATACATTTTAGTCGTTTAATTTCAATCCATGTCAACTTATCCTTATGACAAATGAAATTAATGATTGGACCTTACTAGACCACATCAATATCACAAGAAGGGACTTCGTGGGAAGTTGTACTTAAGGTGATGACATTGACCACAATTTTAACAGCAGAAAATGAATTCTTAGAATTGGCATACTCACTAGGACCATACCGCTTTCAATCTAAATTCCTTTGTTATCTCATTTTAAATCTATCTCTAGAGAACTTATGAAAAATTGTTGTCACGCCCCCGCCCCGGATAACCCGGACTGGAGGGTGACTAATACTAGGAATAGTATTTTAGGGATTTCAAGGGCTAATATAAAGATGCATTTCAAAAGTAAACTAGCATGAACATAACATAAGGTGATCTCAAAACAATTCAGGTGTTTTAGGCCATCAGACCCAAAGATCAGCAATGGTCTGACGGACCTCACAGTACTTAACATCAAACATAACGTAAATAAGTTCAGAGTTTATAGCGGAAAGTGTGTGAATACATATATGATGATATGTATTCAAGGTGAAACCAAATTCTTAACAAAAGGTCAATGACACTGGACTCCTCAACACTCCTCCATCACCATCATCAGAGCTCAACCTGCACATTTAAAAACAAACATGCAGGGCTGAGTACGAGAAAAGCACTCAGTGGACTCATGCCGAAAACATTTTCATAGCTGAATTACACTGCCAATATCAAAGTAAGTCACAAGGGTTTTAGTTGAAATGTCTTGTGCTTACTAAAACATTTTCAGTTCGTAAAAGTCGTTTGGCCAAGCATTTTTCTTGGTGTGTATGATCCGTATCTCATAGTCTCATCTCATCATAATATCAAAGTTCAAACATCGAGAAGGAGGCCTCCCTCTACGACACCGTGACCGGCCGTGAATTGTCCATACAACACACAGTCACTCACAAGTGTACACGTTAGCCCTAGCCAGGCATCATCCTCCGGCATAGGACCCGATATCGATTTCATAAAAAGGTTGGGCGCGACCCAACAAAATTCATAACATTTCATATCATCATGTTATTCCATCCTTCACACCATTTATTTCGGATAGGATTCATACACAAAACAGAACATTTTTGGCAGGTAATCTTGTAAACAATTTATCAACAGTTGAAAATAAGCATTGTAATTAAATTTATTTTGAAAGGAATAGCAAAGTCACGTTTTGTTTGAAAAGAAAGCCCACCTGGACTATGGTTCGTCTTAATTCGAGTCCTAGGTTTGATTCCACGTCAATGTCCGGTCGTCTCATTCGCGTCCACACCTTTACGTAAAAACGAGGGTTTAGTACGTCGTTCACGTTTCTCGAGACTCTCAAAGTCTAAGATAAACTTCGATATTTAATATTGATGTAAACTGAATTCCTTAACGAATTCAATACGCTTTCAAATACGTATTTCAATTGAATAGTTCTCGTTCTTCGAGATACGTTCAATCATTTTGTTTTAACCTTTCCGGTTTAAACGTTCAACGTATTCATACGTTTCTCGATATAAGGATTTCATTTATGGAATCCTTTCTTACTATTGAGGTATCTTACTAAATTAGTACATCTTACGCGTATTAGCGTATTTATCGAACGTATTTTCGTACGTTTGACTTTAAAAGTCAACGAAGTCAACAAAGGTCAACAAAGTCAACAATTTTGACTTTTAAAAATAGTAATTTCTTACTATTTCATTTTATAAATCGATTTCCAATCGATTTCAAATCGTAAAGTCCTATTTCTCGATTTGTCACGTAAATCAAAGGACTTATCAATATTTTTCACAAATATTTATCTTTTTAATAATTAAACCATATATTTTCGTTTAATAACGTTATTAAATATAACGTTTGTCTTAAACATAGTAATCTATGTTTATAAATTTTTATAAAATCCAAGTATGTCTAAAATAATATTTAGACATATAATATATTATTAAACTTGATTAGAAAGGATTTAAAAATCCTTATAAATGTTTAAAAACTTACGGTAATTATAGAAAATTACCAAATGGTTTTCGAAAAAATTTCTAAATTAATATAGTGTATTATTATACACTATGGTCATTAATATGAATTAATATCATCCAAATGATATTCGATTATCACCTTATTAATATATATATATATAGTCACGGAAATTCCATTTAATTGTGGAATAATTGTCCAAAAATTTCCAAAATTTTTATACAATTAGAAAATGTCCCAAAATTAATATATAACATATTTATAACCTATAGTCCATCATGAACAATTTATTCATCAAGGAATTACTTCCCAATACTCACGGTATTTTCGAAACAAATACCAAACAATCATCAAACAATTTTTAATAATTCTAATAAAATTATATCATGCTCAAACATTATAGTATAACAATGTAACATCATAACATCAACCAAAACCATTTGAAATCATCACCTTAAGGAGCAATAGCTCTCGGCTTTTTTGATTTATGAGGGTTTTTGGTTTCCAAAAATTCTAACAATTATACACTATGCTTATATACTATAATACAACAATATAACATCATACATTCTTCATCAAAAACCATTTGTATCATCACCTTAAAGAGCTCATAGCTCACGGTTTATTTGATAAAAATTGGCATTTGATTTTCAAAAATTCCAACAAAATCATGTAACACATAATCAATATACTAGATCAACAATATACCATTGCATGTTCAAAATAAAAATCATACACTAAGATATGAAATTATATAGCTTCGGTCCCTTTATAAAAATCAAGCATTTGGGTTTCAAAAATTCTAAATAATTCATAGAACATATATTCAAGGTCCTAAAGCATTAATATGTCATTGCATGCTTAAAATAAAAATCATACACCAAGGTATGAATTTATATAGCTCTCGGCAATTTCAATAGTAATGCTTAGGATTTTTCAAAAATTCTAAATAAATTATTATGAACTCTAAACATATCATAGAACAATATTTCATCCTAAAAATATTTTTATATACAATCGGTCATCACATAAATATTTTTATCATTTTCGAAAATTATTTTAAACATGCTCTAAGGTTCGAACAATATATATATAGGCTAGATCTATTCAAATGTTTCATATGCAATATCATATGTCCATCCAAACATATATTTTCTATCTTTAAAAATAAAAATCATCAAGATACATGTATATAAACAACATCTCATACAAAGAACATTCGAAAACATACATATAGGTTATGAACATGTTTCGAAAATTTCATAACAATGGAATGAAAAATCGAAACCATGGTCCTTAGTTTACCTTTGAAATAAGTATGAGTTTCACAAGAACAATGTATGGTATCCAAGTTTTGGTGAATGGGTGAAGAAGAAGGAGAAGAAAAATCGAAAATGAGGGAGAGGAAGCTCTCAATTTTTGGCTGCAGATTTTGGGAGAGTGGAGAGGAAATGAGAGTTCCAAATAATTAGAATGAGGATAATGAGTAATAGTGTGTTGAAGAGGAAGAGTCTCCCCTATTTGGCCTCTCTATACACGGCACACACACACACAACATTAAAAAAATAATGGCAGCATTTTAGGAGTGCGTTTAGTGATGATTAGGCTAGGCAAAAGCTTCTCCATGCATTGGGCAATAAAAAGGTGAGAATCATGCTCATTTGGGGAGGGGTGACCGAGGGTTATAGGGGGTTTAAGGGTGGATTTTATTTCTTTTGATCCTTAATACAATATATTAATCAAAGTATAAGTCATAGATATATAATACATGCCATTAAAATAATTAAATCATCACTTAGCAAATTATTCGAAAATGGCGTTAATATGGCATAAAAATTATAAGTCACGCCTATTAATATTACACAAGTCATTTACGTGCTAAATATACTCATATATACCATAATATATATTTTAGATAATAAATAATAGCATAGGATAATTTAATGGTATCATTTTATGTGAGAAAACCCTAGTTTGAATAATTAGGGTTTCGAAAAAATGCATATATACACTATCGAGTTCTATAGCTCAAAAATTTATTTTAATGCTTAATAATACTGTAATTATATAAAATAATAATAGGAAATTAATTATAATAATTTCCGGATCATAAATCCCATTTTTCAAAACGTCTCTGGACGTTGACGTTCAAAACGTCTCAAAACGTTCATAATCGACTCATCTCAAAATGGTCGCAGTAAGTTCGTACTTACTTTATAAATAATATTCCTATTAATATAGGAATTAATATGGAAATTAATTCCAAGCTTCGCTGCTCAGAAAATTTCATAAAATTCTGACGTTCTATACGAAATCGACGTTAAAATAATACTGTCGAATTATTTCATAATATTCTATTCCTTAATTCACAATGCTTAGTGAATATAAAAAGGAATTCGTTGTTATGATACTGAATCGAAATCAATATTCGATGTCATTCCAATTTAATATACGTAAAAACCCTAATTCACGGGTTTAAAATACCGTAATTAGACGTTCGTTTCTTTGGAATATTACATTCCACCCCCCTTAAAAGAAATTTCGTCCCGAAATTTGCATACCTCTAGAAAAATAAATTGGGGTATCGTTCTTTCATTGCTTCTTCAAGCTCCCACGTGGCTTCTTCTTGTCCGTGGTGTCTCCACAACACTTTGACTAACGGAATCGACTTGCTCCGCAGTTGTTGTACTTTATGGTGGAGTATTGCCGCTGGTTCTTCTTCGTAGCTCATGTCTGGCTTGAGGATCACGTCGTCTTGATGGATCATGTGCTTTGGATCGTGTACGATTTTTGCAATTGTGACACGTGAAAACATTGTGCACATTTCCCGGTTGGCCAAGAGCCAACCTATAAGCTACTGGACCTATCCTCTCTAGGATCTCATATGGTCCTATAAAACGGGGTCTCAGCTTTCCTTTCAGTCCAAATCTGACAATTCCTTTTGATGGAGAGACCTTAAGAAACACTTTGTCTCCATCCTCAAACTGCAGCTTGGATCTACGTGTATCAGCGTAAGATTTCTGCCTATCCTGAGCTTCTTTTATCCTCAGCCTAATTTGTCGGACGATCTCAATCATCTCGTTCACTGCTTCTGGCCCTATGACTTTCCTCTCACCTACTTCATCCCAGTAAAGCGGTGATCTACACTTCTTGCCATATAAGGCTTCGTATGGGCCATTCCAATCGTCGTTTGATAGCTGTTGTTGTAGGCAAACTCAATAAGGGGTAAAATATCTCCCCATTTTGCACCTTGATCCAACACTACCGCCCTCGGATATCCTCTAGTGTTCGGATCGCTTTTTCGATCGCCCATCACCGTGGGTGAAAAGTCGCATCGAAATTCAATTTAGTTCCCAATTCTTTTTGTAAGCTAATCCAGAATCTGGATGTGAACTTGGAGTCTCTATCAGAGGTAATAGATTTTGGCACTCCATGTAGTCGTATAATTTCCCTAACGCAATTTGGGCTAACACATCCGATCCGTAGGTACTTTGAATCGGTAGAAAGTAAGCACTCTTGGTGAGTCTATCAACAATTACCCATATGGCTGTGTTTCCTCTTTTTGATTTGGGTAAGTTCGTAACGAAATCCATCGTTATTTCATCCCATTTCCACTCGGGTATTTCTAATGGTTGTAACTTTCCGTATGGACGTTGATGTAATGCTTTCACCTGCTGGCAAACGAGACAGCGTTCTACGAAAGAAGCTATGTCTCGTTTCATGCCTTCCCACCAAAACTTTTCCTTCAGGTCTTGGTACATCTTAGTACTACCTGGGTGGGCGGTGTAGGGTGTATCGTGAGCCTCACTCATTATCTCGTTCTGAAGCTCTGCGTCGTCCGAACGCATATCCTTCCTTCAAACGATAAGGCGTTGTCCGACGCCTCTTGGAAATCCTTAAATCCTCCAGATCTTACCCTTTCTCTGATCTTTTCTAACTTTTCCTCCATCCTTTGTCTCTCGACAATCCTTTTTCTTAAATCAGACGTCAGTGTGAGTGTAGCGATACAACTCGTGATCGTCTCGGGCTGTTCAACTAGTTCAATCCTCATTCTTCCAAACTCTTCAACGAGTTTCTCTTCTTGTGTAAAGAGACATCCTAGCTTGGTATGGCTTTTACGATTTTAGGCGTCAGCTACTACATTCGCTTTGCCCGGGTGATAGTTAATACCACAATCGTAATCCTTCACTAGTTCGAGCCATCTTCTTTGCCTCATATTCAAATCTCGTTGCTCGAAGAAGTATTTCAAACTCTTATGATCCGTGAAGATTTCACATCTCACTCCATAGAGATGGTGTCTCCAAATTTTTAGTGCATGAACTACTGCGGCTAATTCCAAGTCATGAGTTGGGTAGTTCAGTTCATGGGGTCTGAGTTGTCGCGATGCATATGCTATCACCTTTCCTTCTTGCATCAAAACACAACCCAGTCCAGTCTTAGAAGCATCTGTATAAACGACATATTCTTTGTCCGCTTCTGGAACTGCTAGCACTGGTGCACTTGTCAATTTCTCCTTGAGTTTTTGAAAACTCGACTCACATTCTTCAGTCCAGTTGAACTTGATTCCTTTTCGGAGTAACTGGGTTATTGGCCTCGCGATTTTGGAGAATCCATCGATGAATCTCCGGTAATAACCAGCTAGTCCTAGGAAACTCCTAATCTCATGCTGAGTTCGTGGCGATTTTCATCCTTGTACTGCCTCTACTTTGGCTGGATCCACCTTAATGCCTTCTGCAGACACGATGTGTCCAAGGAACATTACTTCCTTTAGCCAAAACTCACATTTGCTAAACTTAGCAAAAAGTCTTTCGTCTCTCAAGGTTTACAAAACCGTTCTTAGATGTTCCTTATGGTCTTCCTCATTCTTCGAATAGACAAGGATATCATCTATGAAAACCAAAACGAATTTATCCAAGTATGGATGAAATACTCGGTTCATAAGGTCCATGAATACAGCTGGTGCATTGGTTAATCCGAATGGCATAACTATGAACTCATAGTGGCCATATCTGGTTCGGAATGCAGTCTTTGGTACATCCTCAGACCGTATTTTCAGCTGATGGTAACCTGACTTGAGATCAATTTTCGAGAATACACCTGCTCCTCGTAATTGATCAAACAAGTCATCAATCCTTGGTAAAGGGTATTTGTTCTTTAGTGTCATCTTGTTTAATCGATGCACATCCTCAAAGAACCATCCTTTTTCTTAACGAATAAAACAGGCGCTCCCCAAGGTGAAACACTAGGCCTAATGAAACTTAGATCCAAAAATTCCTGGATTTGGATCTTCAGTTCCTCCAATTCCTTTGGAGCCATTCTATAGGGCGCCGACACTGGAGTCGATCCGGGTTCCAAGTCAATGGTGAATTCTAATTGTCTATCAAGAGGTAATCCTGGCATATCTTCGGGAAATACGTCCGAAAATTCTCGGACAATTTCAATGTCCTCAATCCTCGCTTCGGGTTTGTCTTCTCCGTTCAAGTAAACGAGAAATGCGTGGCATCCTTTCTGATCGATCATTCTTCTCACCTTTAGCGCCGATACAATTGGGATTCTCCTTCCCATGAGGATTCCATGAAAATGCGTAGCTTCTTGTCCAGGAAAGTGAAACGAAATTTTTCTTTCCTTGCAAAGAATCGTCACAAAACATAATGAATATATTTCTTAATCCGTCACACAGGCAATGCCACACATTCAATGATACGCCACACAGGCTATGATACGTCACACAGGCTATGATTCGCCACACATGCAATAATACGCCACACAGGCCACGCCACACAGGCTTTCACCATGAATGCAACAAAACACAACAATGATTATAACCATAAACTTACGGATAGAGTAAACCCCACCTCGTAGACGCGTTTCAAAATAATGCTCTTGCTTGTTGTTCGTCTCGAGCTTCGATGTCACGCCACCTAGCACTTTAAAATTACTTACAACTTAGTCTTTTTAATGACTAAAGCTTTATTCTTAGGCATTAAATCAAACATAATCTTTTTACATAACTCTTAATAGTTCATATTTATGTAATATAAGAATTCACATCCAACTTTAATTATTAGCTTTCATTTAAATTCCATATGTTTAAATATACCACTATACGTCACAAACATATTTATTTTAATCATCTAAACATACTTTTATTAAGCGTCCTTCAACCTAAACAACTTCAACCATAACCAAAGTTTAAATATAATTCCTCACTTAACTCAAAAAAAATCTTCAATATACTTATTCATGCTCATTTATAAACCATTATCATCAATTCATAATCAAAACCGACAATACCCTACAAACATAGGATATGTCTGTAGGGAAATCTGATTTTAACCCTCTCCCGAGGATCTATCTTGGATGTTTAATTCACCATACATTGATTATATGCCTAGCATGCACCTATATAAATAATTGCAACACGTAGGAGTTTTCTCGTGTTTACCTGCGAATCTGTCAGGAAAGAATGGATCAAGACTCGTGCTTTGATCTTCTGGACTGTGTCCCGATTGCCTAAACTCTAATGCCGAGTGAGGACAATCTATTGAGAGTGCTATAGAAAATCACCTTCTTCCTCCTAGGAAATTTTCAAAAATTCTCACTATTTAGGAATAGTAATTCTCGAAAATTATTCTCTAGGATCAGGGTTTGATTTTCTCTCACCTTATATTTATAATGCAATCCTAAATCCTATCAAGATAGAATTTATGCATATCTAATAAATATAATAATATCACTTAAGATAGAGAGAATCAAGTAGAGTCCCAGACAGACTCTATAAGGAGGCTTTCGAAAATCATAAGCTTAAAGGCTTTGATGGGCCAGCCCAGGGATCAAATGCAAGAAATAAAGATGGGCCTCAAATAAATTAATTATCTTATATTCAGCCTAGAACATAAATTAATTCATAAACATTTATTCATGCCACTAGAGAATAAATGCTGACTTACCCCTTTATTTCCGAAGTTGAGTCGGGCTCGCATTTAGACTTAACGAATCCCCGTATTTTAGATATCGTACGTCCATTAATTATTTACAGCGATCTGACCGCTTAAAATAATTAATTACTTTAATTCCTTAAGCAGTACCACTCAACCTTATTATTGTACTTGAGATAACTCAACCTGCAGGGTTTAGTACAATAAACCTTTTGAGCTCCTTATGGGGACGTCATTATCCTAAACGGATACGGTGACTCGACACAGGTGATCGCTCTCTTTTTCACACATAAAAGGTGTATATAGAAGGTAAGCAGAGTATCGTATCCACATGGATTGTAATACGAAAACACAGAAGCTAGCTCAACGATAATTCATCATTATCCAAGCAACAGATTTGGGTTTGGAAGGCTTTAGGGCTTCATAAATTAATCCAAAGCAGATGTAACCATGCAGAAAATAAAATAAAGCAATAAACACTCGGATGGTAAAAACAGAGAAGAAAGACTAACCCTAGGGATGCATAAATCCTATCCACAACGTATGTTTATCCTGTTCCTATTAGCCAATTTTAATCCAGACAAGATGGAAGATCACATATATAACTGACAACTTCTGTTACGACAATTGCGGCTTTAGATTACTAGTTTTCTCTATTACTGTTACGTCTCTAGGTGAAAACAAGCAACTCCAAACAGATCACAGAGAATATGCTTCCTACGAATATCATATCTCAGCTACGACTCAATGCTTATTCGTATCATGCATTCAAGATCGATCGACAATTAATACGCTACGTAATTAATCGGCAACTAGATATGCATCAAGATTGATCGAAATTAACACATATAAATAAGCACCAAGAATCATGAATCAATGCCCGGAAGGTAAATAGAGATAATGTAAATCAAACATATAGGATCGGATCATGCAAACCCTAGATTAGAAATGTAAATCTAGCCAGACATAATAAACGGAATAAAATACGATTTAACCATAAAAATAGAAATTAAATGCATAAAACCCGGATAATAGCGTTAGATGAAAAATTGTTGGTCTTGAATCCAATCCCAAGCGATAAACGAAAAACAAAGGAAAACGATCGGACAAAACGTTCCGATCGATAACAAAGCGATAAACTAAACTAGAACAATGAAAGAATTAAATCTAGAACTAAACGGAAGCGAAAGAAAAGCAAAAATCTGAGGAAAAACTGAATAAAAGCTCTCAGCGTGCCCGGGTCTCCTGGGCGCGGGAGATCGCCCTATTTATAGATAAGGGTGGAAACCCTAATTTGCGCGCCTGCCGCCACGCCTCGCGACCGTGGCTAGCGGTCGCTAGCTCTGTCGCTAGGCCTCATCCCGCGTGCTCTCTCTCTCGCCTCGATGCTCATGCTCGCTAGTAGCCTCGCGGCCGGCTAGCGGTCGCTAGCGGCCGCAGAAATCGTCTGAGAGCTTCGGCGTTGGGCGTGTTTGCTCGCGGCCGCGACTCGCGCCGCTCTCTCTCTGGGTGCTCATTGGTGCCTCATTGCCACCTAGCGACCGCTAGGCTGGTCATTTGGCACCGGGCGTAACATGGTTTTGGCTCGTCTTCGTTCCTTGCTTCGATTATCAACATATAAACCTACAAAACGTCAAAGGAACACCCAAGAGCAGTATCTTCTAAAATTGATATAATCATTAAGGTCCGATACATAAACGCATTTAATAGATCTAAAATCATCCTTAAATATCATAAATGAATGTGTAAACGTCGCTTATCACACCCCAAACTTAAAGCATTGTTTGTCCTCAAACAAAAATGTAATGTAAAGACAAACGAAGATCAACGAGCGTAGCAAAGAAGATAACCATTATAAGCCTCGGAAACATCTCAACGCTCAAAAGATTTAGCGTACATGACGACATTAGTCAACTCATCACAAACAACAATTGAAGGCAAAAACTCATTTAATTCAACCCTCACAACGGCATGTGTGTAAAATATAGAGGATACACTCAAACTCATAAAGAAATTAAGGACGTGTATACACTCACAGATCAATGCAATGCAACATCTTACCATAGGTTTGCCATTTCTCTAATATCTCCACCGCATCAAATGTGTTCAATTAAGGATCAAAAAGGTCTTTTCATAGGTTATATTGTAGGCACATTAGTTAAGGTAGGATAATATATGGCTAAGTGACTCAAAAATATTCCAAGCACCCCCATTTATACTTCTCGACACATATGGACTTTGTCCATTTTCCTCTTCTTTTCCCACGTGCTAAATCGACGTTTTATCCCTCATAAGGTACCTATACTTTGATTAAAGACCCTTTATGCTCAACACACATAGTGAACTTATCATTGTTTTTTTCTTTTCTTTTCTAGAGCTTATAGGGTTTATCATTCACAACAAAGGTACTATTCTTCACCATAGATGTACTTCTCTAATAATAATTTTTCCTTGTCATAACTACATCAAAATTTGAACCCCTTTTGATTCCCATATCCATCCTCACCTCCTATCATCCGGTTAATCGAAAGAATAAGTCTAATAAAAGCTCAAAGAAGGCGACAAATGGTATACATCATCGGGTTAGTGTTTGGGTGAATATGTGGTTAACAAAGATGGCCTTTTATCCTTTCCAAATTCAAAACACATATTGCAGTCTTGACACAGAAAAACGGCAAGTTCTAGAAGATAATCACATGTACGATATCACACAATTAACAGAAATTGTATCAAGATATGTATACAGTGAAGCTCAAGTCTCACAGGATAAGCAAATGGTGAAAAACAACAAGCCTAAGCACTCTCACGTCATTCATGCGTCATTTTCTAAAATATCATGTGCACTATCATTAAATTTCACAAAAAATTTCTATCGTCATTGGCCACATGGATTAACACACTTCACTTAACTCGTTGATCGACAGACACAACATGAAAAGACAGACAAAAGACCCGACAAAAGCCCCAACATATAATAACTTAACAAAACAACGCAAAACATAACAAGGACTCTCAATCACATCACAACAAGGACTCTCAATCACATCACACTCGACCACTCCCCCCCAAACTTATTGTCAATAGTGTGCAATGGAGGCAATAATGTTTGCAGAAGAGAGTGATTGGGAGAGACCGTACCTCATATGTTGCGCTACTCCGGCGGTCGATAGAATCCTCACCATTGATGATATACATTGGGACGTAAAAACAAACAAACAAGACACAAGAAAACAACGAAAACAAGAAAAACAAAACAAAAGACATAAAGCACTAAAAATGTTGGGTTACCTCCCAACCAGTGCATGGATTTATCGTCGCGAGCTCGACGTTACCTCTTATCAATCAGGCGATTTGGCAACTGTGGTCTTTCCAAACTTCAATTTGCCCTTGTACTTGGCATTGACAACAGACCATCAATTTGCACAACAATTGCTTCCACAAAGCTTGAACGAATCACTCGGATTTTTATGCCGAGTCCACTTCTTCCTTGCATCATGCCCATCGATTGGGCAAGTACCCTCTAAGTGCGCGACGTGTGCAGCAGCAGCAGTCATGATCGAGTAGCAATCTTCCGGCTTTTCACTGTCGTGTTGCTTGACGGCGTCATATATGGAAATCTTGAGCTCATCATCGTTAACACGAAATGTGAGATTACCTTCCTACACATCAATCAAAGCACGACCAGTCGCTAGAAAAGGTCAACACATCTTCGACGATACCTTTAGATATGTGGTGACACGTCACCATCATCGATGATATCTTCGCCGGCTTCATCTTTCCTAGGTGCAGCCGGTTGAATACGCTCAAGGCATCGATTGATGCTCGCCCCAAGTTGCACAACACATTTGGAAAAGTATGCTTGGCGATCTCGCATTCTAACGTAAACCTAGGGATCCTTACGCTTTGAGGAGCTTCTCTCGCAAGACGGCATCAAGATTCTTTGGATAGGGTAATTTTTCAAATTTCCCAATTTCTTCTTTCTTGCAAGCGCCTTTAAAAATTTCATGTATCCGGCATGTTTCGCAGCTTCAAAGAGAGGTAAATTGATCTCAACTTTTGAAAAATCTCTTTGAACGAGCAAACTCCTCGTCATATTTCGACTTGACTAGTCGACTCGAAAATGGGACCGGAGGAATGTACGTGCGAGAATGGATTTTTGAGGCTCTTCGCGGTTGACCTCGCGATCGCCGGGCGGTCGCGAGGCGCCCGCTGCTGCTGCAATCCTTCTTGGCGCTCGAGCTTGCGGGCGTTGGGTCGCCACCGACTCTTCATCGAATACATCGCGGTCGCGCCGGACGCTGGGTCGCCGCGAACAAATGCAGGGACGTGCACAATCGATGGCTCGCGGTCGCTCGCAGCGCGTGCGTTTCGGTCGCGAGCTTCGTGGGAAACTTCGGACCTCGCGATCGGGCTCGCGATCGCGAGCTCGATCGCGAAGTTTACTCCGTTACTTTCTTGCTCCGTATGGCTCGGGTAAGCTTGTCCACCTCGTCTGGATGGCGAAACATTGATTTTTCGGGTTCACCTCCGTATTACTCGGAAATTGGCCCGTCTTTTATAGTGCATTCAACTGTACGACTACTTGACCAATCTAATTTTCCAACATCTTTACGTGTTTACCCATAGCCGTCACAGTCGACTCCAAATGAGTTATTTTCTGCCCGGTACTGCTTATAAATGCACTCTGTTGAGTCGCCATCTGTTGCACCATATCTTCTAAACTTGGCTTCTTCGGCTCTTGGATCATACCATTCTGAACCGTGAAGCCAGCTGGAGGTTGTTGGAAGTTGTTGGGGTTGGCATACGAGAAATTTGGATGATTTCTGTTATTCGGATGGTATGCCGGATTGTCCCCAGGACGGTTCTTTTGATTGATGAAATTGACGTCCTCTGTTTCGATCTGACTCTTCAAGAGGGTGATTTGCTTCATTAGTTCGTCATATCTCGAGTCAACCTCTATGGCCACTGCCTTAACCACTGGCGTCCTCTCCGTCGGCCATTGATAGCTGTTGGCAGCCATCTCCTCTAAAATGCGGCTCGCCTCGTCTACTTGTCGGTTCAGCAAACAGCCCCCTACCGATGCATCCACTATGCTCCTTGTCTGAAACGTCAGTCCACTGTAGAACTGCGTGATCTGCTGCTCCTTGGAGAATCCATGCTGTGGGCATCGCCTCAATAGACCTCTGAATCTCTCCCATGCCTCGAATAGAGATTCGTCGTGGTTTTGGCAAAAATGGGAGATTTTGGCGATGATCTTCTGCGCTTTCGCCGGTGGAAAATATTTCGAGAGAAACTTCTCGCAAAGTTTCCCCCAAGTGTCAATGCCGTTCGGTCCAAACTTGAACCAATATTTACTTTGGCAATGAGAAACCGAACATGCGAATCCGGATCGTGTCTTGTGGCACCCCATTATGTTTGATGGTGTCACAAATATCGAAAAGGTCTCGAGATGTGCATTCGGGTCTTGATGACACCTCCCCAAACCGCTCTCCTTGGACCATACCGATCGGGGCTTGCCACCAAAATTGTTTGCATCCACGCAGGGCCCCATCCGCCTCCTTGAACTGCTTCGGTGGGAGGTCGGTACATAAAATTCAGCCGTCGCGTCTGCAGGGGTAGGGACAAGGAGTCCCATATTCGCCATCTGGCGTTGCATCTCTGCGAAATCAGCTAACATGCGTGCAGCTTGCTCGGGAGGAATGCCCCCGTTCTATAGATTAGCTGCCATTGCAGCCCGTCTCTTCTCTCGTCCTCTTCTCCTTTGAGAGCTTTCGATCTCGGGATCTAGTAATATTTCAGGAGGTCCCTGAGATCTTGTACGCATAAACTACCTGAGAAAAGAGAGAATTCAGCTCTGGTAACAATAAAAAAATAAATAATAATATAACTTGAATTAATAAATCCAAATCGTCAAATTATTTCTATGCAATCTTAACAATCCCAGGCAACGGCGCCAAAATTTGATCACTCCCTTTTTCACACGTAAAAGGTGTATATAGAAGGTAAGCAGAGTATCGTATCCACAGGGATTGTAATACGAAAACACAAAAGCTAGCTCAACGATAATTCATCATTATCCAAGCAACAGATTTGGGTTTGGAAGGCTTTAGGGCTTCGGAAATTAATCCAAAGCAGATGTAACCATGCAGAAAATAAAATAAAGCAATAAACACTCGGATGGTAAAAACAGATAAGAAAGACTAACCCTGGGATGCATAAATCCTATCCACAACGTATGTTTATCCTGCTCCTATTAGCCAATTTTAATCCGCATAAGATGGAAGATCACATATATAACCGACAACTTCATTGGGACAATTGCGGTGAGATTACTAGTTTTCCTATTCATCATACGCCTCTAGGTGAAAACAAGCAACCCAAACAGATCACAGAGAATATGCTTTTACGAATATCCTATCTCGCCTACGACTCAAGGCTTATTCGTATCATGCATTCAAGATCGATTGACAATTAATGATTACATAATTAATCGAACTAGATATGCATCAAGATTGATCAGAAATTAACACATATAAATAAGCACCAAGAATCATGAATCAATGCCTGGAAGGTAAATAGAGATAACAGGAATCACAACATATAGGATCGGATCATGCAAACCTTTAGAATTAGAACAGAAATCTAGCCAGACATAATAAACGGAATAAAATACGATTTAACCATAAAAATAGAAATTAAATGCATAAAACCCGGATAATAGCGTTGGATGAACAATTGTTGGTCTTGAATCCAATCCCAAGCGATAAACGGAAAACAAAGGAAAACGATCGGACAAAACATTCCGATCGATAACAAAGCGATAAACTAAACTAGAATAATGCAAGAATTAAATCTAGAACTAAACGGAAGCGAAAGAAAAGCAAAAATCTGAGGAAAAACTGAATAAAAGCTCTGCGGGGCGCGGGTCTCCTGAGGCGCGGGGAGATCGCCTATTTATAGATAAGGGTGGAAACCCTAATTTGCGCGCCTGCCGCCACGCCTCGCGACCGTGGCTAGCGGTCGCTAGCTCGGTCGCTAGGCCTCATCCCGCGCCTCTCTCGCGTCGATGCTCGCTCGCCGGTAGCTCGCGGCTGGCTAGCGGTCGCTAGCAAGGGCCGTGAGAAATCGCATGAGCTTCTGGCCGGGCGTGTTTGCTCATGCCGCTCTCTCTCTCGGCGCCATTGGGTGCCTCGCTGCAGCGACTTAGCGACCGCTAGGCTGGTCGCTGGGTACTGGGCAGAACGTGGTTTTGGCTCGTCTTCGTTCTTTGCTTCGATTATCAACATATAAACCTACAAAACGTGAAAGGAACACCCAAGAGCAGTATCTTCTAAAATAGATATAATCATTAAGGTCCGATACATAAACACATTTAATAGATCTAAAATCATCCTTAAATATCATAAATGAACGTGTAAAACGTGCGTTTATCAACAGGTAACTAGCGAACATCCTTAAAACTAGCATGACATACAAGCACTACGATATTTTCTAAGCGACGAAGCTTAGAATTAAATTTCCTTATTAATGAAAGAAATGAATAAAGTTATTACGACCTCATTATGAATATTTTGAGATGATTCGATTATTAACGTTTTGAGACGTATCGAACGTCGATGTTTAGAGACGATTCGAAAACTTAGTCTAATGATCAAGGAATTATATTATTTAAATTCCTATGATTATTTTATGTAATAAGAGCATTATTTATCATTAAAATAATGCTAGAGAATTAAGGAATAAAGATTGAATAGAGTGAGCCTATTTTAGAAAATTAGGGTTTCGAAATTAGGGTTTTGTGACATAGAATTGTTCTAATTATTTTTCTATTATTAAATTTATAATCTAGGACTTATGATATGTCACATAACTATATATTGGTTATATGTTGCAAGAAAATAAAATGTGTAACAATTTATGTATATATGTTTCGAAAATTACACTATTAAGAGTGAAATGAATTAAATTGCTATCCAATTGATGATGTTATGCTATAATTATGTTAATGAGATATTTTTAAGGATAAGATGAGGTGTTTTAACATGTTGTGCAAGTGGGATAAATTCTTATCCCTAATGACCGAAAATGATGAATAAATGGTGAAGAAAAATAGGAAATTCAAAGCTAATAATTATGAAAGTGATGTCTAT
Source organism: Salvia rosmarinus (assembly GCA_036937905.1). NCBI lineage: Eukaryota > Viridiplantae > Streptophyta > Magnoliopsida > Lamiales > Lamiaceae > Salvia > Salvia rosmarinus. The sequence goes on along the minus strand of CM072819.1, from coordinate 69,918,141 downwards.
GATAATGATGCCTCAATTCTTGTATTTTAGTACATGAAATTAAAATATCATCCCTTATGCTATGTAGTGACCGAAAATTTCATGAGAGAATAAGGTGTGAACTAATGTGAACACAAATAAATATCAAATGTATAATTTTGACTTTTCAAAGGATGATTTTTCCTAAAGTATTATTATTGGAATATGCTTGATAATGACACATATGACTCATGAAATATAGTATTAGACAAAAGGAATTTTCTCTTTTATTTCTATGTGATTGTCGACAACTATATATATGAATTAATGTGATGATTTTCTTAATTCTTTGATAATTATGAGAATGAAATTGATATGTATTGATTATGATATCAGATGATGTATTGAAGCATGAAAAAAAATATAAATTTTGTCCTACACTAATGAGAAGGCCAATATATATATATATATATATATATATATATATATATATATATGTACAAAGTGTTGAAATTTCATTATTTCATGATAATGATAGTTTATCTTGGAATTTATCATATAATTAATTCTTATATTATATAATATGATATTTAATGAGGTGAATTATTAAATAAACAAGTGTGATGTATTTTATAGTGTGATAGCCGAAACCATATGAAATGATAGAATAAATTGTGCAACTTGTTGAAAGTGACACACATGTGTATTAATTATGTGATAAGGTGTAATATTACAAGTGTTATGTAATCAATTAAAATCTTGTCTTATATGAACTCAAGTGGACCGAAAATGATAGGATTTTTGCAAAATATTTCTATGATTTTATGTGATTTATTTTTGAGATTTGGAGCAACAAGTGGACACAAGCTTTACTAAGTGTTAAGGCATGACATAAGAGAATATGATGTGATTAAAAAATTTTGTTCCTAATGAACTAAAGTGACTGAAAATTTGATGGCAAAATTGAAATAAATTCCAACTTATGCTAGATATTTTGTGTGCAAGTGGCATAGGTTTTATTATGTGATAAGATTAAACTTTCTCTTTCATTTTGCTCCTAAAAGGACCGAGAGGTTTAGATAGAAAACAAGGAAAGCTTTTCAAATTTCTTTCTCAGATCTAGAATAGAAAACGTTCGTCGTCGAAAATCGACACCGATCAAAAGGTTAGGAATCGTTTAAGCTTTACGCACATGCTTAAATTTTCGAAATCCAACCATTAGATCTTAAGTTATGCACTTATGTCATTTATGTTCAAAAATTCGAAAGTTATGTTATAATGTTAAGATGTTTATTAAATATGTTTATATGATGATTATGAGCTTATATTATGAATTTAGCACAAAGTTAAAAGCATGTATGAAAATATTATGTAGTCACCGAATGCTCATGATGAACATATGATGTTGAGAATGATTTTTAATTGTTGATTTGAGCATGAAATAAGGATCTATGATATTAAATAAGCTTATATGATTTTATGTAGAATTTTGGAAAATATTTGTATATATATTGGAAATTACCGAAAATATATGATGAATATTATGTTGATGTATGTTTGATAATTGAATGATATTATAGCATATAAGTGATGTAAATTCATAATATAGTGTTGTATGAATTTATTTGAATTTTAGAATATTAATTGTTCATAAGTCTAAGTTCTAAGGTATATTGATGTATGAGTTGTAATTGATGAAAATTATGTTATAGTGATGATATATGATGTCAATTATGTGTTGTGTAATTTAATTGGAATTTTTGAAAAATGTTTGATATATTTATTAAATGGACCGAAAACTATATAGTAAAATAATGTGATGTACAATTTTTATATGATCAATGTTATTACATATTATTGATCCTATGTTGATATAGTATGTTATGTGAGTTTATAAGAATTTTTGTGAAAGTTTTGAAAATTGTTTGAAAAGGACCGAAAGTTATTAAGATTGAAAGCTAAGGTTTTAAATTTATTTTATCATGTATAATCACATGTTATGTTTCAAAAATATGTTTTAGACATACTATGAATTTATGTGATTTAAAAAAAAAAGTATACTATGTTTATGTCGAAACGTTACGTTAGGTAACGTATGTTGTGAATAATGGTATGTATTGTACAAGTTAGGTCATACTTAAGAATAAATTCAAGTATGATTGTTGATTAACGTGAAAAATTGAGACGTATGATAATATGATTGAAAATCGATTGAAAATCGATTTATATGTATTGATAAGACATATATGTCTATAAATTCGAAATATATGTTAATGAAAGTCAAAATTGTTGACTAAGGTCTAAACGTATGAAATACGTTAGTACGTGAACAATGTTATACTGTACGTCTATTAGAAATATAAGAATATCTCTTTTATAAGAGACGATTTCATAATTGAAATTATTTTATCAAAAGACGTTAGTATAAGTTTGACGTTTGACCTAAATGGTTAATATAAGGTCTTAAATCATATTTCGTCTTTATCGAAGTACGAAAAGTTATAAGTTAAGATGTTCGATGAAAAGACGTACTAAGTTAGTTAAGAGATGCGAAGTATTATTTTAGAAGGTTATCGAAGCTTATTAGACTTTGATGTTCTTGAAAAACGTGACCGACGTACTAAATTAACTTCTTACGTAAAGGTGGGACACGACGTGATCGTTGACGTTAAGGAAAGTCTGTGTAGAAAGCTTACGTACCAGGTGGGCTTTCTTTTCGAAAATGACAAATGCTTTATTTATGATGCTTTCTTCGAAATGAAAAGTATTTATTTATGATGTTTCTCTTGAGAAATGATGATGAAATGATGAGGAAATTACCTGCCAAAAATGTTTATGTTTTATGTATGGATCCTATCTGAATGATAATGAAAGTTGTTGGGTCGCTCCCAACTTATGAGAAAATTGATATGGATCCTATGCCGGAGGGACAATTCCTGGCTAGGATTAACGTGTACACTAAGGTGGACCGGGGGCCGTAAGGACAATGCGCGGCCGGTCCCAGCGACGTAGAAGGAGGCCTACTTCTACGGCGTTAATGATGATGTTATGTGGAAATGATATGATATGAGAAAGGAAAGGATATGGATCATACATACAAAGAGAAAATGCATGCGTAGGCGATGATTTAATAAATGATGAAAATGTTTTAGTAAGCACAAGGCCTTTTCAAATAAAACCCTTGTGTCTTACCATGATGGGGCAGTGTAATTTAAAGATGATAAAATGTTTTTGGCATAAGTCCACTGAGTGCATTCTTGTACTCAGCCCTGCATATTTGTTTTTAAATGTGCAGGTTAAGCTGGTGATGCGATGGAGCAGTGTTGAGCAATAGGAATGTTTGTCGCTGAAAGTTAATACCTTGATTGTACATCGTCATATGTACATATCACATGTTTTTCGCTGCAAGATCTTTAAGTTATGTAATGAAGTCCATAAGTATTCTTGAAATATGTATCAGTTCAATGTTCAAAGGTATCAGTTCAATGTTCAAAGGTCTTTTCCATTTATAAATTCATGTTTAAAGTAATAGTCCCTTTTAATCCGTACTTAAGATTAAGGGGCTGTTACACTGCCACCACCCAAGATGCAGAGAATCTTGGGTTAACTCATGTAACCCTCACCTATAACAAGTCAAAGTGATGGTCAGCAACTCATACTCATCTAATACCTTATCGAGGTTTAGATCAACGTAAGTCCCCGAGATCTAGGTTCTTCACGACGATCAGATAGAAGAATTCATCTCACTGTGATCCATCAATACGTCGAGACGTGCCAAGATAGATAAGCAACCAAGTCAAGTTACTTATCTATACCGCAGCCTATACCGACAACTCGTCCTCAAGTTGTCTCTACGGTGTGATACTTTTATATCTCATTAAGCTTGACCAATCATACGGACTTACGTGATCTACAATAATCGTATGATCTAACTTATATATGAGATAAAAGGACATACATATGCAATCAAGTAAACAATTCATATAGGAGATTGTAATAGTGGTAACAGGAAACATTGTATACAAGCTCAACCAAAACTGCTTCCAGTATACAAATCCAACAATGTCCAACGTGAAAATTCGCGCAAGACGTCATCTATCTTAGATGAACCTCTTTATGTGCTTAACTATCATCAAAGATCACTAATCAATCATCAAAACCAAAAGATCAAAGCTTTAACATTAAAAACCCAAACTTGACGTCAAACTAAAATTTTCCAATTTTTGAATACATCGGCCGAAAAATCTAAATAAATCATTTTAAGCTTTATTCATATCATAGAATCCAAATATGAACTCAAAATGATCAAATAAAATCAAAAATCCAACCTTACAAAGCTAGGGTTTTCGGCCAACATAGGGGTTTTCGCATAAGTTCGATTTCAAACGTTTTTCTTGTTCAAAACATGTTTATATCAACCCAATAATCCATATATGAAATAATATCAAGTATATAAACATCATAAATTCAAGATCAAGGCTTCTAATTTTTGTAATTCACAAAAATTCCAAAGAATGAACATGTGCTTAAAATTCAACGTTAAACAACCCATCGGCGATTAATCTAACATAATATCAAGAAATCATCAAACAACAACATATTCCTTCACAAATCTTCAATATGACCGAAACATCAACATGCTCAAAAGTTCATGTTTTTCAATTTTTCAAACCATAGATATGTTCTAGAAATTGAATTATACCTGAATTCGAAGACGAATCGAAAATTTAACGGTTGGATCTTGAAATATTTGAGCTTGAAATTTTTTGAAAATTTTAGTGTGTGTAGTGTGTGAAATTTTTGAAAATATGAAGAAAAATAATGACGAAGGTGAATAGTATCCTATTTATAAAAATATCCACAAATTTTCTTTTATTTTTGCAATTTATTTAATGGTGATTATTCACCATTCTAGAGAATTCTATAATTGTCTACACATTTAAGCATAAAATATACATAAATTCATATCCACAAATATTTCTTTTATTTTTCATTTTCTTTAATAAGGTGATTAATCACCATGGTTCTAGAGAAATCTACCATTCTATACACATTTTAGCAAAATTATATATATGTACATATATATATATATTCATTTTATTACTTCTTCACAAATTTTTACTCTAATGCATAACATATAAATTCTCTAATTCATTCTTATATCCAAATCACTTAATATCATTAATTAATGATCAATGCATAAGAAATTAAACTTTCATGCTAAATTCATAATTATAAATTACTAAGATTTTAAAACTTATAATATCAAACTTTACATTTTTCGCTAGGGCGCATCCTCGCTCTTAGCCGAACAACCTGTAAAAACGTTCAAAACTCAAATTTTTATTAGTTCACAATTTAAAGAAAAATAATTCACATATATATATATATATATATATATATATATATATATATATATATATATAGGGGATGGATCAAATGAGAACTACATCTTTTTGCGAACTCTGCGAACCATGCATAAGGCGTTGAAGATGATACACAAAGCGGTATAAAGTTGTGCATAATCTAAAATTTTCTAAAATTATTTTGTTGTACAAAATTTTAGAATATTTTAGTTATGCACAACTTTATAGGTTTTATTCATCAACTTTATCGTTTGTGCATAATTCTCAAGTTCTCATAAAGATGAGTTCTCACCGATCCAACCCCTATATATATATATATATATATATATATATATATATATATATCTCATATTTCTTTTAAGAAAATTCTCGGGGTATTACATGCATAGACTATCGAGAGTTAAACAAGATAACTCTTAAGAATAAGTATCCTTTGCCCCGAATTGACGATCTGTTTGATCAGCTTAAGGGAGCAGGAGTCTTTTCAAAGATAGATTTAAAGTCTGGATACCATCTGTTGAGGATTAGACTAGAGGATGTACCTAAAACGGCTTTCCGTACAAGGTATGGTCATTTCGAATTCATAGTTATACCATTTGGACTTACAAATGCTCCAACAGTATTTATGGATATCATGAATAGGGTATTTCACCCATACTTAGACAAATTTATCTTAGTATTCAAAGACGATATCCTAATATACTCCAAGAATAACCAAGAATACGAAGAGCACTTGAGAATTCTCACATTCTGGAGATAGACAAGGTAGGCGTGGAACCTTAAGATTTTATTTTATTAAATAGCCTTAAAAATACTTATTTCATAGTTTATAATAATTTCATGAAGTTCGGATTGCATCCGGTAAGTCAATTATGAATTATCGCGGAAAAACATCGTCCGATAATTAAATTATGCTCACTCGAATTTCTATCGAATTCTTGAGATTTCATAATTAGTTTGAGTCTTATAAATCATTTCTTATTGATTTAGACCCTTGGTTTGAGTCTCGGTTCGTTTGGATCAGTTTAGGGTTTTTTCGGTATATATTCCTGACGTTCGGTTAAGTTCTTCATGAATTTCGTTCAGAAATTGATTCTTATGAATTCTAAATTCATAATAATATATTCCTTCATGATTTTGATTGTTCTCATTAATTTCAATGATTAGCACGGACTGGAAGTTGATCCGTCTCGTGAATAGTACTTTTAAGACTTACCAGGCAAATCTGCCTGAAAATTCTAATTTTTGGCTTGTCACATGTTTTCGTGAGATGATTCTAGAAATGTAATCCTTTTGTTGAGATTTATTCTAGATCTTTCATTATATGTTCAGGCTATTCAGAAAACCCTAATCCGATTGAACTAGTCACTAGTTTTTTATTTCTCTAGTATTCGATTTCCGAATCGATTCTAATTCATTTCGTTGGTTACCTTAAATATAATTAAGGTCTAATCACCACAAGTAATTGGTTTAACCATCACTAATAAAAGTTTTAAATTTTTCGGGTTATTACATACCATCCCCCTTAAAATAAATTTCGTCCCGAAATTTGCTAACATTGGATAAGATCTGGGTATTTATCTTTCATAGCTGATTCTAATTCTAAGGTTTCTTCTTCTTGACCATGGTGTCTCCATAGAACTTTTACTAACGGTATCTCTTTGTTCCTTAACTTTTGGATACGTCGGTCCAAGATTTTCGTAGGCAATTCTACATAATTCATATTGTCATCGAGGACAATATCTGTCGGTTATATTACATGGCTGGGGTCACGTATGTACTTTCTGAGTTGTGAAACATGGAACACATTGTGCACGTTTTCAAAACTTGGCGGCAATGCCAGTCTGTAAGCTACTGGCCCTATCATTTCCAAAATTTCACAGGGTCATATGAAACGTGGTCGTAACTTCGCTTTTATTCCGAATCTGACGATTCCTTTTGACGGGGAGATCTTCAAGAAAACTTTGTTTCCCACTTCAAAATGTAGTTCTGTACGACGTTTGTCAGCGTACGACTTCTGTCGATCTTGGGCCTCCTGGATCCGTTGGCGGATCTGTCTCACAATCTCGATCATCTCTCTTATAGAGTCATGTCCTAATACTCTTCTTTCTCCCACTTCTTCCCAATAAAGTGGTGATCGACATTTCTTTCCATAAAGCGCTTCATACGGGGCCATTCCAATAGTTGCTTAGTAGCTGTTGTTGTAGGCGAATTCCGCCAGTGGTAATACTTGTTCCCAACTTTCTACTCTATCGAGGAGAACAGTTCTCAACATGTCTTCAAGTGTTTGAATGGTCCTCTCGGATTGTCCGTTCGTTTGTGGGTGGAACGCGGTACTGAAATGTAGTCGAGTTCCCAATTCCTTTTGCAAGCTCGTCCTAAATCTAGATATGAATTTTGAATCTCTATCAGACATGATAGTCTTCGGAACTCCATGTAAACGTATGACTTCCCGAACGTATAACTGTGTTAATCTATATGATCCATGTGTTATCGGAATTGGTAGAAAATGCGCGCTCTTAGTCAAACGGTCGATGATGACCCAAATAGTGGTATTTCCTCTTTGTGATTTGGGTAGCCCGGTAACAAAATCCATGGCTATATCGTCCCATTTCAATTCTGATATGTCCAACGGTTGTAAGGTTTCATACGGTCGCTGGTGGAGTGCTTTCACTTGTTGACACGTCAAACAACGTTCCATGAATGAAGCTACGTCTCGCTTCATTCTATCCTATCAAAATTTCTCCTTGAGATCTTGGTACATTTTGGTGCTTCCGGGGTGTGTGGTGTAAGGTGTCTCATGGGCTTCTTTCAAGATTTCGCTATTAAGCCCTTCTTCTTCTGGAATACACACTCTCCCATCATACAACAGAACATCATCTGTTGCTTCTCTAAAATTTTTGTGGTTATTGTCCTTGATCTTGGCTCGTACTTCCTCCAGCTTCTTACTCTTCCTCTGGGCTTCTAAGATTCGGGCTCTTTAGTCCGGGATTGTAATCAACGTTGCAATACAGCCTTCTATTGTCAGAGACGGGTCTATGACTTTGATGTTCATTCTCTGAAATTCCTTCATAAGTATCTATTCATGACTGAGGAGACATCCCAAACTAGAGGGGGATTTGTGACTCAAAGCATCGGCTACAACATTAGCATTGCCCGTGTAATAACCCGAAAAATTTAAAACTTTTATTAGTGATGCTTAAACGTACCAATTATTTTTGGTGCTTAGACCTTAATTATGTTTAAGGTAACCAACGAAACGAATTAGAATCGATTCGGAGATCGAAAACTAGAGAAATCAAAAACTAGTGACTAATCCTACCGGATTAGGGTTTTCTGAATAGCCTGAACATAGAATGAAAGATCGAGAAAGAATCTCAACAAGAGGATTTCATTTCTAGAATCCTCTCACTAAAACATGTAAGAAGTCAAAGAATGAGAATTTTCGGGCATGCTCGCCCGATCAGTCTCAAAAGTACTATTCACGAGCCGGAACAACTTCCAGCCCGTGCTAATCATGAAAATTTATGACAAAAATCAAAATCATGAAGGAATATATTATTATGAATTTAGAATTCATAAGAATCAATTTCTGAACGAAATTTCTGAAGAACTTAACCGAACGCTGGGAAAATATACTGGAAAAACCCTAAACTGTTCCGAACGACCCGTAACTCGAACCAAGGTTCTAAATCAATAAGAAATAATTTACAAGACTCAAATTAATTATGAAAGCTCAAGAATTCAATAGAATTTCGAATGAGCATAATTTAATCGTCGAACGCTGTTTTCCGCGATAACTCGGAATTGACTTATCGGATGCCATCCGAACTTCTTGAAATTTTTATAAACTATGAAATAAGTCTTTTTAAGTCTATTTAAGAAAATAAAACCTTAAGGTTCCGAGAAATCAATCGAAAGTGCGATAAAACTTAAGGAGTCAGTATTAACATGCCAAATCGGGTAATTTGACCATTCCTTCTCCCAACCACCACCAAGGACAGCCAAAGTTAGCTTACAACAACTCTTTAAGCTGCAAATACAGTAGCCATTTCGTCCATATGCAGCCCTTCACTTTGGAACCCATTTTCTCTCTCCAATTCAAATTTCTCTCTTTTGTTCTTCATGTTCTAAGCTTCAATCCTCCTTCTCAACCCATTCCAATCTCAAAGTAAGTTTCTAAGACAATAAAAAGGTATTATTCATCATCCTCTTCCATCCTAATGGAGTGGAATGTTTTTTAGAATTTTTTTTAGTTTTAAACCCTAGTTTCGAACCTTTTTAATTTCGTGGCTTTTGAGCCACCAAATGCTCTCAAGCCATGAATGAAATATTCTTATAATAATGTTTTAAGATTTTTTTTAAAATTTGAGAATTTTTGATTTATGTTTTATTTCTTTTTATATGAGATAAAGCATGCTATTGTGAATATTATTTGATATTGTTGCTTGTTAATATATTAGAAGCATGTAGAATAAATATGATAATTTTCAGAAATTTTTTGATTTATTTTCAAAAAGGTCGAGAGCTTTGTGCCATTTTTAGGCCATGATTTTAATTTTTCTTGTTGAAAATAGTTTAGATATTGTGTTTAATATATGATATGAACGTCATATATTAATCTTGAAATTTTTGAAATCATCTCCTATTTTTCTTAAAAAGGCCGAATATATATGTATATTTTTAGTCCATTGTTTGATTCTTATTTGTTGAAAATAGTTGAGATATAGTGTTTAATATATGATATGAACATCATATATTAATCTTGAAATTATTGAGACACATCTCCTATTTTCTCAAAATAAACGAAACATATATGTGTATTTTGGAAATTATTTTGATTTTATTTGTTAGTTGAGAAATAGTGTTAAATATATGATATGAACATCATATATGAATCTTGAAATTATTAAAACATTTCTCCTATTTATTTCCATTTGGATCGAAAGTATATACATATATTTGAGGATTTATTTGTTGAAAATAATATGATATGTGATATTATAAATATTGGTTGATGTTTAATTTTAATATTACATGTTTATTGCATAATATGAACATATTGTGAAGTGAATGGAATTTATGGAATATATATGCATATATCTTATAATTGCCGAAAATGTATGTGGTGAAAAGCATGGGTTTAAAAATTTTAATGTATGATATGAGATGATATTTCATGTTTAGTATATGATATAAGTATGATATGATTTTTGTGGAATTTATTGAACACCAATGCTCATTAAATCAATATTGCGAAAACTTTGATATTTTTAACCTATGGTTTAAAATTTTATATGATGATATTGAGTTGGAAATTAAATTCTATGGTATGATAGGAGTATAACATGATTTTATTGGAAATTATTGGATACATATACTAATTATTGTTAATTATCGAAAACATAGCAAAATGGTTAAGGATGAGTTTAATTTCAATGATAAATGATGCTATGATAGTTAATCTATAAGCTTGAATGGATGGTTGTGATTTTGATGAATGAATGAAACACTTATACACACATACACGATAGTTTTACATTATGTTAGAAATTAGGGTTTTCGAATGCTTTAGTATAGTTTATGTTGTGTATGGTATTGTATGTTGTTGAATGGTTATGTTTATGTAAACCGACAAAAAAAACCCCAAACGTAAACAACATAATACTTTATGTACGAAAATCCAAAAAAATCGACCAATTTCGATAACTTAAGAAGGAATTAATGAGAATCGAAGTTAGACACAAATTAGGGTTTTCTATTAATAAAAGGATACTCGAACGTGAGTTCCTATGTTAGAAAAACCAAAAGCTGAGCTACAACGTTAATACTCAACAACGATAACCTAATACGATGTTAGATTAAGCGTTAAGACAAGTCGACAACAAATAGCGATTATACAACTTATATAATCTCCGACAAATTAAGAGAAACAAACAAATGTCGTAAAGTGTAAGCAAAGATTCGAACATAAGATGTCGAACCTTATGTCTCGAAGGTCGAGTTAATATTCCCGAAGAAACTCATCTAGTCCTAAGTACCTACTTACATGATAGCATGTGCTCACTTGAATCATAAGACAAGTCGTCAAGCATAACCTACTAGGACGTAACTACAATTGTTAAGTCTAGTTAGTGGCTTGAGAATATCCTAATATACCAATCACAACTTGAATACTAACAATCTATAACGTAATAACGTTTAGAAGAACATTAAGGTTAAGAGTCGAGGATAGACTCGGAGTATGTGATTCATAAGTTGAGGTTCACCTATGAATGATGAAGTAATATAGTTTGGGAATTGAGAATGTAGGATAATAGATATTTTCTTAAAACCATCACATGAAATCATGAAGAAACCCTAATTGGGAACTTTAAGTCATAATTTATAAACGACCATCGATCGATAGAAAGAATCTAAGAAATGCTATTTTCTTATGAAGGGTTTGATCGTACGTAGTCGGCAAGGAAGGACAATCACACCTGCTCACTTAGAACCACTAGCTTTGGATTAGCAGGTGGGCTCTCTTGAAACAAAAATGTTATGCATAACTCAAAACATGATTTACAAAGCTTTATGAACTATTATCACATGAACTGTTATTGACTGCCAAATGTTTATGTTTTGTTGTGATCCTCTCTGAGATTGGTATATCCAATGTGGAATGTGAATGAGTTGGTCCACCAACGTTAAAAAAGGGTAACGATCAGATCCAACTTAGTTAAGGACTAACTCGGATTGTGTACATGTGTGACTGTGTGTTAAGGTTAGATACCTCGACCGGTCACGACGACTATGTGGAGATAGCCACCTCCATAGTGCGCGAATGAGTGAATGAATGAATGATCAGATATGGAACAACGTGGATGAAATTGTTCGGCCGAACACTTTTGGAAAATGATAAAATGTTTGATAGGCATGAGTCTTTTAACTAAAATCCACATGTGCTATTGTGGGCAGTTCAATAACTTTTGACAAAGAAAATTGTTTTCGGCAATGAGTCCACTGAGTATTTTTGTACTTAGCCCTGCATCTCGTTTTTGATGTGCAGATTGAGCAGGGACTGATGATGGGTGCGAGGTGGTGCAGAGTAGCAGTTATTTTGTTGCTTATTAGAAATGATTTCTAGAACATGTATCGTCATATACATGTCTACATGTTTATTGCTGCCTAACTCTGATATTATTTTGATGTTTTGATTATAACTGCTTTCATACCATATTGAATTTGAGGTCGTACCTCGTTCCTTGAATTGCGCCCTGATTGGGTTATATTTGAACCTTGAACCTTTTGGCAAGTCCTTCTGTGACTTGAGTTGTTATTGAATAGCTTATCCCTTTTCAGTCTATGCATTATTGAGTAGTTAAATGGTTAATTGCATTGATTAGTTATGTTTATATCCGCTGCTTTATCATACCAGTGACGATCCATATGATCCGTACTTCTTTGAGAAGTCGGGTCGTCACAAAGTGGTATCAGAGCACTGGTTCACTCTGAACCCTAGAAACCCTTTCCTTGAATCCTAAGTTGAAAGTTGAGTCTAGAAATTGTTTATGTTTGACTGCTACTGCACTGCACTCCATCGTCGTCCTGCTCAACGAGGAATAAGGTAACTATTTCAACTAAAAGTTATTTTTAAATTATGGAAGTTTATGAATTGTGAAATGGACCTACAATATTGCTTTGTTGGGAAATTGAAATATATTTTGGAAAGAGGAATATTTGAAAATTGAAAAGTTGTTTCAATTGATTGGTCATTAGTTTGAAAGAAGGTTGCAAACTTTAGGGGCTTGGTAAATGAGTAAACTGAGAATACTTGTTTGTCGCAATACATGTTATGATCTATGTTTACTGCTATATGCGAAGCATGCTAGAAACAGGATGTAAATGAGTATGTTTTCCATGAGGACATAGACTCTTAAGACGCATGATCCCTTTTGCGCCGAACTTAGTATGAAAACATAAGGTATCCCCAATTGAACGAAATACTAAGGAAGAAAGAGAACATAGAAATCCTAAGAATCACAATCCGAACGGATTCGAGGATAGGAACGCGACGAGTCTACAATGACGAAACGATTGCTTAACTGGAGGTTCTCACTGTTATGAGTCCCAACCGCTCTACGCGAAGGAATTTCGAACACCATGCGTGTTGCCTCTATCGTAACAATAATTAAATGAATCAAAGTATAACCATAGGGAAGCATAAAAGGAAATAATGATTTGTAAGTACATAATGAGAATGGATATGATGTGATGCGATAACGTGAGTAGAAATAAGAAATCTAAAACCAATAAGATAGGGTGACCTCTTAGCCTTTACCCGAAGGCTAGACATCGATTGTTACTCTACTCTAAGAAACCATACCGTCTCTTCCCGGAGACCAAACCATGAAGATAATGCCATAAGGATTTAGGAATGTAGGTCATAGGATAATGTAGATTGCTATAACATTCTTTGTATAGATGTTTATTGTGGACGTACCTTCTTCTAGATATACCGTTATGTTTACCGTGTCTGACCATAGTGATACTTTCCTTTTCAGATGGCTCGGACTGTCTTCACGACTAGGCATCCTCTGTCCTCTAGGGCCACACCCGAGGAGGTTATACTGTCACAACCCGACTACTTAATCAAGTAATTAGGCCGTGACATGGGTGAAGTAAGAACTTTCGGTAATCAATAGCAACAAATATGACTAATAATTTATATCGATCACAATGTGTGACCTCATCTTTCATCATAAAGTGATCAAAAATTTGTGGTTCAAAGAAGTAAAATGGAGTTTGACAAAGGATGATTTTAGGTTTTCAATACATAATAAGGATCAAAGGTAGAAAGACAATGGCTGAGGACGGATAATCACAAAGGTATAACGAATATCAAGAATATACATTTTCATACATATTTTTACAACATGGAAAATTTATTGACGTTTCAAAGCATGGTTTAAAGCATGGTTTAACAATGTTTTCAAGTCATGATATACATGCAGGGCATGAGTACAAAAATGCACTCAGTGGGTATACGCCGAAAACATAAAACATTGCCCTTAAGGCTATATGATTGACTTGCCATAACATTAGCAATGGGTATTAGTGAAATAACCTGTGCATGCATCATCATAATAAACACTTACTCGCTTTCATTTCATAGCATCATCATAAAGTATGCATATGCATGTTCTCATGTCGGCCGATAACTTTTCCTTCCCATATCCACGGATTCTTTCTGCGTGTTGAGAAGTAGGTCTCCTTGTCAAACACCTTAACATTACATACCGTGTTGGACCCAAAGGGTACCAACTACGGTCATACCCGACGTCGGTCATTTCTTTCTTTCTTTCTTTCTTTTTCTCTTCCGTGGATAGGTAGTGCATTATGCATGTCATGCTCAAAACAGGCAAGTCATTTAACTTTGAAACTTTGTAAATAAATGCATATCATGTCATTAGAAAATATATATAAAAACATAAGCATATCATTATAGAAAATACTTATACCCACCTGGCGACAGTTGCTAAAATGGACTGTACTTTCTTCTTTCATTTCTTTCTTCTTCTCATTTGGTCCATCAATCCACATAGAGCGGCATATAAGCCTATCAAGAACCAAACAAGAACATCATTCGTATTTTAGTCGTCGACACGACTATATCTTCTTGATACACAAAACGCTATGGTCTATAAACATTCGAGTCATTGCATCCTCTAACATCTTAAACATATAACACGACATCCCGAAGCCTCATATGACTAAACGAGCATAGAAAACTCGACAATAAACTTAAACCATCCAACCTTAGCAAAACCTAACGACCGGCAAGACATAGCTTATGTCCGAGCGTCAAAATTAGCAAGACGCCGTCTAACTTAGACGAACCTCTATACATACTCAACTATCATCAAATATCACTAATCAACCATCAAAACCCAAAGATCAAAGTTTTAGCATTGAAAACTCAAACTTGACGTCAAACTAAAATTTTTCAACTTTCGAATACGTCGACCGAAAAATCCGAATAAATCATTTTCGGATTTATTCATATCATAGAATCCAAATATGAACTCAAAATGATCAAATAAAATCAAAATCCAACATAATAGGAGCTAGGGTTTTCGGCCAACATAGGAGTTTTTGCATAAGTTCGATTTCAAACGTTTTTCTTGCTCAAAACATGTTTATATCAACTCATCAACACATTTATGAAGGAAATTTAAGCCTATAAACCACATATATTCAAGATCCATGGCTTCAAGATTTTCGAAAATTTTCAAAAATTCCAAACAACAAACATATGCTTCACAAATTCAACATTAAACAACTCGTCGGCGACGAATCTAACATAATATCAAGAAATAATCAAACAAAACATACTCCATCATAAATTTAACCATATGACCGAAAATATGAAATGTACATAAGTTCATAATTTTAAATTTTTCAAACCATAGATGTGTTCTAGAGATAAGATTATACCTTTATTCGAAGACGGATCGAAAATTCAACGGTTGGATCTTTCTAAAATTTGCTTGAAATTTTCGAAATTTTAGTGTGTGAAAGTGTATGTTTTGGACGAAAAATGGGATAGAAAATGAAGGTGAATAGTGGTTTCCAAAGTCTATGTATGTAATTAATGTAATTAATAACAAATTTGTATTTTATTTTACATTTTCTTTAATGTTGCTTATTCACCATTATTCTAGATTATTCTTTCTTTTTTTCCATTTCTTATTTTCTTTAATAGGGATGAATAATCATATATCTAGAAATTTCTCATTCTTTCTTACAAGCAATAAATACTAATGTTATAAATACATACTATTAATCCATACCGTTCTGATTTCAAAACTCAATTTTTAATAAAACATTCTTTGCTTGAAATTCTCTTTTACAACTCAAATAACATTATAAACATCAAAATAATTGATTATTAGAAATATTTTTGGCTTTAAAAACCATTTTGAGTGTTCAGCCGACAATTAAGGTTTAATCGGCAAATGCCGATATCACAAAAAGCAAAGATTTGAAATTCTCCATTTTATGAAATCAAGACTTTGTTGAGCATGTATCTATCATCTCAAGACTCTCGAAATCTAGATCTTCGTATTCTAACCAAGACTTAAGAGTCTTATTTCAGATTCTATCTCGAATCTATCTCAGATTCTATCTTTTCGATTCGAAGCTTACCATAAAAACTTCTAGCTTAAACAACTCTTTCTTAAGGATGCAATGCCCTTCTCATAAGCTCTTAATCGGGGTAAATCTACCTTTCTGATGTGGTATTACATATGCGTTCGTACTGTTCCTACCAGATGTGCCGAGGAGACGACCTCGGCGAGTTCTTGGCGCACTTCACACATCATTGGGCCGCTGCAGATGCCCGTGGTACATCGCATTATGACGGTGTACTCCAACTGATCATGAGACTGCCATCCGACTGGCAGGGGTACGTCGGCGAGATATCGGCGGACTATATCTATCGACGCCGAGAGAGTTTCGATCTGGAGGCAGACCTGCCTCCCTTTGTTAGCCACTTGAGCTATGTATTCATGGTGTACAGAGCTACAACACGTGGGCTGTATCTCTCCGCGTGGGAATACACTTCCAGAGGTGCCCCGTTTGGCAGCTGATGGGCTCGTGTTCTTACTGGCGATGGCGAGGACATGTTTGGTGGACCTTCCGCCCCGACAGCCTCGCCTTCCCGATCCTACCACGGTAGGATTCCATCCTCGTCCTTGCCCGCTGACCATCGCCCGGTCATGCCATGCCCGTATCCACTTCACCGCCGGCCTCCCCGATCCGGCCCGCCACCCCGCCCGAGCCTTTGGGCCGCGATCTTTGTAAGGATTGATGATCCACGTGACATGGCTACGTGTACCGTGAGAGGCGATTTCCGCCCTGCTGTTGCCCCGTTTCCGGATGATGTTTACGAGGAGGTCATGGCTGAGATCCGCAGATAACTAGCTGCTATGGAGGAAGCCAGGGCCGTTAGAGACCAAGAGCCCGTGGCTCCCGTACCCGACGCCGAGGAAGATCCCGAGGAAGACCCCGAGGAAGACCCAGAGGAAGACCCGGAAGAGGACCCCGATGAGGATCTATCAGCTGACGATGAGATGGAGGGAGTGGATAGTTCCCATGCTTCTAGTCCTGACTCTGACACATGGAGCGCTATCTACACCCCGGGCGATCATGGATCTAGTTCATAGGACTAGATAGTCTTTTTGTCTATATACTTTGTATATCTTTTAATACATGCGGAAACGATGAGTCGTTCCGACATGAAACCCTATTTTGATGTCAACGGTAGCGTTTAGATTTTTGTACGCACCATGACTAGGTACACGGAGTGATGTTGATATTTGTTTTTGGGCATCATACTCTGTACCTGGTCTTTTGTAAATCTTAAAAACGTTGATGAAAGTCCTCGTAGAGGTAATTGATATGATATAATGATAGGTCCTCGAGAGCCTTTTGTTTTAATATTATGATATGTGGTGTTCCATGATGTGCTAGATTTATGCTCATAATTATATAAATACCGTGCTGATATATCTACATTGATCTTGATGGATAGTATAAGACGATTTTTTAATTGTGTGTGTTTATGAAGGTTAGGATGCCACCGAGAAGAAGAAATCGTGAAGTAACACCTGAGAGAGAAGACACTCCATCCCCACCACCACCACGACCGGCGAGGTGGATTGAGGAACTATTCCTCGTGCGAGAACCGCCCACTTTCAACGGATGGGAATCCGTCGATCTTTGAACTTTGGATTCGCACTGGGCGAATATTGACTTCCTTCCTTGCACCTCTCAAGAACGCTTGTCATGCGTTTCTTTCCGGATATTTGTCTTGCCGACTTACGGTGGAAGGCAAAAAGGAAGACTCTATCCGAGTAGGAATTGGAAGATTTCTCCTGGGAGGAATTTAAGGAGGAGGTGTACGAGAAGTACATTCCTAAGAGTTACCGGAAGAGGAAGGAACACGAGTTCTACAACCTGCACCAGGGAAAGACGACGGTCATAGATTACGACCATGTATTCTGCGAGATGTCGCGGTATGCACCGCAGCTGGTCGATACCGACGAGAAAAGGATGGAAAAATTTCGGGCGTGACTCTGCCATGAGATCAGGGTGTCGTTAGCTGGTCATGGGAATCTGAGCTACCACGAGGCCCTTAGTAGAGCTTTGGACATCAAGGCTGCTATGCTTGAGGACAGGATTATCGCTATGCACCTCCGGAATCACCAAGGGGATCGTGGAAAGAGGAAGTGGGAAGGACCCCATCAAGGTTAAGGATCCAATGTTGGCTAGGCCGACAGGAGGCCATGGCAAGGGAATAACGTGCCATCTGGGCACGGGCAAGGAAATGGGCGCCTATGGTACCCGCTGGCAAGGGCAAACCAAAAATTGTAAGGCTCACTGTGTGCCCAGGTGCCATAGGAGTCGCAGGGCGCGGCGATTCATCAATGATGGATGCTTCAGTGTGGCCGGAAGGGTCACTACTCTGAGAGCGTCCCGGCACGCCTGAGGGAAATGGCGCCTGATGTGCCCAATCGAGTCCGGCCGGATCCGGCTATCAAGCTCAACTGTTTCAGCAACAGCCCTCGATTTAGTACTTCTAGCCGAATCAACGACCGTATCAACCACGGCGGCAACGACAACAACAATGGCGGTAGCCGCAGCAATAGTACCGATAGCCCCAACAACAACAACAACAGCAACCGCAGCAACAACAACAACAACAACATCATCAACAATAGCAACCACCACCGCAAGCCAGGGCCTACGCCCACAACCAGGAAATGGAATTCCCACATGAGCCGCCAAGGAACCAAGAAAACTTGGAAGGTATGAGAACACTCCTCCAATTGTCTGTTATCTTACTGTTTGATACTGGCGCCTTGCATTCTTTTATTGCTGAAGCATGTGTAGAGAACTTAGGATTAGATCATAAACCCGCTGAACAAATCATGAGAATATCTTCTTCAGTATGAGGCATAAGAACGGTAACCCACATATGCTCGAACCTAGAACTTGGACTAGGCTCACTTAAGGTCTTGACAGATAACCTTCACGTCATACCTATGACAGATGTGGACATAATCCTAGGAATGGATTGGTTAACCGAACATAATGCGACCATCCTGTGTAATGAAAGGAAAATTTCTTTCCAACACCCCGGAGAGAAACCTACAGACTTTCACGGGATCAGTATGGGGAGGAGGGTCCCAATCATATCCGCACGGCAAGAAGGATGTTGCTGAACAAAACAGAGGATCACGCCTACCTCGTCTATCTCCAGGAGGAAGAGTAGAATGAAAGAAAGATAGAAGACGTCCAGATCGTGAAGGAGTATCCCGATGTATTTCCAGATAAATTATCGGGATTACCGCCAAATCGACAGAATGAATTTACGATCGACCTTGAACCAGGTTCTGCCCCTATGTCGAAAGCCCCATACCGGATGGCACCAAAGGAACTGGAGGAATTGAAGATCCAACTACAAGAACTCTTGGAGTTAGGTTTCATTAGACCCAGTGTGTCTCCCTGGAGAGCACCTGTCCTTTTTTGGGAAGAAGAAGGATGAGACACTGAGAATGTGCATAGACTATCGAGAGTTAAACAAGATAACTCTTAAGAATAAGTATCCTTTGCCCTGAATTGACGATCTGTTTGATCAGCTTAAGGGAGCAAGGGTCTTTTCAAAGATAGATTTGAAGTCTCGATACCATCAGCTAAAGATTAGACCAAAGGATGTACCTAAAACAGCTTTCTGTACAAGGTATGGTCATTTCGAATTCATCGTTATGCCCTTTGGACTTATAAATGCCCCCGCAGTATTTATGGATATCATGAATAGGGTATTTCACCCATACTTAGACAAATTTGTCTTAGTATTCATAGACGATATCCTAATATACTCTAAGAATAACCAAGAACACAAAGAGCACTTGAGAACTGTGCTGCAAACATTAAGGCAAGAGCAACTCTTCGCCAAGTTTAGCAAGTGTGAATTCTTGTTAGATGAGGTGACATTCTTAGGTCACATCGTGTCCACCGAAGGAATCAAAGTTGACCCCTTGAAGATCGATACAGTTCGAGAATGGGAATCACCAAAGAACCCGAATGAAATTTGGAGCTTCTTAGGACTTGTCGGCTACCATCGAAGATTTATCGAAGGATTTTCAACAATAGCCCGACCCATGACCCAATTGTTGAGGAAAGGAATCACATACACTTGGACCGCCGAGTGTGGAGCTAGTTTCCAGAGATTAAAGGAGTTGCTGACAACAACACATGTACTTGCAGTACCCAAAGTAGATAAGGAGTACACAATCTACAAAAATGATTCGAAGAATGGGCTAGGATGTGTTCTGATGCAAGATGGTAGAGTTATTGCTTATGCTTCAAGGCAGTTACGCCTACATGAGTTGAACTATCCTATGCATGACCTGGAATTAGCAGCGGTCGTACATGCCCTAAAGATTTGGAGACACCATCTCTACGGAGTTAGATGTGAGATCTACACTGACCATAAAAGCCTGAAGTATTTCTTTGAACAGAAAGATCTTAACATGAGGTAATGTAGATGGCTAGAATTGGTGAAAGATTACGACTGTGGTATCAATTACCACCCAGGCAAGGCTAATGTCGTAGCCGATGTTTTAAGTCGCAAATCCCACCCTAGTTTGGGATGTCTCCTCAGTCATGAGGAAATATTTATAAAGGAATTTCAGAGGATGAACATCGAAGTCATAGACCCGTCCCTGATAATAGAAGGCTGTATTGCAACGTTGATTGCAATCTCAGACTTAAGAGTCCGAATCTTAAAAGCTCAGAGGAAGAGCAAGAAGCTAGAGGAAGTACGAGCCAAGATCAAGGACAACAACCACAAGAATTTCAAAGAAGCAACAGATAACGTCTTGTTGTATGACGAGAGAGTGTGTGTTCCAGAAGACGAAGGGCTTAAGAGCAAGATCTTGAAAGAAGCCCATGAGACTTCTTATACTGCACACCCCGGAAGCACCAAAATGTATCAAGATCTCAAGGAGAAATTTTGGTGGGATGGAATGAAGCGAGACGTAGCCTCATTCGTAGAACGTTGTTTGACGTGCCAACAAGTGAAAGCACTCCACCAACGACCGTATGGAACCTTACAACCGCTAGACATACCAGAATGGAAATGGGATGATATAGCCATGGATTTTGTTACCGGGCTACCCAAATCACAAAGAGGGAATACCGCTATTTGGGTCATCATCGATCGTTTAACCAAGAGCGTAACACATGGATCAGACAGACTAGCACAGTTGTACGTTCGAGAAGTCATACGTTTACATGGAGTCCCAAAGACTATCACGTCTGATAGAGATTCAAAATTCACATCCAGATTTTGGACGAGCTTGCAAAAAGAATTGGGAACTCGACTATATTTCAGTACCGCATTCCACCCACAGACGGACGGACAATCCGAGATGACCATTCAAACGCTTGAAGACATGTTGAGAACCGTTGTCCTCGTTAGGGGAGAAAGTTGGGAACAAGTGTTACCACTTGTGGAATTCGCCTACAACAACAGCTACCAAGCAATTATTGGAATGGCCCCGTACGAAGCTCTTTATGGAAAGAAATGTCGATCACCACTCTACTAGGATGAAGGGAGAGTATTAGGACCTAACTCTATGGGCGAAATGATCGAGATTGTGAGACAGATCCGCCAACGGATCAAGGAGGCCCAAGACCGACAGAAGTCGTACGCGGATAAACATCGCACAGAGCTACATTTTGAAGTGGGAGACAAAGTCTTCTTGAAGATTTCTCCATCAAAAGGAATCATTAGATTTGGAATAAGAGGGAAGCTACGATCACGTTTCATAGGACCCTATGAAATTTGGAAATGATAGGGCCAGCGGCTTACAGACTTGCATTGCCGTCAAGCTTTGGGAACGTTCACAATGTGTTCCACGTTTCACAACTAAGGAAGTACATACATGACCCCAGACATGTGATACCGCCGATGGATATTTTCCTCGATGACAATATGAGTTACGTAGAACTGCCTACGAAAATTTAGACCGACGTATCCAAAAGTTAAGGAACAAAGAGATACCGTTAGTGAAAGTTCTATGGCAACACCATGGACAAGAAGAAGCAACCTGGGAACAAGAATTAGCTATGAAAGAGAAAGACCCAGATCTTTTCCAAGGTTAGCAAATTTCGGGACGAAATTTATTTTAAGGGGGATGGTATGTAATAACCCGAAAAATTTAAAAATTTTATTAGTGATGCTTAAACCAATTATTTGTGGTGCTTAGACCTTAATTATGTTTAAGGTAACCAATGAAACGAATTAGAATCGATTCGTAGATCGAAAACTAGAGAAATCAAAAACTAGTGACTAGTCCTACCGGATTAGGGTTTTCTGAATAGCCTGAACATAGAATGAAAGATCGAGAATGAATCTCAACAAGAGGATTTCATTTCTAGAATCCTCTCACGAAAAAATGTGAGAAGCCAAAGAATGAGAATTTTCGGGCATGCTCGCCCGATCAGTCTCAAAAGTACTATTCACGAGCCGGAACAACTTCCAGCCCGTGCTAATCATGAAAAGTTATGATAAAATCAAAATCATGAAGGAATATATTATTATGAATTTAGAATTCATAAGAATCAATTTCTGAACGAAATTTCTGAAGAACTTAACCGAACGTCGGGAAAATATATCGGAAAAACCCTAAACTATTCTGAACGACCCGAAACTCGAATCAAGTGTCTAAATCAATAAGAAATTATTTATAAGACTCAAATTAATTATTAAAGCTCAAGAATTCAATAGAATTTCGAATGAGCATAATTTAATCGCTGAACGCTGTTTTTCGCGATAACTCGGAATTGACTTATCGGATGCCATCCGAACTTCATGAAATTTTTATAAACTATGAAATAAGTCTTTTTAAGGCTATTTAAGAAAATAAAACCTTAAGGTTCTGAGAAATCAATCGAAAGTGCGATAAAACTTAGGGAGTCGGTATTAACATGCCAAATCGGGTAATTTGACTATTCCTTCTCCCAACCACCACCAAGGACAGCCCAAATGAGCTTACAACAGCTCTTTAGGTTGCCAATACAGCAGCCATTTCATCCATATGCAGCCATTTACTTTGGAACCCATTTTCTCTCTCTAATTCAAATTTCTCTCTTTTGTTCTTCATGTTCTAAGCTTCAATCCTCCTTCTCAACCCATTCCAACTCTCAAAATAAGTTTCTAAGACCATATAAAGGTATTATTTATCATCCTCTTCCATCCTAATGGAGTGGAATTTTTTTTAGATTTTTTTTTTTAGTTTGAAACCCTAGTTTCGAACCTTTTTAATTTCGTGGCTTTTGAGCCACCAAATGTTCTCAAGACATGAATGAAATATGCTTAGAATAATGTTCTAATGTTGTGTTTAAAATTTGGGAATTTTTGGAGCATGTTTTATATTTTTTAATTTATGTTTTATTTCTTTTTATATGAGATAAAGCATGCTATTGTGAATATTATTTGATATTATTGCTTGTTAATGTATTATAAGCATGTAGAATAAATATGATAATTTTCAAAAAAAAAATTGATTTATTTTCAAAAAGGCCGAGAGCTTTGTGCCATTTTTAGACCGTGATTTTAATTTTTCTTGTTGAAAATAGTTGAGATATAGTGTTTAATATATGATATGAACATCATATATTAATATTGGAATTTTTGAAATACATCTCCTATTTTTCTTAAAAAGGCCGAATATATATGTATATTTTAGTCCATTGTTTGATTTTTATTTGTTGAAAATAGTTGAGATATAGTGTTTAATATATGATATGAACATCATTTATTAATCTTGAAATTATTGAGACACATCTCCTATTTTCTCAAAATAACCGAAACATATATGTGTATTTTGGAAATTATTTTGATTTTATTTGTTGGAAAATAGTTGAGAAATGGTGTTAAATATATGATATGAACATCATATATGAATCTTGAAATTATTGAAACACTTCTCTTATTTATTTCCATTTGGACCGAAAGTATATACATATATTTGAGGATTTATTTGATTTTATTTGTTGAAAATAATATGATATGTGATATTATAAATATTGGTTGATGTTTAATGTTAATATTACATGTTTATTGCATAATATGAACATATTGTGAAGTGAATGGAATTTATGGAATATATATGCATATATCTTATAATTGCCGAAAATGTATGTTGTGAAAGGCATGGGTTTAAAAATTTTAATGTATGATATGAGATTATATTTCATGTTTAGTATATGATATGAGCATGATATGATTTTTATGGAATTTATTGAACACCAATGCTCATTAAATCAATATTGCCGAAAACTTTGATTTTTTAACCTATGGTTTAAAATTTTATATGATGATATTGAGTTGGAAATTAAATTCTATGGTATGATAGGAGTATAACATGATTTTATTGGAAATTATTGGAGACATATGCTAATTATTGCTAATTATCGAAAACATAGCAAAATGGTTAAGCATGAGTTTAATTTCAATGATAAATGATGCTATGATAGTTAAACTATAAGCTTGAATGGATGGTTGTGATTGTGATGAATGAATGAAACACTTATACACACATACATGATAGTTTTGCATTATGTTAGAAATTAGTGTTTTCTAATGATTTAGTATAGTTTATGATGTGTATGGTATTGTATGGTGTTGGATGGTTATGTTTATGTATACCGACAAACAAAACCCCAAACGTAAACAACATAATACTTTATGTACGAGAATCCAAAAGAAATCGACCAATTTCGATAACTTAAGAATGAATTAATGAGAATCGAAGTTAGACACAAATTAGGGTTTTCTATTAATAAAAGGATACTCGAAGGTGAGTTCCTATGTTAGAAAAAACAAAAGCCGAGCTACAATGTTAATACTCAACAACGATAACCTAATACGATGTTAGATTAAGCATTAAGACAAGTCGACAACAAATAGCGATTATACAACTTATATAATCTCCGACGAATTAAGAGAAACAAACAATGTCGTAAAGTGTAAGCAAAGATTCGAACATAAGATGTCGAACATTATGTCTCGAAGGTCGAGTTAATATTCCCGAAGAAACTCATCTATTCCTAAGTACTTACTTACATGTTAGCATGTGCTGTAATATCCCGAAGTTTTAAAGCCCAATTACGACAATAAAAATCGTAAATTAGGGTTTCGTCTCGATAAGGGAAATAGTAAATTATCAAAGATTGATTTCGATTATTTATGATATAAAGAATTCTTATATCATATTCACTAATGTTTGTGAATTAAGGATATAGTTTATATAAATTCTTTCGGCGGTAATATTTTAACGTCGATTGAATATCGATTGTTAATATTACATTAACTTTTCTAAGCAACGAAGCTTAGAATTAAATTTCCTTATTAAGGAAATGAATAAATAAAGTGATTACGACTTGGTTACGAACGTTTTGAGATGATTCGTTTGTAAACATTTTGAGACGTTTTGAACGTTAACGTTTAGAGACGATTAGAAAAATAAGTCTAATGATCAAGGAATTATAATATTTAAATTCCTATGATTATTTTATGTAACAAGAGCATTATTTATCATCAAAATAATGCTAGAGAATTAAGGAATCATTATGGAAATAAAGTTAGCATTTTCGAAAACCCTAATTTCAAAAATTAGGGTTTGGCACATGAAATCATTTTAATGATTTTTCCTATGATTTAATTTATCATCTAATACATATATTATGCCATATAGCTAATAAATGCAATAAAATAAAATATTTAGCACTTGGAATCCAAAAGTGCCGTGAGCTTCTAGTTTTAGGATTTATGAATAAATTTAGTTATCAATTGCCATGTTGTGTAATTAATGTAATAGTGTGATGTTTCTACACACAAGAAAAGAATATTTTTAATTGAGGATCAAGTGGGAGATCACTTGTACATGTCATGGCCGAGAATGTGACATAAAGGAAAGAAGATATTTTACAACTCTTTTGTGAGTTGTGTGTAGCCGTGTTTGTTGACCCAAATGACTTGTGATGACTTTGCTTCCATATAGTTAATGTAGATATTATTGTGTAGTATAAAACAAGGAAATAAAAACTCCTCCTTTGTGCATGTGAGATAATCGACGGTTGTGGGGATCAAAAAAGTATAGGATTTTCTTTGTGTCTTTCAATGTGTAGTAAATGGTGTGTAAGTGATGACATAACATGGATGAGTCACAAAAATTGTCTTGCAAATGGTGTGTGTAACCGAGAGTTGTAGGAAGGAATTAAGTATTTTAATTATTTTTATTCCTTTTGATTTAGTACAAAACTGATAGATAATAAAAACATTTCATTACCTCATTTTCAAACACCCTCACTGCCGAGAGTTTTTTGAGAGAAAAGCAAGAGAGTGTTCTTCATTCAAAAATCCCAAATCCTTGATAAAAATCCTTTGCACTAAAAAAATCGACAACGGTTAAAAGGTTAGGAATCGAACGATCTTTATTTATACTTTAAAATTTTTGATTTCCAACCGTTCGATTTTAATATATTCATGCTTATGTATAAATGCTACAACTATGAGAATCATGTTGTCATGTTAGTTGTTTACTAATTATGTTTATATTATTAAGTATGATCTTGTGTTATGAATTAATTAAAAGTTAAGCATGCTTTGAATTTATTGGTAGTGATCGAAAAATTCTAGAGTTGATTTGTTGCTGGATTAGTGATATATGTTAGTAATGGAGCTTATTATGATTTAGTTGGAATTTTTGGGAAATCATATGGTAATTTTGTATAATTACCGAAAATGTTGGTGTAATATATGTTATGGTATGATTATTGTTTAAGTGATATTATAGCATATTATTGATCTAGGGCCTTAATTAGGTGCCATGTGAATTTACTAGATTTTTAAGAAAATATATGTTCATATTCTTGAAAATTTTCGAGAGCTAAGGATTGGTGCATTGATGAATGGGTTGTAGATGTTGAATATTATGATGTGATTGTGATATATGATACTGTTTAGGCAATGTGGTATTTGATTAGAATTTTAGACAAATGTTTGGCTATATATTGAAGAAAACCGTGAGCTTTAAGTGTAGTATAGGTGATGTCCAAATTTTCTATAGCTAATATTAATACATATTAATGATCCTAAGATAATATAGTGTATTATATGAATTTAGAAGAATTTTTGGAAGAAGTTTGATAATTTTTGTAAGAAAGAACCGAGAGCCTAAGGTGAAGAATTAAGAGTTTTGGATTCTTTATATCAAGAAAAATCATACATTATATGATTAGAATATATTTTAGACCCATTGAGAATTTATGGGATTTTAGTAACATAGTTTACTATGTTTACGACGAAACGTTATGTTAAATAACGTTGGATATGAAAAATAATGTGTAATGAATAAGTTAGGTGATATTAAAGTAAAATATTAATCAAGTTTATTGATTTACGTGAAAAATTGAGAATTAGGGTTTTATGAAAAGAAATCGATTGAAAATCGATTTATATGGAAATTGGTTATAAAATATGTGAATAATTCGAAAATGTATTAAGAAAAGTCAAAAATGTTGACTTGAGTCTATACGTATGATATACGTTGAATAATACTTTAATACGTGTAAAACGTATTAAATTTTTAAGAATATCTCATTGAGAGAAAAGATTTCATAATTGAAATCATTTTATCGAAAGACGTTGGTATGAGTTCAATGTTTAACCTAAATGGTTAACAGGAGACCGTAGATTATATTACGTCTCTATCGAAATACGAGAAATTATTCGTTAAGATATACGATGAAAAGACGTACCAATTTAATTAAAGGGTACGAAGTATTATTATAGAAAGTTATCAAAGTTTGTTGAACTTCGAAAATGTCGAAATACGTGACCGTACTGAATTAGTTTCTTACGTAAAGGTGAGACGCGGACGTGATCGTTGGCGTAGAAAGAAAACGAATTAAGAAAGCTTACGTATCAGGTGGGCTTTATTATACTCAAAAAGATAAATTGCTTATCAAGTGATTTATTTACGATGCTTTATCGCAAGAAATGATAAGAAATGATTATTTAATTACCTGCCCAAAATGTTTATGTTTTATGTATGTATCTTATCCATGATCGAATGATGCATATTGTTGGGTAGCTCCCACTTATGAAATGTTGAATTCGTATCCTTGTAAGTACCAACAAGGATGATTGAGAATTCGTATCCTGTGCCGGAGTGGCAAGGATTTTGTGCACCATTTTTGTGACTGTGTGCTGAAAGGGTGCTCGGTCGGTCACGGTGTCCGTGGGAGGAGGCATCCTCTCCGGCGCGGAATGATTTATGAGATGAGATATGAGAAATGAAAGGAAATGGATATGGATCATACATACAAGGAAAAATGCTTGGCCAAGCGACGTTTATGGAAAATGACAGAAAATGTTTAGTAAGCACGAGCATTTCAATTAAAACCTCGTGTGTTACTGTGATGGGCAGTGTGATTTAAATTGATAAATGTTTTGGCGTGAGTCCACTGAGTGCATTCTTGTACTCAGCCCTGCATGTTTGTTTTTAAATGTGCAGGTTGAGCAGATGATGGATGGAGGCGTGTTGAGTAGTCGGAACCCCTTTTGATAATGATGTTAGAAACCTTGACTACACATCGTCATATGTGTATTCACATGCTTTTCCGCTGCAAATAGAACTCTAAGTTAGCTTTTGATGTCGACAGTTGAATACCTTCAGAGAATTTGAATTCTTGTGTTAAGAATCTGTAGGTCTCTCTCCTCATATGTAAATTATGTATGTCTTGTATATAATGGTTAAAGCCTCTTAGTTTACTTGAATTTAGTCCCACAATTCTAAGATTAATTATCTTTCATGTTCCAAGTATTAGTTCTCGTTAATTCGTCCTTAGGATTAGAGGGCTGTTACATGTGCTCACTTGAATCATAAGTCAAGACTCATCTTTTATTCGTCGTGCTAATACGACAAGTCGTCAAGCATAACCTACAAGGACGTAACTACAATTGTTAAGTCTAGTTAGTGGCTTGAGAATATCCTAATATACCAATCACAACTTGAATACTAACAATCTATAACGTAATAACGTTTAGAAGAACATTAAGGTTAAGAGTTGAGGATAGACTCAGAGTATGTGATTCATAAGTTGAGGTTCACCTATGAATGATGAAGTAATATAGTTTGGGAATTGAGAATGTAAGATAATAGAAATTTTCTTAAAACCATCGCATGAAATCATGAAGAAACCCTAATTGGGAACTTTAGGTCGTAATTTATAAACGACCATCGATCGATAGAAAGAATCTAAGAAAGACTATTTTCGTATGAAGGGTTTGATCGTACGTAGTCGGCAAGGAAGGATAATCACACCTGCTCACTTAGAACCACTAGCTTTGGATTAGCAGGTGAGCTCTCTTGAAACAAAAATGTTATGCATAACTCAAAACATGATTTACAAAGCTTTATGAACTATTATCACATGAACTGTTATTGACTGCCAAATGTTTATGTTTTGTTGTGATCCTATCTGAGATTGGTATATCCAATGTGGTATGTGAATGAGTTGGTCCACCAACGTTAAAAAAGCGTAATAATCGGATCCAACTTAGTTAAGGACTAACTCGGATTGTGTACACGTGTGACTGTGTGTTAAGGTTAGCTACCTCGATCGGTCACGGCGACTATGTGTAGGTGGCCACCTCCATAGTGCGCGAATGAGTGAATGAATGAATGATCAGATATGGAACAACGTGGATGAAATTGTTCGGCCGAACACCTTTGGAAAATGATAAAATGTTTGATAGGCATGAGTCTTTTAACTAAAATCCTCATGTGCTATTGTGGGCAGTTCAAGAACTTTTGACAAATAAAAATGTTTTCAGCAATGAGTCCACTGAGTACTTTTGTACTTAGCCCTGCATCTCGTTTTTGATGTGCAGGTTGAGCAGGGACTGATGATAGGTGCGAGGTGGTGCAGAGTAGCAGTTATTTTATTGCTTATTAGAAAGGATTTCTAGAACCTTGGGCATGTATCGTCATATACATGTCTACACGTTTATTGCTGCATAACTCTGATATTATTTTGATGTCTTGATTATAACTACTTTCATACCGTATTAAACTTGAGGACCTTCATACCGTTAGCTTTGTTTGATCACAGGAGCCTCGCATTCTTTCGTTTGAGAATCGCGTGTGAGAGGTTGGGTTTGGTACAGAAATCACAGTACCACAAATTAGCATCCCGTCGAAGTGCTAAAGCGAAGATATGCGAACCGGAAGTAGAAATCATGAGCAGAAGGTCTTTGTGATTTGCATGTCGCCCGGAATGGAAGATTTGATGTCATCTTTAACGTAGTTGGTTGGAAAAGCACATAGCAACTATCGTTGTCTCGAGAGAAATTGCTTTTCGGACAGCCGAAGGTGGAAGTTTGTTTCCACGGCATAGGATGGGTGTTTGCGTGCGATGATCTCGACCTTTGAAGCGATGGGATGATCGGGAAGGGAGGTCAAACTTGGTAAGTTTGACGAGGCACGATAAACGGTATAGCGATTGCAAGGAGCCGTGGTGTGTGAATATCCGGACGTGTTTCCGGACTTGCGGGTTACCACGATGAGACAGTGGAATTCACTATTGATACCGGGGCGGCGCCCGATGTCAAAGCACCATCTGAGATGGCACCTAAAGAATGCAAGAGTGGCGCGGATTGCGGGGCGATCTAGGTTTATCCGACCCAGTGTGTCGCCCGTGGGGCGCTTGATTCATTCGTCGAAGAAGAAGGATGGGTCGATCACGGATGTGCATTGACTACGGAAAGAATAAGGCGGCGATCGAAACGAATATCTCAAGGATCGGCGATCTTTGACCGACTCAAAGGCGATCTAAGATCGATTTGATGACTACCATCAGGCGAAGATCGGGAAGGAGGCGTTGAAGACGCGTTCGGGGCGGTATGCACTACTGAGTTCATCGTGATGCCGTTTGGTTTGACGAATGCGCGGCGATTTTCATGGATCGATGAATCGAGTTTTCCATCGATGTCTGGATAGTTTAGTCTTGGTTTTATCGATGATATTCTCATCTATTCCAAATGCGAGTTGCATAAAGAACACCTCCGTGCCGTTACGGAAGCGTTGACGGAGATTGTATGCCAAGTATAGCAGTCACGGTTTTGGCTCAAAAGTGATGTTCCTTGGACACGTCGTATGCGAAGAATCAAAGTCGACCGGTGAAGGTTGAAGCGATGTGTGGAAGGTTCGACTAATGCCAATGAGGTTGGAAGCTTTCTAGGCTTAGCGAGATATTATCATGAAGGGTTTTGAAGTTGGCAAGGCGATGGCGTGACTCGAGAGGAATCAAGTTTTCATGGTTAAAGCTTGTGAAGCAGTTTCAAGTTAAAGAAGAAGCTAACAATGCGGAAGGAGCGATGGGTTTGTGGTCACCGATGACTTGGTTTGGGTTGCGTTCTCATGCGAGCGGGAAGGTTATAGCTTCAGCGTCTCGTCGGTTGAAACCGCGGTTGAGCTACCCGACTCCGATGCAGGTTAGCGGCGATCGTTCATGCGTTGAATTTGGAGGCACTATTCTATGGGTTAAGTGTGAAATCTTCACGGATCACAGAGCCTCAAGTATTTCTTTGAACAAAGAGGTGAACATATGGCTAGAGTTGGTGAAGGATTATGATTGCTCTACGGTTATATGTCGTAGCGGATGCTCTGATCATGAAGTCGAGGCAGTTGGAATATCTTCTTCCTTGAGGAAGAGCTTATTAGATTTAGAAGCTCGACTTGATTCATCCGCGGAATCGGTGCAAGTTCGCCAGCGACTTTGGTGAGCCGGATCTAAGAAAGCCATCGTGGTCTTGTACCTAGTTCTTTGAATTAGCATACGATTGGGTTATATTTGAACCTTCTTTGAATTGCATACCGATTGGGTTATATTTGAACCTTGAACCTTTGGAACCAAGTCCTTACGTGACTTGAGTTTGTATGAATAGTTTATCCTTCTCGCCTATGCGTTATCGAGTAGTTAAATGGTTAATTGCATTGATTAGTTATGTTTATATCCGCTGCTTTATCATACCAATGACGATCCATATGATCCGTACTTCTTTGAGAAGTCGGGTCGTCACAGGCCGGGTGGTAATTGATACCATAGTCATAATCTTTCACCAGTTCTAACCATCTATGTTGCCTCATGTTAAGATCTTTATGCTCAAAGAAATACTTCAGGCTTTTATGGTCAGTGTAGATCTCACATCTAACTCCATAGAGATGGTGTCTTCAAATCTTTAAGGCATGTACAACCACTGATAACTCCAGGTCGTGCGTAGGATAGTTCAACTCATGCAGGCGTAATTATCTTGAAGCATAAGCAATAACTTTGCCTTCTTGCATCAGAACACATCCTAATCCATTCTTGAAGCGTTCGTGTAGATTGTGTACTCCTTACCTGCTTCGGGTACTACGAGTACATGTGCAATCGTCAGCAACTCCTTCAATCTTTGGAAACTAGCCTCACACTCGGCATTCAAGTGTACTTGATTCCTTTTCTTAACAATTGGGTCATGGGTCGGGCTATCATTGAAAATCCTTCGATAAATCTTCGATAATAGCTGGGAAGTCCTAAGAAACTCTGGATTTCATTCGGGTTCTTTGTGATTCCCATTCTCGAACTGTATCGATCTTAGAGGGGTCTAGCTTGATTCCCTCGACGGACACGATGTGACCTAAAAATGTCACCTTGCCTAAACATAATTCGCACTTGCTGAACTTGGCAAAGAGTTGCTCTTGCCTTATTGTTTGCAGCACAGTTCTCAAGTGCTCTTCGTGTTCTTGGTTATTCTTTGAGTATATTAGGATATCGTCTATGAATACTAAGACAAATTTGTCTAAGTATGGGTGAAATACCCTATTCATGATATCCATAAATACTGTTGGAGCATTTGTAAGTTCAAAGGGCATAACGATGAATTCGAAATGACCATACCTGATACGGAAAGCTGTTTTAGGTACATCCTCTAGTCTAATCATCAACAGATGGTATCCAGACTTTAAATCTATCTTTAAAAAGACTCCTGCTCCCTTAAATTGATCAAACAGATCGTCAATCCGGGGCAAAGGATACTTATTCTTAAGAGTTGTCTTGTTTAACTCTCGATAGTCTATGCACATTCTCAATGTGCCATCCTTCTTCTTCACGAAAAGGACATGTGCTCCCCATAGAGACACACTAGGCCTAATGAAACCTAACTCCAAGAGTTCTTGCAGCTGGATCTTCAATTCCTCAAGTTCTTTTGGTGCCATTTTGTATGGGGCTTTCGACATAGGGGCAGAACCTGGTTCAAGATCGACCGTGAACTCAATCTATCGGTTTGACGGTAATCCCGGTAGTTCATCTGGAAATACATCGGGATACTCCTTCACGATCAGAACGTCTTCTATCATTCTCTCCTCCTGGAGATAGACAAGGTAGGCATGGTTCTCTGTCTTGTTCAGCAACGTCCTTGCTTGTAGCGCGGATATGATTGGGACTCTCCTCCCATGCTGATCCCGTGAAAGTCTATAGGTTTCTCTAGGATGTTGGAAAGAAATTTTCCTTTCATTACACAGGATGGTCGCATTATGTTCGGTTAACCAAGCCATCGATAGGATTATATCCACATCTGTCATAGGTATGACGTGAATGTTATCTGTCATGACCTTAAGTGAGCCTAGTCCAAGTTCTAGGTTCGAGCATGTGTCGATTACCGTTCTTATGCCTCCTACTGGTGAAGAAATTCTCATGATTTGTTCAGCGCGTTTAGGATCTAGTCCTAAGTTCTCTATGCATGCTTCAACAATAAACGAATGTGAGGCGCCATTATCAAATAGTAGGATAACAGGCAATTGGAGGAGTGTTCTCATACATGCCAAGTTTCCTTGGTTCCTTGGAGGTTCTTGCGGGAATTTCCTGATTGAGGGCGTAGGCCCTGGCTTGCGGTGACGGTTGTTGTTGTTGTTGTTGATGTTGTGGTTGTTGTGGCGGCTGTCGGTATTGTTGTTGCTACTGTCGCCACATTGTTGTTGTCGTTGTCGCCATGGTTGATAGGGTCGTTGGATTGGCTGGAAGTACTGAACCGGGGGCTGCTGCTGAAACGGTTGAGCTTGGATAGCGGACCGGTTGGACTCGGTTAGGCACATTAAGACGGCCATTTTCTTCTTGGCGTATCCCAGGACAGTCCCTGGAGTAGTGACCCTTCTGGCCACACTTGAAGCATCCATCATTCGTGAATGCGCATGCCCCTTTGTGACTTCTATGGCAGCTTGGGCACACGGGGAGTCTCACGATCTTCTGGTTTCCCCCGCCAGGTGCAGGTACCATAGGGTGTCCATTACCTTGTCCGTGCCCTGATGGTACGTTATTCCCTTGCCAAGGCCTCCTATTGGCTTGGCCAGCATTGGATCCTTGACCTTGGTGGGGTCCTTCCCACTTTCTCTTCCCAAGATCCCCCTGGTAATTCGACGGATGCACAGCGACAATCCTATCCTCGGGCAAGGCAGCCTCAATGTCCAATGCCCTGCTGAGTGCATCACGGAAGGTCAGATTCCCGTGGCCAGCTAGTGAAACCCTCATTTCCTATCCATAACTTTTATGTCCTCTTCTCATCGATGTCGACCAGCTGAGGCGTATACCGTGACATCTCGCAGAATGCACGGTCGTAGTCTGTGACCGTTGTCTTTCCCTAGCGCATATAGTAGAATTCATGTTCTTTTCTTTTTCGGTAGCTCTTAGGAATGTACTTCTTGTACACCTCCTACTTGAATTTCTCCCAGGTATATTCTTCCAGTTCCTCTGCAGTTATGGTCTTCCTCTTTGCTTCCCACCAGAAGGCGATGGCACCGATCATTTGGAAAGCCACACATGACAAGCGTTCCTGCGAGGTGCAGTGAAGAAAATTGAAGATTCGCTCTAGTGCGTGAATCCAGAGTTCAGCATCCACGGGATTCCCAGTCCCGTTGAAAGTTGGCAGATTCTATCTGAGGAATAGTTCCCCAATCCTTCTTGTCGGTGGTGGCGGTAGTGGAGGGGTGTCCTCTCTTTCGGGTGTTACCTCACGGTTTCTTTTCTCGGCGGTATTCTATCTTTCTTAAACATACGTAATTAAATATCTTCTTATACCATCCATCAGGATCATAAATATCTTAGCACGGTATGTATATATAATCATAAGAATAAATCCAGCACGTCATCGACCACCACATATCGCAACCTTAAAAACCAAAGCTCTCGAGGAGCTATCATCATATCAAATCAAATGTCTCTACGAGGACCTTCATCATCGCTTTTAAGATCCACAAAAGGCCAGGTACGGAGTATGATGCTCCAAAAATTAACATCAGCATCACTCAGTGTACCTAGTCACGGTGCGTACAAAAATCTAAATGCTACCGTGGTCATCAGTATAAGTGTTTATGTCGGAACGACTCATCGTTTCGCATGCATCAAAAGATATACAAGGGTATATAGACAAACACTATCTTATCCTAATAACTAGATCCATAATCTCCTGGGGTGTGGACAGGGCTCAACGTGTCGGAGTCGGCACCGGGAGTATAGGTACTATCTACTCCCTCTATCTCATCGTCAGCGGGCAGGTCCTCCTCAAGATTCTCCTCCTGGGTCTTCCTATAAATCCTCCTCATCTTCGACCTCAACATCGAATGTGGGACCACGGGCTCTCGAACCCTAATGACCCTGGCTTCTTCCATAGTAGCCAGGTCTCGACAGATCTCGGCCATGACCTCCTCAAAAATAAAGGCTGGGAAAGGAGCAGCAGCAAGATGGGCACAAGCTCCTCTCACGGTACCTGCAGCTAGGCCACGTGGATCATCAATCTCCACAGTATCGTGGAACAAAGGTCCATGCGGGGGTAGCGGTGGCTGGACTGGGGAGAGCCGGCAGGTAGAGATGGGTGCTGGCTTGGAATGATCGGTGCTGATGGTCTGGATGGGCAATGATGGGGATGGAATCCTACTGGCGGTAGGACCGAAAAAATGAGCTCTTGAGGACGGGAAGGTCTAGCCTCGAACATGTTCCTACCACAGCCAGGCAAGAAAATGGGTCCATCAGATGTCAAACAAGGTACCTCCGGGTGAAGCCACTCGGGGATCTCATTACGCCAGGTGTATTCCCGCTCGGGGAGATACGGTCCAGATGGTGCAGCTCCGTATACCATGAATACGTAGCTCAGGAGACTAACAAAATGAGGCATGTCCGACTCAAGATCGAAACTCTCTCGGCGTCGATAGATATAATCTGCTGATATTTTACGGGCATATCCCTGCCAGTCGGATGGCAGTCTCGTGATCAGTCGAAGTACACCGTCATAATGTGACGTACCATGGGCATGTGCAGTAGCCCAGTAGCATATGAAATGAGCTAAGAACTCGTTGATGTCGTCTCCTCGGCACATATGGTAGGAATGGAAGGAACGTACCACCTCCTCGGGTGTGGCACAAGAAGATAAAGGGCGTCTAGTCGTAAAAACCGTCCAAACCATCTTATGTTCCTAAGTTCTTATGAAAATACTTTGATGGTTTGGTCTCTAGGAAGAGACTACATAGTTTCTTAGGACAAAACAAATGTTTGATGTCTAACCTTCGGGTAAAGGCTAAGTGGTCACCCTATCTTATTGGGTTCTGGATTCCTTATTTCTATTCGCGTTATAACATCAGATCATATCCGTTCTCATCATATACTTACAATTCATTATTTCTTTTTATACTTCCTTAACGTTATACTTTGATTATTTTCATTATTGCTACGATAGGGGTAACATGCATGGTGTTCGAAATTCCTTCGTGTAGAGAGGTTGGGACTCATAGCAGTGTGAACCTCCAGTTAAGCAATCGCTTCATCATCATAGACTCGTCGTGTTCTCATCCTCAAATCCGTTCGGATTATGATTCTTAAAATTTCTATGTTATCGTTCTTCCTTAGTATTCCGTTCAATCAGGGATACCTTATGTTCTCATACTAAGTTCGGCGCAAAGGGATCATGCGTCTTAAGAGTCTATGTGCTCATGGAGAAACATACTCATTACATCCTGCTTCTAGCATGCTTTGCATATAGCAGTTACACAGATCATGACATATATTGCGATAATCAAGTCTCCTCGTATTACTCCCTAACAAACCCCTAAAGTTTGCAACTTTCTTTCAAACTAATGACCAATTATGTTGAAAGAAACTTTTCAATTTCAAAACATTCCTTTTTCAAAAATATATTTCAACCTTCAAACTTAGCAAAATTTGTAAGTCCATTTCACATTTCATATACTTCCATCATTTCAACTTTTAGTTGAGATAGTTACATTTTTCCTCGTTAAGCAGGACGACGATGGAGTGTAGTGCAGTGGCAGTCAAACACCAATAATTTCTAAACTCAACTTTCAACTTAGGATTCAAGGAAAGGGTTTCTAGGGTTCAGAGCGAACAAGTGCTCTGATACCACTTTGTGACGACCCGACTTCTCAAGAAAGTACGGATCAAATGGATCGTCACTGGTATGATAATACAGTGGATATATACATAACTAATCAATACAATTAACCATTTAACCACTCATAAATGCATGAAATGAAAGGAATAAACTATTTCAATACCAACCCAAGTCAGAGAAGGACCTGTCAAAAGGTTCAATATCCAAATGTAACCCAATCAGGGCGCAATTCAAGGAATGAGGTACGACCTCAAGTTCAATACGATAATGAATAGCAGTAATAATCAAAAGATACCAAAATAATATCAGAGTTTAGCAGCATTAAACGTGTGGACATGCATATGACGATGCATGCCCAAGGTTCTAGAAACCTTTCTATTATAGCAACAAAACACATGTCACTCTGCACCACCTCGCACTCATCGTCAATCCCTGCTCAACCTGCACATCAAAAATGAGATGCAGGGCTAAGTACAAAAGTACTCAGTGGACTCATTGCCGAAAACATTTTCTTTGTAAAGTTATTGAACTGCCTACAATAGCGCATGAGGATTTTAGTTGAAAAGACTCATGCCTATAAAATATTTTATCATTTTCCCAAAAGTGTCCGGCCGGACTATTTCATCCACGTTGTTCCATATCTGATCATTCATTCATTCACGCACTATGGAGGTGGCCACCTACACATAGTCGCCATGACCGGTCAAGGTAGCTAACATTAACATACAGTCACACGTGTACACAATCCGAGTTAGTCCTTAACTAAGTCGGATCTGATCGTTACCCTTTTTTAACGTTGGTGGACCAACACATTCTCATACCACGTTGGATATACCAACCTCAGATAGGATCACAACAAAACATAAACATTTGACAGTCATTAACAGTTCATGTTATAATATTTTATAAAGCTTTTGTAAATCATGCTTTGAGGTATGCATATCATTTTATTTCAAGAGAACCCACTAGCTAGTCTGAAGCTATAGTTCTAAGCGAGGCAGGATGTGAGTGTCCTTCCTCGGCAACTACGTACGAACAAGACCTTCATAAGAAAATAACTTTTCTTAGATTCGTTCTATGGATCGAGGGTCGTTTATAAACTATGACTTAACGTTCCCAATTTGGGTTTCTTTATGATTTCATGTGATGGTCTTAAGATAATCTCTATTATCTTACATTCTCAATTTCCAAACTACATTACTTCATCATTCATAGATGAACCTCAACTTATGAGTCATATACTCTGAGTCTATCCTCGACTCTAACCTTAGTGTTCCTCTAAACGTTATTACTTTATAGAGTTTTGGTACTTAAGTTATGATTGTATGTTAGGATATTCTCAAGCCACTAGCTAGACTTAACAATTATAGTTATGTCCTATTAGGTTATGCTTGACGGTTTGACGTATTAACACGACGAACGAACAAGAATCTTGACTTATGATTCGAGATATCTGATACCATCGCGTAAGTAAATACTTAGGAATTAATGGAGTTCTTTGTGAATACTAACTCGACCCTTGAGACATAAGGATCGACATCTTATGTTTGAATCTTAGCTTACACTTTTTGACATTGTTTGTTTCTCTTAGCTCGTCGGAGATTATGTAAGTTATATAATCGTTATTCGTTGTCGAGTTGTCTTAACACTCAATCTAATATCGTATTAAGTTGTCGTTGTTGAGCATTAACATTGTAAGTCGGCTTTCGGTTTCTTTAACTTATGAACTCACGTTTGAGTTATCAGAATTGGTCGATTTCTCATTAATTCATTCTTTTAGTTATCAGAATTGGTCGATTTCTTTTGGATTCTCGTACATAAAGTACTATGTTGTTCACGTTTGAGGTTTTGTTTGTCGGCATTGTAGGGAAATCTTATTTTAACCCTCTCCCGAGGATCTATCTTGGATGTTTAATTCACCATACATTGATTATATTCCTAGCATGCGTCTATATAATTAATTGCAACACGAGGGGGGTTTTCGTGTTTACCTTTGAATCATCGGGATGATCGGGATGAACGGATCAAGACTGGTGCTTTGATCTTCGGATCAGATCCGGTTGCCCAATCTCCAGCGTCGGTGAGGACGATCTATGGAGAATGCTACAAAAATCACCCTAATCTCTCTTGGAATTTTCGAAAATTCCTCTCTAAGAACTATAGAGATTTCTAAAATATGCTAAGGATAATTGTGAGGATTAACCTTGATCTTATCTCTTACCTTATATTTATAATGCATTACCATAATCCCCAAGGAAAGGTCCATGCATATCCCATAAAAATAATAATATCCTTATGGATAAAGAGAATCAAATCATCATCCTTAGAGAGATATGGGCGCGATTTTCACTAAGCAACGAACTGGATGGGCCACCAGGATCAAATGCAAGGAATAAAGATGAGCCTCAAATAAATTAATTATCTTATGTTCACCAGAACATAAATTAATTTATAAACATTCATTCATGCCACTAGAGAATAAATCTTGACTTACCCTTTATTACAGAAGGTGAGTCGAGCTTGCACTTAGACATTCGAATCCCGTATTTAAGATATCGACGTCCATTAATTATTTATAGCATTCGATCGCTTAAAATAATTAATATCTTTAATTCCTTAAGTAGTACCACTCAACCTTATTATTGTACTTGAGCTAACTCAACTGCGGGGTTTAGTACAATAAACCTTTGAGCTCCTTAAGGGGCGTCATCATCCTAAACGGATACGGTGACTCGATACGAGATAACTAGCATGACATACAAGCACCGCCACCACCCAAGATGCGGAGAATATTGGGTTAGAACATATAACCTCACCCATAACAAGTCAAAGTGATGGTCACCACCATACTCACCTAATACCTTATCGAGGTTTAGATCTTCGTAAGTCACCGAGATCTTGGTTCTTCACGACGGTCAGATAGAAGAACTCATCTCACTGTGATCCATCAATACGTCAGAGACGTACCAGCATAGACAAGCAACCAAGTCAAGTCACTTCTTATCTACACCGCAGCCTATACCGACAACTCGTCCTCAAGTTGTCTCAGATGTGATCCTTTTTATATCTCATTAAGCTTGACCAATCATACAGACTTCTGTGATCTTCTACACACTATATGATCTAACTTATATATGAGATAAGGGGACTCAGATATATGCAATCAAGTATTCAATTCAGATAGGAGATTGTAATAGTGGTAACAGGAAACATTGTATACAAGCTCAACCATACTGCTTTCAGTATACAAATCCAACAATCTCCCACTTATACTAAAGCAAACTTTTAGTATACAATGTGTCTCTACTAGCTATTACAATAAAACCATCACTTTGCTTCTCCCACTTATACAAAAGTTTCCTTTCTAAGTGGGTGCCATCAGCATAATCCAAGTCCTCGAGCGTGCACCGTAGACTTTTGCGGCAGGCTCTTTGTGAATGGATCCGCTAGGTTATCCGTCGTATCAATCTTTTCAATCAGCACGTCCCCTCGTCTCACGATTTCTCGTATGACATGGTACTTTCTCTCTATGTGTTTTGTCGCCTTGTGGGTCCGTGGTTCCTTCGAGTTTGCCACTGCACCGAGTTATCACGAGAAACTATGATACTCTTGGGCAAACCGGTACCACACCTAGATCCATGAGGTAGTTCTTGAACCATCTGACCTCCTTAGCACCTCAGGCGGCTACATATTCGCTTCCATGGTAGAGTCCATAACGCATCGCCGCTTTGCACTCCGCCAGATACGGATCCACCTCCCAAGGTAAACACATAGCCCGAGGTGACTTTTTCTCATCACGGTCGACTTGGAAATCCAGTGCAGATAACCCAAAGGCATTAGACTATCTCGCATGGTAAACAAGCCTCATAATCTCGAGTCCTTTTCGGTACTTGAGTATATGCTTTATGCGGTCAATGAGCTTGTCGAGGTTAGGCGATATCTAGCTACTATGCT
Source organism: Salvia rosmarinus (assembly GCA_036937905.1). Lineage (NCBI taxonomy): Eukaryota > Viridiplantae > Streptophyta > Magnoliopsida > Lamiales > Lamiaceae > Salvia > Salvia rosmarinus. The sequence goes on along the minus strand of CM072819.1, from coordinate 69,876,306 downwards.
ACCGCATAGCGTATATCGGCCTCGTACACAAGATTGCGTGACATGAGACTTCCTACGGCGGAAGCGTAGGAACTTGTCTCATTTCCTCTTATCTCCTTGCGGTCATAGGTGATCGCTCCTTGAGATAAAGGAACGCCATGTCCGAAGGTAGCAATCCTTTCTTGGCGGTTTGCATACTAAAACGAGTAATCACAATAATAATGTAAGGCGCTTTGAGATAAGCTCAACATTTTCCTCTTGCGATCTCGGTAAACCTTGATCCCAAGAATGTACGCTGCATCTCCTAAGTCTTTCATTTGAAACCGATGGGATAACCAACTCTTTACTCGATAACAACTTCACATTGTTGCCAACTAGAAGAATGTCATCTACATAAAGTGCAAGAAATACCACATCACCGTTGACATCTAAACGATACACACAACTCTCGCTAGGCATTTGGATAAATCCATAGGATTTCACCACCTCGTCAGCGTAAGTTCAGGATCGTGAGGCTTGCTTAAGCCCATAAATGGACTTCTTAAGCTTCCATACTAGATGCTCTTCACCCTTCACCACATAACCTTGGGTTCTTTGCATATATATGTCTCTACCTTCCTCAAGGTAACCGTTTAGAAAAGCGGTTTTCACATCCATTTGCCAAACCTCAAGGTTGAGTGGGCTGCTATGGCGTAAGAATTCGATGGACTTGAGCATTGCTACGAGCGAAAAGGTCTCATCGAAATCGATGCCCTCAATCTGAGTGTACCCTTTCACCACAAGCCTGGCTTTAAAAGCCGAAACCTCTCCATCTGAATCTCTCTTCCTCTTGTATACCCACTTACTACCTATGGCTTCCTTGCCATCTGGTAGAGGTGTCTTTTCATATACATTCATAGCTGATATGGACTCAATTTCTAAGTCCATAGCGGTGTGCCATGATCTTGCATCAATGTCTTGTATCGCCTCGCTGTACGTGCATGGGTCGATTATTACCAGTTCGTTTCCTGGGACTAAATCCGAAGATTCACGCACGAACATAAATCGCTCGGGTTGACGAACAACCCTCCCACTACGACGCGCCATCGCACAATGGCAATGGTGGGTGCGATAACTTGTGGTTCTCATCTTGCACAACTTCTTCGGGTAGGAGCCACTTATGCGGCCGGTATCTCGATGGAACTCGACCCACTTCAATTTCTTGAAGTATCGGTGTCGATCCTCCCACTAGACACGACATCTCATACCTTCGCTTAATCGGTGATGGAATACGATCATCTTCTAATTCTGAAGAATGATTTCAACTTTGGATTTATGGTTTGTCATATAATCCTCTTCTAAGAATCGGGCATTAGTGCTAATAATGACCTTTCGATCCTTAGGACTATAGAATTAACCACCTTTCGTCCTCTAGATAGCCAATAAACGACCTTGCGTCCGATCTAGCCTCCAACTTATCGACCTTTTTTGTTCGGCACATGTCCGGATCGCCCATATCCTTATGTGGCTTAAACTAGCTGCGCCCAAACCACAACTCGAAATGGGTCTTTTCGATCGACTTGGATGGTACTAGATTTAGCAAGTATGCCGCCGTTTCTAAGGCATACCCCCAGAACGAAATAGGCAATGTTGCATAACTCATCATTGATCTAACCATTTCCAAAATAGTCCTATTTCTTCGCTCTGACACACCATTTTGTTGTGGTGTGCCCGGTGTAGTGAGCTGGGAGGTAATCCCACACTGCACCAAGTAGTCCATAAACTCGTTACTGAGGTATTCGCCACCACGATCAGACCGCAGTGACTTGATACTTTTACCCAGCTTCGTCTCCACTTTCGCCTTAAACTCTTTGAATTTCTCAAAGCATTCAGACTTGCGGTGAAGCAGGTATACGTATCCGTACCTTGAGTAATCGTCAATGAAAGTGATAAAATACTCATACCCTCCACGAGCTTGTGTGGACATCGGTCCACACAGGTCAGAATGAACTAGCTCCAACACTTCTTTGGCTCTATAACCCTTCGCTTTGAAGGGTCTGGTCGACATCTTACCTTCTATACAGGATTCGCAGGTGGGAGCGAGTAGCTGTTAGATTACCCAACGCCCATTCTTAGCCGTCTTTGGATCCTATTTAGATTGATGTGACCTAATCTAAGATGCCCGAGAAATGTGGTGTCATCTTCTTGAAAACTTTCTCTTTTAAGGTTTGACGTAGATGCAACATAGTTATAGGTATTATGTTTGGCAGAAATAGTATAAAGCGAATTATATAATGTGCCAACACAGATAACTTCATCATTTCTTATGATAGAAACACTACTATCAAAAACAACAGAATATCCATGAACAAATAATTTCGAAACAGAAACAAGGTTCCGTCGAAAATCCGGCACATATAAAACGTCTTTTAAAACTAAAACTGTTTTCTCAAAACATAAAGTAACATCTCCGGCGCAATGGCCTCGACTTACGCGTTGCCCATGGAGATCGTTATCTCGCCATCACTCGACTCCTTGTCACAGGAACCCCCGCAGGTGTAACAAACATGATCGATCGCACCAGTATCTACTACCCATGAATGAGTAGAACAAGTCGCTAAACATGTTTCCGTTACATTAAAGAAAATGACGTACTTGAGCCTTGAGCATAGGGCACTTGGCCTCCAATGCCCGTCCACCGCACTTCAAGCACTTGCCCTCTCCTTGGCTTCTTTAAGCCTCTGTTGGCATGCATGTTCTTGCTCCCATTACTCCCACTATTTCCCTTGCCTCTACCACCATTGGTGCCCATTTTTCTTTTTCCATTTTTCAACGGAAAATTTGGGCCCCTAGATGTGCTAGCAAGAGCATGTGCTCCTTTGCCCATAACTCCTTCCGCGGCCACGAGATCATTAAGCAACTGACTAAGCGTATACTCGGTCTTGCTTATGATCGCATTACGGCGAAAATTCTCAAAAGACTTGGGCAGTGTGTTGAGGATGATATCGACCTTGGCTTCGCCGTCAATACCTCCTCCCAACTGATCAAGACTATCCATGAGATGAGTCATGTGGGAGACATGTTCATGGACGATCTTCCTTCTTCCATCTTACACGCCAAGATTTCTCTCATTGTGTGGAAGCGGACTGTCCGATCCGATTGCCCAAACTTACTCTCGAGACTTGACCATATTTCAGTCGCGTCTACCATCGACTGATGCTGCAGCTGCAAGCCTTTGGACATAGTAGTCATCATATAGCACTTGGCCATATTGTTTGACTTATGCCAAAGTCTGCTTGACTCTCGCTGCTCATTAGTCGATGCGTCAGTAAGGGCATCGAGTTTAGGAGTAGTGAGAACAAACATGTGTTCTTCAGCGATAAGAACATATTCCATGTTTCGTTTTCACTCGATAAAATTCGGACCGGTTAAGGGATTTTGTGCGAGCATATTGATAATCGGTGTAAGAGACATATCTGAAAAGATAATGTAAACACATAAGCATACGATCGCACATAATTCGTAACAATAATATTGTAACCTTTTGATAAAACAATATTAATTGAAACCTCCAATCGCCCAAGGAATTACACATGCAAGCCACGCGTGTGGACATTTACACATGAACCCCTCGACCAGACTAAAATATACCTTTTAGTCGTTTAATTTCAATCCATGTCAACTTATCCTTATGACAAATGAAATTAATGATTGGACCTTACCAGACCACATCACTATCGCAAGAAGGGACTTCGTGGGAAGTTGTACTTGAGCACGTCTAAGCAATGACCACAATTTTAACATCAGAAAATGAATTATTAGAATTGGCATACTCACTCGGACCATACCGCTTCCAATTCAAATCCTTTTGTTATCTCCTTTTAAAACTATCTCTAGAGAACTTATGAATATCACACATACAAGCCACGCGTGTGGACGTTTACACATGAAACTCCCACTCTCAATAGATTTAAAAGGTTTTATTTAGAAATCTCATCTAACAAACTTATGATAAACAAGTGCAAGCAAGCCGCATGTGGGCGTTTACTCACGGTCGTCTCATTTTGTTTAGAGATCAAAAAGTGGAGGTCTTGACATTTTAATTTGAAAATTAATATGTCGGTTTGCTTGCTTAGTCTTTTGATTCAAAATGTTTGTCCATGAAGATCACGTAATCCTAGCATGCTTTTCTATAGAACTCAACATGTAAAACATGCTCGCAGAATTCTAAAATATGCTTGAAAAACGCAATAAACTTAGCATGCTTACTATGCGCATCCAATCACGAAATCATATAATATGTTTGTCTACGTAATTTAAACATACATAGCATGCTACTGCATAATTTAAACATCCACAACATGCAATGAACGATAAAAATAAAATAAAACGTTCATCGTGGCCCACTCGTGGAACCTGCACTTTCTTGCCTAATCTATTACATAGAATTGCAAAGTACAGATCTTCAACTTGAAAAACGGGCCTCGCATGCACGGGCACGGACCGGATTCATCAAAACTTTGGATTCGGGCCGGAACAGTGGAACGGGCCGAATCGGGTCGAAAAACTGGAACCGGGTAAAAAATTCGGATCTGGGCTGAAAAATGGGTCAAGGCCGAAACCGGGTCGGGTCGACCCAGAACAAACGGGATGGGTCAGAAATAAGGGCTGGGCCGCGGGCTAGGGCACAGCCCATGCGCGCCAAAGACCGCCGCCGCCCGCGCCGCCGCCGCCACCGCCGAGAAAATCGCGGGATTGAGGTTTCTGCGCCAAATCTCGCTGCTGCCTCGCCGAGAAATCCGAGCACACGTCGTGCGCTCTCCAAGCGTTACCTGCATGATCGCGAGGGTGCTGCGGTGGCGGCGAGGATCTCGGCGACAAACGCGCGCCCATCGCCGCGACGTTGCGAGACTCCTCCGAGGTTTCTGGCGTGATCTCGCCGGCGCCGGCGCTGCGCGTTGAGGTTTCGCGCACACCGCGCGCCGTGGTCAAGCGCCGCCGGGCATCCGCACGAAAATCGCGTGCCCGCGCCACCACCAGCTGCTTGTCGAGCACCGCGCACATTGCGCGTGGCGTCGCCCGCGCCTGCGCTGCCGAGACCTCGGCGAGGTTTTCGATCGCTGTTCGCCGAGCGCACACGCTCGGCGCCGGCGGTGTCGGCGTCCGTGCGTGAAGCGCGCGCCCCGCACCGTCTGGCGATGCCGACCTGCCACGAAAACATGCGCACGCTGGGCAACGTGTCTACGAGCGCCGCGCACGCACAGCGTGCCGTCGCCCGCACGTCGTCTGACGTGCGCCCAATTTTTCCGGCGTGCTTCCCGTCATCTCGTTCTTCGTGCTTTCGTCTTCATTCTTCTTTACGGATAAGATTTACTGGGAAAATCTAATCTAACCACGGATTTTCTCGTGGTGAAAACAAATCCGACAAAAATAAAGCGAGCCACGATGAGCATGATTCACAATTAATTAATTGCGCGTAATAATGAAGCGTGAATTAATCCAATGAGCGAGATATCGATCCGTGCTCGATACCAATGTAGGAAATCTTATTTTAACCATCTCCGAGGATCTATCTTGGATGTTTAATTCACCATACATTGATTATGTTCCTAGCATGCGTCTATATAATTAATTGCAACACGTAGGGTTTTCTCGTGTTTACCTTTGAATCTGTCGGGGATGATCGGGATGAGCGGATCAAGACTCGTGCTTTGATCTTACGGATCGTATCCGGTTGCCCAATCTCCAGCGTCGGTGAGGACGATCTATGGAGAATGCTACAAAATCACCTATTCCTCTCTTGGAATTTTCGAAAATTCCTCTCTAAGAACTATAGAGATTCTCGAAAATATGCTAAGGATAATTGTGAGGATTACCCTTGATCTTATCTCTTACCTTATATTTATAATGCATTACCATAATCCCACAAGGAAAGGATCCATGCATATCCCATAAATATAATAATATCCTTATGGATAAAGAGAATCAAATCATCATCCTTAGAGATATGGGCGCGATTTTCACTAAGCAACGAACTGGATGGGCCAGCCAGGATCAAATGCAAGGAATAAAGATGGGCCTCAAATAAATTAATTATCTTATGTTCACCCGTAACATAAATTAATTTATAAACATTCATTCATGCCACTAGAGAATAAATGTTGACTTACCCTTTATTACCGAAGGTGAGTCGGACTTGCACTTAGACATTACGAATCTCAGTATTTAAGATATCAGACGTCCATTAATTATTTATAGCATTACATTGCTTAAAATAATTAATATCTTTAATTCCTTAAGTAGTACCACTCAACCTTATTATTGTACTTGAGCTAACTCGACTGCGGGGTTTAGTACAATAAACCTTTTGAGCTCCTTAAGGGACGTCATCATCCTAAACGGATATGGTGACTCGTCTGAGATAACTAGCATGACATACAAGCACTACCACCATCAAGATGCGGAGAATATTGGGTTAGAACATATAACCCTCACCCATAACAAGTCAAAGTGATGGTCAGCCACTCATACTCACCTAATACCTTATCGAGGTTTAGATCTTCGTAAGTCACCGAGATCTTGGTTCTTCACGACGGTCAGATAGAAGAACTCATCTCACTGTGATCCATCAATACGTCGAGGCGCACCGGCATAGACAAGCAACCAAGTCAAGTCACTTCTTATCTACACCGCAGCCTATACCGACAACTCGTCCTCAAGTTGTCTCAGTTGTGATCCTTTTTATATCTCATTAAGCTTGACCAATCATACAGACTTCTTTGATCTTCTACACACTGTATGATCTAACTTATATATGAGATAAGGGGACTCAGATATATGCAATCAAGTATTCAATTCAGATAGAAGATTGTAATAGTGGTATCAGGAAACATTGTATACAAGCTCAACCATACTGCTTTCAGTATACAAATCCAACAGGCATAACGTAAATATAACTATACAACAACATACAACACCATACTAAAGCACTAGAAAACCTTAATTTCTAACATAATATACAACCATTCTGTATGTGTGCATGAGTGTTCCATTCATTCATCATAATCACATATCATTCATTCTAAACTTGTAGATTAACTATCATAGCATCATTTACAATTAAAATCAAACTCATACTTAAGCATTTTGGTATATTTTCGATAATTAGCAATAATTAGCATAAGTATATAATAAATTCCAATAAAATCATATCATGCCTATATCATATACTAAACATGAAAAATCATCTCATATCATACATTAAAATTAAAACACATGCTTATTACTATATATATATTTTCAGTAGTGTCTATATATATATATATATATACTCAAAAAAGTTTCTACTCACTTCACAATATGTTTATAATATGCACTAAACATGTAATATTAACCTTAAACATCAATTAATATTTATAATATGAACTAAATGCTTGGAATTCTTTTTGTCCTCACACATATATTACATATGTGTTCAATAAATTCCCAAAAATGTATAGTAGGTTCATATTATTTCTAAATATCATATATCATATTATTTTCAAAAAATAAAAATCAAATAAATCTTAAAATATATAGATAAAGTTTCGGTCCTCTTGGAAAAAAAGGAGTAGTGTCTCAATAATTTCAAGATTAATATATGATGTTCATATCATATATCAAACACTATACCTATTTTTCAACAAATAAAATCAAAATAATTTTTAAAAATTATATATATATTTCGGCCCTAACAAAATAAATAGAAGAAATAATTCAAAAATTCTTATCTTTATTCTATATGCTCCTAACACATCAACAAACAACAATATGAAATAACATTCACAAAAACATGCTTTATCTTCTATGAAAAAAATTCTAACAAAAATAAAAAAATACCAAACATGCTCCAAAAATTTCCATATTTATTCTATATGCTACTAACACATCAACAAACAACAACATGAAATAACATTCACAAAAACATGCTTTATCTTCTATGAAAAAAAATTCTAACAAAAATCGAAAAATACCAAACATGCTCCAAAAATTCTCAAAATTTAAACACAGCTTAGAACATATTTCTAAGCATATTCCATTCATGGCTTGAGAGTATTTGGTGGCTCAAAAGCCACAAAAATGGGGGAGGCCAAAACTAGGGTTTTAAATGAAAAAAATTCTAAAAATAATTCCACTCCATTAGGATGGAAGAGGATGATGAATACTACCTTTTTATGGTCTTAGAAACTTATTTTGAGAATTGGAATGGGTTGAAATGGAGGTTTGAAACTTGGAGATGGTGAAGAAATTTGAAAAACAAAGAAGAAAATTTGTTCCAAAGAGAGAGAATGAGAGGGCTCGATTTGCTACTGTATTTTGCAGCAAATGTTCTTTTGTAAGCTCATATGGGGTGCCCTTCATGAAATTATTATAAACTATGAATTAAAGAGACTAGTCAAATTACCCGATTTGGCATGTTAATACCGGTTCTTCAAGTTTTATCCCGTTTTCAATTGATTTCTCGGAACCTTAAGGTTATATTTTATTAAATAGCCTTAATAATACTTATTTCATAGTTTATAATAATTTCATGAAGTTCGGATTGCATCCGGTAAGTCAATTCTGAATTATTGCGGAAAAACATCGTCCGACAATTAAATTATGCTCACTCGAATTTCTATCGATTTCTTGAGATTTCATAATTAATTTGAATCTTATAAATCATTTCTTATTGATTTAGACCATTGGTTTGAGTCTCAGTTCGTTCGGATCAGTTTAGGATTTTTCCGGTATATATTCCCGGCGTTCGGTTAAGTTCTTCAAGAATTTCGTTCTGAAATTGATTCTTATGAATTCTAAATTCATAATAATATATTCCTTCATGATTTTGATTGTTCTCATTAATTTCAATGATTAGCACGGACTGGAAGTTGATCCGTCTCGTGAATAGTACTTTTGAGACTTACCGGGCAAGTCTGCCCGAAAATTCTAATTCTTTGGCTTCTCACATGTATTCGTGAGACGATTCTAGAAATACAATCCTTTTGTTGAGATTCATTCTAGATATTTCATTCTATGTTCAGGCTATTCAGAAAACCCTAATCCGGTTGGACTAGTCACTAGTTTTTATTTCTCTAGCATTCGATCTCCGAATCGATTCTAATTCATTTCGTTGGTTACCTTAACCATAATTAAGGTCTAAGCACCACAAGTAATTGGTTTAACCATCACTAATAATTTTTTAAATTTTCGGGTTATTACAATGGCCCCCAATTAGAAATGAAACTTTTGTAGAAGTGGGAGAAGCAAATTGACGGTGTTGTTTGTAATAGCTAGTAGAGAGACACATTGTATACTAAAAGTGTGCTTTAGTATAAGTGGGAGATTGTTGAATTTATATACTGGAAGCAGATTGGTTGAGCTTGCATATAATGTTTCCTGTTATCACTATTACAATCTCTTATCTGAATTATTTACTTGATTACACATGTATGTCTCTTTATCTTATATATAAGTTAGATCATACAGTATGTAGAAGATCACAGAAGTATGTATGGTTGGTTAAGATTAATGAGATATAAAAAGGATCACAACTGAGATAATTTGAGGACGAGTTGTCGATATAGGCTGCGGTATAGATAAGAAGTGACTTGACTTGGTTGTTTGTCTATGCTGGTACATCTCTGACGTATCGATGGATCACAGTGAGATGAGTTCTTCTATCTGACCATCGTGAAAAACCTAGATCTCAGTAACTTTACTTTAATCTAAACCTCATAAGGTTTTAGGTGAGTTTGAGTTGTTGACCATCACTTTAACTTGTTACGGGTGAGGGTTACCTGAGATAACTCAATATTCTCTGTATCTTGGGTTGTGGCAGTGCTCGTCTATCATGCTAGTTACCTGTATCGAGTCACCATATCTGTTTTGGATGATGACGTCCCCTAAAGGAGCTCAAAAGGTTTATTGTACTAAACCATGCGAGTTGAGTTATCTCAAGTACAATAATAAGGTTGAGTGGTACTACTTAAGGAATTAAAGAGATTAATTATTTTAAGCAGTCAGAATGCTATAAATAATTAATGGACATGTGATATCTTAAATACGGGGATTCGTGAAGTCTAAGTGCAAGCCCGACTCAACTTCAGTAATAAAGGGGTAAGTCAGCATTTATTTTCTAATGTCATGAATGAATATTTATGAATTAATTTATGTTATGGGCTGAACATAGGATAATTAATTCATTTGAGGCCAATCTTTATTCCTTGTATTTGATCCCTGGGCTGGCCCATCAAGGCCTGGACTGCTGGAATTTTTCGTCCCTCACATAGTGGAGTCCCAATGGGGCTCTGTTCTGATTCTCTTATATCTAGATAGATTATATCTGATATCATTAGATATCAAAAGATATTATTCTTGATATGGTGTATCTTTAAAGATAAGATTGTATTTATTAGATATGCAGAGATCATATCCTATTAGGATTCTAGGGTTACATTATAAATGTAAGGTGAGAGAAAATCAGAATTAAATATTCAATCATTGTGATTCTCGAAAGTTACTGTGTGAGGAAGAAGGTGATTTTTTGTAGTACTCTCCATAGATTGCTCTCACTCAGCATTGGAGTTTTGGCAAACGAGATTCAGTCCAGAAGATCAAAGCATGAGTCTTGATCCTTTTCTTTATCCGACAAATTCGCAGGTAAACATGAGAAAACACCAACGTGTTACAATTAATTATATAGGTGCATGCTAGGTATATAATCAATGTATAGTGAATTAAACATCCAAGATAGATCCTCGAGAGAGGGTTAAAATCAGATTTCCCTACACCTAGGATGCTATCTCTAGAACTCAACATGTAAAACATGCTCGCAGAATTGTAAAACATGCTCCAATACGGGATAAACCTAGAATGCTTGCTATATGCATTCAATCACGAAAACATATGACATGTTTATCTACGTCATTAAACATACATAGCACGCTACTGTATAATTTAAACATCGTCCACGGCATGCTTTGAACGATAAAAATAAAATAAACCCGTTCATCGCTGCCCACTCGTGGATCCTGTATTTCCCTATCTAATTTATTACATAAATTTGCAAAGTACAGATCTTCAAAATTATCGAAACGGGCCTCGGGTGCATGGGCACTGACTGGAGTCGTCAAAACTGGATTGGGGCTGAAAATAAAAAATTGGGCCGAAATAGTGAATCGGGCCAGGCCAGGTCAGAAAATTGGATCCGGGTCGAAAAACGGGTCAAGGTCGCAAAATGGGCCGAGCGGCCCAGGATGGGCTTGGCCGCGTGCGTTAGGGCACAGCCCATGCGCATGCCCAGCCGCACGATGCGGTCTTCCCCATCGCCCACCATCTCACCGAGTCCCGTCGAGCATCTCGCATCGCCTGGCCGAGAGCTGCCAAGAATCGCGTCCAGCTGCCGAGTCTACATCATGCCTCGCCGAGCGCCCGCTCGACAGCACCTGCCGACATCGCCCGTAAGATCTGAACATCACTCGATAAGCTGTCGAGCACCGATGCACGATGAACGTTCGTTGTCGCCCCGCCTGCTCGTCGATGTAACAGCACCACCCATCGATATCGCCAGTGCACCTCATTTTCGAGCGAACCTGCCCGATGTGCTGTCGACGTTGCCCGTACACGTCTCGTCCATCGTTCGTCCATAATCTTCCGAGACGTGCCGAAGCATCTGTACGAGAAACATCCACCTCGGATGCCCAGCTGTCGAGACCTTCTGCCCGTCTACCGAAACGTGCATCAAGACACATATTTGAGCTGTCGAAGGATCCGCACGCTAGGGCTGCACCACGTCGTGCCTCGTCATGCGCTGGTTTCCGACGTGCCTCCTGTCGCACCGTGCGATGGGACACCATCATCTCGTCTTATCTCGTTCTTTGTGTACTTCATCTTTGTTTTTACAGATTTGATTTACGAAAAATAAATCCTAATCTAACCACGGATTTTCTTGTGGTGAAAAACGAATCCAAAAAAAACACCAAACATTCAAGCCACGATGAAAGAAAGATCCACAATAAATTAATTGCACACGTAATAATCAAACGTGAATTAATCCAACAGAGCCAACATACTGATCCCAGGCTCTGATACCAATGTAAGAAAATCTGATTTTACCCTCTCCTGAGGATCTATCTTGGATGTTTAATTCACCATACATTGATTATATACCTAGCATGCACCTATATAATTAATTGCAACACGTTGGTGTTTTCTCGTTTTTACCTGTGAATTTGTCGGATAAAGGATGATCAAGACTCGTGCTTTGATCTTACGGGTCGTATCCGCTTGCAAAACTCGATGATGAGTGAGAGCAATCTATGGAGAATACTGTAAAATTTCGCCTTCTTCCTCAACTTAGGGATTTTTGAAAATCTCACTTATGAAAATAGTTATTTCTGATTTTCTCTCACCTTGTATTTATAATGCATCCCTAGAATCCTAATAGGATAGGATCTCTACATATCGAATATATACAATCATATCTTTTCAGATACACCATATCTAGAATAAAATATCCTTTGATATCTAATGATATCTTATATAATCTATCTAGATATAGGAGAATCAGAACAGAGTCCTAGTGGGACTCTAAAATGTGAGGGACGAAATTCTCAGCAACACCAGGCCTTGATGGGTCAGCCCAGGGATCAAATGCAAGGAATAAAGATGTGCCTCAAACGAATTAATTATCTTATGTTCAGCCCAGAACATAAATTAATTCATAAACATTTATTCATGCCACTAGAGAATAAATGCTGACTTACCCATTTATTACCAAAGTTGAGTCGGACTTGCACTTAGACTTCACGAATCTCCATATTTAAGATATCACATATCCATTAATTATTTATAGCATTTTGACTGTTTAAAATAATTAATCTCTTTAATTCCTTAAGTCGTACCACTCAACCTTATTATTGTACTTGAGATAACTCAACCTGCATGAGTTAGTACAATAAACCTTTTACGCTCCTTAAAGGGACGTCTTCATCCTGAACGGATACGGTGACTCGATATAGGTAACTAGCATGACATACAAGCGCTGCCACCACCCAAGTTACGGAGAATCTTGGGTTATCTCATGTAACCCCACCCATAACAAGTAAAAGTGATGGTCAGTAACTCATACTAGCCCTTAAACCTTATCGAGGTTTAGATCAACGTAAAGTCATCGAGATCTAGGTTCTTCACGACGATCAGATAGAAGAACTTATCTTACTGTGATCCATCAATACGTCAGAGACATACCATCATAGACAAGCAACCAAGTCAAGTCACTTCTTATCTTTACTACATCCTATACCGACAACTCGTCCTCAAGTTATCTCAGTTGTGATCTTTTTTATATCTCATCAAGCTTAACCAATCATACAGACTTCTGTGATCTTCTACACACTGTATGATCTAACTTATATATGAGATAAAAGGATATACATGTGCAATCAAGTAAACAATTAAGATAGGAGATTGTAATAGTGGTAACAGGAAACATTGTATTTAAGCTCAACGATTATGCTTCCAGTATACAAATCCAACAAACTTAACCAATAATTCCCTAATACCCTAATTTTCCCTTATTCTAATCTCTCACTCATCTAGCATCTCTCTCTTACGATGCCTCTATGGAAACCCCAATCTCTATACTTATCTCATCGCGCCGCCTCCATTAGCATCCTAAAAGCTCACATCTATCTCCTCCATCGACGGTTAGTAGGTCGGAGGCATCACTTGTCTCTCTTGCATCGCATGAATCGAAACCCTAATTCCCATCGTCGATTCTGTTCTTTTCGTCGATCTGTTCCTCTCATCGATCTATTCTCTGAAAAATCAAGTGAGAGATGGAGGCTCGTCATACATCTTTCGATCGACAAAAGGTATCGGTCTATTCCTCTCATTTACCTATATTGAGCCATTATTTGGTGTAAATCTTATGCTTATTTTCTTTTTCCTTTTTTTGCAGTTATTAACACAATTGAAAGAAATACAACAAATGAATGAAAATCTCATTGGTTTATTATCTCAATTGAAAGAGATGCAGGAGAGGAATACTAAGCTCAAGGAAATCTCGATCTCCATCATCGATGAGCCACTCTCATCGACATCGGAGGTAGTCATCCCGTTGTCGACCTCCATTGGCGTTGAGTCACTTTCGTATTTCTCGGGGTTGGCCTTCTCATTCTCTGTTTCTTAGTATACCAGGTGCGTCATTGATGATCGTTTAATTCATTCGATTGAGATAGAAGCTTGGGATCTAGAGGAGGCTGATTTTGTGAAAGCCCATGTGGACCTTGAAATGTTGAGGATTCTCCTTCATGGCTACTTTAAAAGGGTGAGATCTTTTCCTAATTTATGTTAGTTGCTGGTTATGGAGTCTTTTGCAAAAGTACTATGTGGTAGATGTACACCTATGGTTGAGATGATGAAATTTTGCTCACACTTGTCAATTTATGTTGGTCAGGTTCGGGATATGATACATGATCCATCTGCTTGTGTGCAAATATGTTGATGCTCTTATGTATTAGGGTCTAAATTATTTGAATCATTAAATATATGGGTACTAAAGTCAGTTGGTTGATGATGTGATTGGGATTGTGATGAAATTATATTCTGAATCCATTCTATGCTTGAAATATGTTGGGATGTTGTTAATTGTGTTGTGCACATGATTCAAGTGGTTCAAATAATTGTGACCTTAACATTACAATAAGAAATCACACATCAGTACACAATTGGAATTTCAGCCACATTAGGTTGCCTTGCAGGATGTTTACACCTTAAACATGAAGCTATAACTAGGTTTACATAGTTTTAGGCATAACACAAAATTAAAAATCTAAAAAAAAAGTAGGCGTTGTCTGTCACTCTTGTGCAATTTCCTGAACATTTAAGTCTTGCATGAGGTCTTGTAAGCCTTCCTTTCTGTTGAGTTCAATAAGATGAGTAATGGATTCCCTTACAAGTTCTTTTGGTACCTCTAAGTTCAGTGGGAGTTGGTCTGCTCTAATTAGAGCATTCTTTTTTCATATGAGGGATTTTGTAGCAGTTATGTCCCTTCACCTTCATGATTTCCATCATAAATCCTTGCAAACTCAAGAAAACATTGTTCAAAGTATTAGGAGAGAGATTCTCATGACTTAATCACAACTTTCACTAGCTGATCCATATCATAACTTGCTGTTTTAATTTGTAAGCTTTGAATGGCTCTAAACCATCCCAAATCATTGACATTCGTGTCAGGTGAGTTGGTTGGCTGATGAGTCAGTTTTATATTAAGCCCATTACCCTAAATTCATGATCATTGTCTTTTAGATGAGGCCTTGCATTATCTTGTTGGATGAAAATAAGTTTGCTACAAGTTGTTGGCCATTTTCCCTTTATAGTTGGTATTAATAGCTCATAATAAATGCATCTATATTATTACTTGAATACATAACTACTCATATACAGAAATTACTTGAATACCTATGAGTTTAGGCTTGCATTACATACATATTTCATAACATGGCAATACATGTTGGTGAAGACAGTATATGATGACTTGCTAGTGACCATTGTGCCTGTTGCCCTATTATTGTTGTTTCTTTAAGCTGATACCCTCCCTCTATGTGAAAGAAAAAACAATCTTTCCATCGAACATTACACTGTCATTAGAGGCAAATATATGCCTACAGACATCACACATAAACATCACTTTTGTGATGAATTTCTTACTTTTACAGGTCCTATGAAGCTCTGCATCTCCAGGTTATGCATGCCCTTGAATTTCAGTATATTCATGACTCTAACAAACTCTAAAGCTTCTAAAGAAAACCTTAACCTAACAACTTATTAGGAGCTATAAGATCAGGTTTCAATGCATTTGTGTGAGATTTGATCAGACCTTTGGAAATCCATCTCCCCACTGTACTCTCGCTGCATTGTACACCTTGTGCTAGCCTTCTTATGATTGATAATACAATTAGGTCCATGTCAATATGGATTGTTTTTCCTGAATTTACCTTTGTATGCTTGCCACTTATGGAATGAATATATAATCCATCTTCTTGTTGTTTTCTTGCTGCAGCCCACAATCGGCCAACTGTCATTTGCATTGGAGAATTTCATCGATGCTTCGTTGATTTTGCCTCTTTGGTTTGCCATTGATGTTGTCGATGAGAAGAAGCTGGACTATATTGTTTCTTTCTTTTGTTCAACATTTTCTTGTTTAGAATGAAGATACTTTAAATTAGGTAAGCTTTTGTAAGCCTTTTTATAGAGTGCAGTCTTGATATTTTTAGTGGTTGGAGGAAAATTTTAATATTGGTAAAAATCTTGAAAGTTGATGGAATGGAAATTTGGTGGATTTCGAATCTGTATATTTTTGGCGCAATCTTTGTGGTTCATCATTTGATTTTTTGAATTTTTTAAGTTATGTTCAGTCACAATTGAGAGCCGTGTATTTTACATTAGAAACAGTTCCATAAATAATGAATTTTGGTTTGTGTTTTCTTCCTGTTAAAAAAAATTAATCAATACAATGTCAGAAATCATAAAATAAAAAAATTCAATCCTCAATTGAATTTTCATGTTGCCACCAGGTTAAAATAAAGGAGAGAGTAATTAAGGAGTTCAACAACTATAAGTATGTGGGCCACAGAATAAAAAAAGATTATATAGCTACTCTTAATCTCCATACCCAAAAGTAATGAGACAAGAACAATGAGACAAGAACAATGAGACATGAGAAGTAATAAATTTGGATCAAAGGATTATTATTATACTTATGTTCAAAACTTCAAATAGCATTACATTTTAATTTGCTTTAGAATCGGGTTGGTAGACTGACATTTTAATTCCAATAATTTTTTTCGTAGAATCAGAGTTTGGACTTCGGTAATGTAGTTTCCCCTACTTTTCTATGTCACTAGTGTGGATTGATGATTTGCAGAAGCTATTTACTAAATTTTCACGTATTTCAATCCATTATCAGGAAGTAGAAAATCTTATATTAAATGGATTATATGAGTTATAAGACCCTCATTAATAGCAGAACCTAACCCTATATATATATATATATATATAATGTATTTGTTTGTGTGTTTTATTCCTTGACAATATCTACATGAAGAAATGGTAAAATGTATATATCATTCATATTTTCCTCAATGAAGAAAGAAACTCCTAAAGTAATTTTGAGTACAAATACATCCCTTTTGTTTTAACAAGTACAATTTGTCTAGCTTACTGTCTCCACTCTATTCTGGTTACTTTTGCCATGAAAATGGTCTATATGGACGTATAAGATTCAATAAAGCTATGCGGCCATATTATGGCTGGCCACACACCATTTTTCCACTTATTCTAAAAAATATTAAATTATTGAATTTAAATTAAAAAATTTCATTCGATAGGTGCAAAAGTGTAATTCCATAAGATGGTTATAATGTAAAACCAATCTTTTAATAGATCAAAAATTAAATAAATGATTTTTTATTTAATAAAGTTGATTATGGCTGGCCACATTATGGCCGAATAGCATCACTCTATAAGATTATCATGCTTCCAATAATCAAACAATTATATATATATTCCTTTACTAGCTGGCGATGTTGCCATATTCTTTTTCTAGATTTACTAGCTAACTTAAATAGTGTTCCTAAACTTCATTAGGGTAAGAGAATAGGATGAAAAAAAAAGTCGATGCAATAAAAAGAAAAAAAAATTGTAGTGAAAACGTCGAATTGCGTCCCAATGCACAAATTGTGACTTTATTAAATAATTAATGACATGTTACACTTCATAAAAATCTAATATAACTCTTTGTTATCCTTCTGACCTCTGTAGCTCTCATGGATACTGACAACCTTCGCGAGCTACATCAAAAAATACAAATAAAACTTAAATCAGTATCAAAAAAATATGTGCATGCTTATGAAATACGTAGAAAATTAAAAAACATAGAAACTAGAAACTTACATGGATTTGTTTGAGTTATAAAGCCAAGTTTTTTCTGGCAAAATTTGCCATAATAAAACTTATCCAAGACCCACGAGGCGTGTCCTAATATCACATTAGGTTCATAACACGCGCCGCCTGGTTGGATCGGACTACAATCAAACTGACTGCAACCGTAGTCTAAATTTTTTTGCAACTCAACGGGATCAGCACCGGTGTTGGCTACACACCAACCGCGATTCTACAAAATAAAAAATAAAATAATTGTAAAATTTGATATAAACTTATAAATAATTACTTGACATTTTTTCTTGAGAGAGTAATGAAATAATGTGATTTTAGGAAGACTTATGGCCTCGCAGCAGTATAAATTAAGACAAAAACTTGGATGAGTTCTGCCTCATCGTGAGCTATCCCTTGTTTTTTGTTAAAATAATTATATATTAATTATGGTGAGTAAGGATAATTAGATTTTGTTAATTTATAATTAAATTTATTAATTTTAATTATAATTTTTAATTCAAAATTAGAATTTATTAATTCATAATTATGGTTTATTAATTCATAATTATAGTTTATTAATTCACAATTAGGGTTTGTTATGGTTTATTAATTCACGATTAGGGTTTATTATTCAAAATTAGGGTTTATTATTTTCAATTAGGGTTTATTAATTAAAAATTACAGTTTATTATTCAAAATTAGGGTTTATTAATTCCAAATATGGTTTATTAATTCAAAATTAGGATTTATTAATTCATAATTAGGGTTTATTAATTCAAAATTAGGATTTATTATTCAAAATTAGGGTTTATTAATAATTCAAAATTAAGATATATTCGTTTATTAATTCAAAATTAAGATATATTAATTCAAAATCATTATTTATTAATTTACAATTAAAGTTTATTAAACTAATTAATTTTAAATAAATTAATTTAATTAATTAATTAATTATGATTAATTAATTGGGAGGTCTCACTGTGCGCGCGAGGAGACCACCCCATAAATTAATTCCCACAAGAATGAGAACAAGACCAATGTGTAGAGTATTATTATCATGGTTAATAGTTTGCTCAACCAAGTCTTCTTTTGGTTCTCTTTTATTTTAAAATTCTCATCTCCTCGAGTTTATATAGCTAACACGATGAGCAAAAAAAAAGATGTAAACTGATAAAAATTTCATAGATCTCTACAATTTTTAAAGTTTTTGGTAATATAATGATTTTTAGTGCGTGCGCAATATGGGACAGCAAAATTGTTTTAAGATTTGGGTTATATTACATATCTATTTCCAAATACGAATACATAGATCCAAAACGAGGAATATCTAAATATTTCTACTTCTAGATAATTATAACAAGATAAATATGTATATACAAAATTAACATTTTCTATGATTTTCGAAAATTAAACAATTAATTCATTTTAATTGAATTCTCATTGACTTAATCTCTCCTTCATGGTAACTATATATGGAAGTGATATTGATTTGATGTTCCGATGATAGTGATTCTAATTAAGGAAGAAATAATGATTTAATAGTTATTTCAATTAAGGAATGAATAATTATTTAATTCTAGGATCAATTAGAATAATAGAGATTCCAACTCTAATTTCAAAAAATGATTAATAAAAGATTTGATTTCCATAAAATTTCAATGCCAACCGAGCAATATTGTTCGTGTCACTGGAATTTACTCGGATAATGTTACATTTTTAGGTTGCAATTCATTCAAGTCTGACGATGTAGTTCAAATAAGTTGATTAGCATCGACTCTTCCTTTCAAAATAATTTAGAAAAAAATACATATGTTATTGCTCAATTCGTGTGAGCAGTTGATTAGCATCGACTCTTCCTTTCAAAATTTGACATTCAATGCTTTTATCAAAATAAATCTTTTGCAGTTACGCTATAAAAGTTACTTTTGTTATTAGAACTTTCAGAAAATTCATGCTTCATGTGTTTTCTCTTGTTTTGGTTGCCCAACATATATTAATTTATAGGATAGTCATAATCCATTCATGCGGAAACATAATAGTTTTTTTTTCTTCATGTTAAATTTTTGAACTTTTTATAAGGTAAATTTAAAAGCTTATTTTTTATTTAAGTTTTCTAGTCAAAATTATTAATTTCTTGTAATTATAATTTTTCATTTTGGAAAACATGTTAATAGTGTGAATAGAATGTACATATTTTTATAAATTGATTTATGAGGTATAAAAGATTTAATTTATTAAAAACGTAATGATAGTTTTATAAAAAAAAAAAGAACTCATTCATTAATAGCGTGACGAGGGAGATGAATGATGATAGGATACAGCCCAACTACCGGGCCCAAGCAACAGGCCCAATACAAGTAAGCCTGACATCAAGCTCGGCCCAGGCAAGTTCGGCCCAAGAAGACTCCTAAATCAATGTGAACGCAGAAGATTCGGCCATATATAAAAGAATCCTAATTTGAAGAGAGATAGGAGGAAGATCCGATCCTAGAGGAAATCTCGGATTGAGGATCTAGGTCAATATATTTGTGTATAAATAGAGGCTAGATGGGACGAGAAAGATCATCTACACCTTTTGTAATTGCTCCTCACATTATCAATACACGAATACTATCTCTCCCCATGGACGTAGATCTTATTCATAGATCGAACCACGTAAATCCTTGGTGTTCTTGCGTGCATTTATTTTCCTAACAAAATTAAGATCGATCACTGGCGCCGTCTGTGGGAACGAAAATTTTGTGTTTTCGATCAACTTTCATTTACAGGGAAACTATCACGACCATGCAGACCAGAAGTCATACATCCAGAGTCGCCACCGGCAACAACAACAACGGTGGTAGGGAGCGCCGAGCTCAACTCGGAAAGAGCCCAGTCTGGGAAGGGACTCCCGAAGGGCATATCCAACATTTTGACGAGCACGACCAACCCACACTGCAAGGCGAAGAATACCAAAGTGAAGATGACCACAATAGCCACCAAGGAGAACCTCCAGTTCCGCAGATAAACCTTGATGACGCCGTCAAAGGGTTCCTGGAGAAAAATAAGGAGAGCTTCCTCCAATACCTCAGCCAAGCACAAGGTCGGCCGAACCCAGAAGAAAAGAGCGCGCAACCTCGTCTGCACGCGGTACCACGACGAGTAGATCCCCGGCGTCAGTCGGGCGCCACACCTCCACACAAGTCGGGGCCCAAACCGACTGCGGAAGGGATGAATAGCGCGGGAAAGGACGTCGCGACCGCTGCGAGGCCGGCCCTCACTATCAGAACGAGTCCGGTCGACGAACCCCGCCGTACTCTCTGAAAGGCGGGTTCGATGGGTACGGGAAAATAATCACCCCGTTCTCGAACGAAATACTCGACACCCCACTCCCGGACAAGTACAGGGTGCCGGGCATTGCCCCGTACGATGGACTGAGGGATCCACAAAACTTCCTCTCACAGTTCCAGTACAATATGATCAACCAACGCCTCAACACTATCCACATGTGTAAGCTGTTCCCGGAGCTACTGATCGACAACGCCCGCCGGTGGTTCGACAGTCTACCTCCGGGGAGTATCGGGTCCTACCACAACCTGATGGAAGCCTTCCATCGAAGGTTCTTCCAGAAAGCGGAGTCAAAAACGACGTTGGCATACCTCCTCACCGTGAGGCAAAGCCGAAATGAGTCCATTAGCGACTTTATGACCAGGTTCAACAAGGAGTGCCTGAAGGTCGAAGACGTGAACGACCTACTCATCATCTCGGCCTTCCAAAACGGCATCTTGCCGGGATCCCTATACAAAGAGATCGTCAAGTACGAACCACGTACTGCGACGGAGCTATGGCGCATAGCCGACCGGTTCGCCAAGGCGGACGAGGCCGATAGGAAGAAGCGCGAAGCTGAGAAAGGAGAACCTTCTGAAAAGGGAAGAAGAGACGAGGGACGAAACCAAGGCCGACGAAGCGCCTTGGAAAGAATACGTCACCCCATAGAGTCTAGGCTCGGACCGCGTGACACCTCGGAGCGATCTCAATACACCCCATTGACGAAACAGAGGGCAGAGATCTATGCACTCCACACGAATATGTTCGAGAAGCCTCGACCAATGACGGGAGGGCAAAGCGCCGATTCGAGGATAAATCTTGCTCGTTCCATGAGGATTACAGACGCGAAACCGAGGATTGCGAGGGACTTAATGGGAGAAATTGAGATGTTGGTTCGGGATGGAACCTTAAAGAAATGCATCGAGGGGGCCGCCGAGCACTGCTAAAGATGAGGCTCCCAACAGAGCCAAAAGAAGAGAAGAAGAGAAGAAAGGAAATTGCGCCCCACAAGAAAGCAAGGCGTGACAACCGCGAAGAAGAAGGCGACGAACCACAATATGACGGAGTCATCTCCACTATTACGGGGCCTCATGAGTCACGAAGTCCTCCTTGAAAGCCAAGCCCGAAGTCCACATACCGCGAACCGCCAACAAGAGGCTCGAAGGACGACGGCGATCACCTTCTTCAAGACGACCCGTACTGCGATAGTGCCCACCAGGATGCATTCGTAATCCAGCGTGATCGCGAACAAGTTGGTGAAGCGTATACATCGGCGATGGCGTCGGTAAGCATCCTTTCAAGGAATGCTTTGATAAGTTAGGAGTAGAGGCGCGCCTTGCACGGGCACGCTGCGGTCGAAGCTTCGTTCAGAAGAGACACGCCGGAAGGGATAATCGAGCTACCTGTCACGGTAGGGAAAGCTCCGACGAGCTGCACCAAGGTGGTACACTTCTTCGTAGTGAAGGCCTACTCGCCGTATAACATCATATTAGGCGAGATTGGGTGAGCAGCTGTAAGTGGCTGTATGCTCAACATACCACCGACAATGAAGATCCCACAAGGGGATAGCCGTGATCCGAGGAGATCGAGCGGGCAAAGAATGCTTACAGTCGCCTACGAGGTGCGGGGGCTCCAACCCGGACCCATGGGCATAGCAATTAAAGAAACCGAGAGTTGGAAGTAGAGAGACATCGCCTACCCTTGACGGCCGGTGGAGGAGGTCACGCTATATAAAGGCGAGCCACCAAGGTCGTCAAGATTGGCTTTACCGAGGCACCTAAATTAAGGAACAGGTTATCCAACTCACGAGGGAATTCGAGACGTGTTTGCTTGGTCGCCCTCGACATGACCGGGTCTCCCGAGTATCATCACCCAGAGCTTAACATCGACCGAAAGCACAAAACCGGTTCGGCGTATAAAGCAATTTTTACAAACGAGCGAAACCAAGTCATCCATGACGAGGTAAATCAATTGTTAAAAGCTCGCATATTGTTTGAAGTCAAATATCCGACCTGGATAGCCAACCCGGTGATGGTGAAGAAAGGATGAGGGGGATGGCGAATGTGCATTGACTACACTGACCTCAACAAACATTGCCCAAAGGATTGCTATCCCCTTCCCAACATCGATAAGAAGGTCGACGCATTGGTCGGGTACGAAGTCTTCAGTTTCTTGGACTTATATGAAGGGTATCACCAAGTCTTGATGGATGACGAAGACGCGGCCAAGACAGCCTTCATTACAGACTTCAGAGTCTTCGCATATAGGAAGATGCTATTCGGACATAAGAATGCGGGAGCTACCTATCAAAGAATGGTAGACAAAATATTTCAGCCCTACATAGGTCGGAATGTGGAGGTGTACGTCGACGACATCATAGTCAAAAGCAAGGAGAAAGCCGCATGTGTCGCCGACCTCCGGATCGTCCTCGGCTTACTTCGAAAAGTAAACCTCAAACTGAACCCCAGTGCGTTTGCGATTCGGTCAGGAAAATTCTTAGGGTCTTTGGGTTTCACAAGAAGGGTTAAAAGTCAACCCGTCGAGGTTCAAACCATTCTAGAAATGAAGATGCCTAAGACCATTCACGACGTACACAACCGACGGGCTGCATAGCCGCACTAAGCCGCTTTCTTTCAAAGGCAGCGGACAAGCAGCTACGCTTCTTCAAGGTACTCAAAAGGCTCCGAATTCTCACGGAATGATACGCACAAGTCCGCCTTTGAAGATCTCAAGAACTACCTCGCCAAACTTCCTACTCTATCTGTCCCGAAAGAAGGAGAGGTTCTTTCCCTATACCTCGTCGCCTCGGATGAAAACATAAGTGCAGTTTTGGCACGAGAGGAAGGACGCCAGCTCCCAGTATATTTCATCAGCAGAGCACTAAAAGGCTCGGAAACGAGGTATCAATCTTTGGAAAAGCTCGCCCTAGCATTAGTGAATGCTGCAAGAAGACTACGTCCATACTTCCATGCACATCCCATACAAGTCCTCATGGACCACCCACTTCGGCAAATATTGACGAAGCCAGAGGCGTCAGGAAGAATTGCGAAGTGGGCAATCGAACTGGGCGAACACGATATATCATACGCCCCGTCAAGCCATCAAAGGTCGAGCGCTGCGGACTTTCTTGCCGAGGCTCGCCGTCGGAGAAGCCCCAAGCCCCGTGTCGACGATAAAGCGAAGCCGAACGGTGGAGAAAACAACGGAGGATTGGCGAGTCTCGTTGGCGGGCTTCGGAAAACGGTAGCGGAGCTGGTATCTTACTCCTCGGACCGGATGGCAAGAGATCACGTCGCGCTTCGATTCTCATTCAAAAATACGAACAACGAAGTAGAGTATGAGGCCTTGATCGCGGGACTTCGCTAGCTCAAAGTCTCTAGATCTGACGGCATGACCATCGAAAGCAGGTAAGTCCTGCGACTCTCAAGTCGTAGTAAGCCACATGTTGGGGAAGTGCGAGGCAAAAGGCAATAGGATGAAGAAATACCTCGAAAGCTAAAGCTACAACAAACTTTCTCCCACTTCCGGATAATTCCCATCCCAAGGAGCAAAATGGCGGTGACATCTTAAGCAAATTGGCCTCTCGTCAACAAGCCCACCAAGAGAGGAAGTCCAACACGAAGCATAGATGATCGCGATGAAGGCCGAGGTCGGCGTGGTCTCGCACGAAGAGCAATTGGATGACTCTCATTCGAGAATACGGAGAAATGACGCCCCATGATAAGCTCGAGGCGGGAGGATCTTCAACAAATCTTTGCGATATGTCTTGGGCGGGGAGTTCTCTGAAAATCATACCTCCGGCCTCTCCTAAGGTGCACAGGTCGAACCGAGCTGATTACGTACTACGGGAAGTGCGAAGGATCATGTAGAAGTCACATCGGACCCCGAGCCTTGTCAAAGAAGATCATGCGATGGGGATACTATTGGCCGACAATGTTCAAAGACTCACTTAACCTTGTGAAAAAGTGTCCGAAGTGTCAAATTCACGGGAACGTGCCAAGGCTACCGCAGACCGACCTCGCCTCCGTACAAAGCCCTTGGCCATTTATGCAATGGGGATCGACATCGTGAGCCGCTACGCAAAGCACCAAGGCAACTCAATTCACGATTGTCGCGATTGACTACTTCACGAAGTGTGTAAGGCGAGCCCTTGGCAAGATCACAAGCAAAAGCGCCTCAACCGTGCGGAAGAACATAGTGTGTGGGTTCGGCATCCCTCATATCCTTATTTTGGATAATGGGGACTTGATTCGCGATAAGATATTCAAAGACGGTGTTAAGAGCTTGGATCCAACAAAAGTTCACCTCGGTGGCCCATCCTCAAGCAAATGGTCAAACCGAGGTCACCAACAGGACGATCGTGAAAGGTCTCAAAAACCGTCTTGATCGAGCTAAGGGTCTTTGGGTGGAGAATTTACCGCAAGTCTTATGGTCATACCGAACAACACCTCGGACGACGAACGGAGAAACGCCCTGATGCGGTGTATGGAACCGGCGGTGATCCTGCGAAATCGAATACCGAGCCCTCGCACCATTCACTTCTCCGCCCGAAGCAAATGGGAAAAATCTACAAGCGATCTAGATGCGCTCGAAGAAAAGAGACCTCGCCTACATCGAGGAAGCTCGATACAAGCAACAAGTAGCTCGGTATTACAACCGGCGTGACAAGTCCCGCAGGTTCGGTGGGCGACCTCGTGCTTGAAATAATGAAGTCGATAAAGCCGCGAGCTCGACAAGCTGGAAGCCACATGGGAAGGACCTTACGGATCGAAGAAGTCCTCGGAAAAGAGGCTATAAGCTCGCCCATTTGTCCGGTGAGCAAATACCCAACACGCACATCATTCATTTGAAGAGATATTTTGCATAAGTGTCAAAAGTTGAGTCTTGTTAGTCTTTGAGTCTGTTAGGTCGAGTCAAGTCTTGTCGTCTTATTCCGTTATCTTTTATCAATAAAAATCTTTTCTTTTCTCTATCTATTTTTTGTCTTGCATGTTTTCATTTGTCACTTATGCATATGACTCTTCTAAAATTACCATACCCTCCGGAGGGCGAACTATACCCTCGACGGAGACGAGACTACCTTCGTTTGTCTGACGAAACTTCAAACAGCGTAAGGGGACCACCCTCCGATAAAACTTGGCAAAATAGGAACCCATACCTTCGTGCGAGGATGGATACCTTCGTTTATTTCGAGGGCGGATACCTCGTGCAGGGCGAACTACCCTCGTTTATTTTGAGGAAGCTTAAATGCGAGGGCGGATACCTTCATTTATTTCGAGGGCGGATACCTTCTTACGGATGAACTACCCTCGTTTATTTCGAGAAAGCTTCGTGCGAGGGCGGAATACCTTCGTTTATTTCGAGGGCGGATACCTTCGTGCGAAGGCGAACTACCTTTGTTTATGGCGATGACGAGCTACCTTCGCCTAAACAAGGGCGACCTACCTTCTTATTGGTTACGGTAATTAAAGGCGGTGTTCTCGAAGAGTCGACACAAAGCAAAAATAATTCTTATTTCGCGATATCTGATGCAGTACATCACGAGGGCGAAGAGGGCCGGGAGGCGGGAAAAGCGAGCGATCCTAGCAAAATCTTGATTCAACGAGCATCTATACTAATCCTACCTCTACCTGCGTCCTCGATCTCGCTAAGAGCCTGCCGGATCGACCTCGACCACTCGACGGCGTAGCCACTAGATCGACCTCGGCCGCTCGATAACGCGACTTGGCTCCTTGAGGATCACGTCTCTCTTGGGCTATAGCGCGTCTCTCTTGAGCTCGCCACTCCGTGAAGAAAGATCGGAGCAGTGAGGTCTAGCAGACAGAGAAGTCTGGCGGCGAGAGAAGCCCGGCGAAGAAGAGCCTCTGTATCCGGTTGAAGCGGTTCTTGTTGTGGTTGGTGAGCAATGACATCTTATATATGCCTCGATCCTTTTCAATTCGACGACTGCTCAAGTAGCGCCAGATTTCTTGCCGTACTCACGCGTACCTCGCCTGACGGTGACGGCCTCAATAACCTTAACCCGACCTCGGGAATGGTCATCCCACCACTTGGTGGATGACTTCCTCGTACTCAGTGCTCTTGACTCTTGTTCTAGCCTCCTCCTTGGCAATCTTGAACTTCTCCTCCAACTCCAGAGGCGAGCACAGGCTCGTCACGGCTCTCTGGCGAGCCCCTAAGTCAGACCTCTGCTGCACATGGTCTAGCTGTTCCCTTAAATGGAGAGTTCGATCTCTTTGATTCAAGAGCCAGCGTCAAAGCTTGATGTGATTTAACCAAGGAAAGCATCGGGCATTTAAGGAGAAGGCGAACAAAGAAAAGCAAGAAGGCAAGTCTCTTGGATGAGCAGCGAATTTTATCGAGGCCTTTAAAGCAAAGTCGACAACAAAATATGTATATTTACAAGTTGGTCTACAAATAAAAAAAAAGAAAAGAGGGGATCAACTGACCCCTCCGGAAACTTCGCCCTCAATCCCAGCCAGCTCGGCCCCCGCCTGGACTTGGGAAGCGGCAACCTCCTCCTGCCGGCCTTCAGCCACTTCGGCCACCTCCTCGATCCGAGCGGCTCCAATCGCCTCCTGCTCTCGGGAGGCTTCGGCTTCGTCGGGGACCCCCGGAGCTTCGACATCCTCCGAAGCCTTAGCTGCCACCTCACCCGATCCCTTCTTAAGGTCGGCCATCATGGCGTCAAGCATGGGATCGCGGTCCACCGGCCGTGCACGACGAGACTCATGGTCGGCAAAGCGATGATGAGGTCGGGGCTCAGAGCACGGGCAACTCGTTCAGACCACGAGCAAGGACCGCGGAATAAGACCGCAGCAAACTTTCGTCCTCCATCACCTCATGCCCATATTTGGTTATCGACTACGGGTAATCCTCGACAACTTCCTCGACGTCGTCAAGGCGCTCGTTTATTGACACCTCGGCCACGCCGCGGCCAGCCGGAGAAGTCCGGGGACAGAATAACCTCCGTAAAGCGCGGAGCATTTCCCTGCGAGCTCGCCACCTCGGCTTCCCGGCGGCTTCCTCCACGGCCTTCATCAGACCGACTTGACCTCGGCCGCCACGGCCCTCGTCTCCGCCGCCTCGGCCGCCCACAGCCCGCCGCCGCTGCCGCCTCGCCGCCTCGGCGGCCGTCCTGACCGCGACCTCCTCCTCCACGGCATCCCGAGCTTTGTCCTCGGCCTCGCACACTTCTTTAACGAGGAGAGTCTTTCTTCCTCCGTCTCTCGGCGGCGGGACCTCTCCTCGAGCGGGCAGCGGCGCCTTTCAAGTACTCCGTCACAGGATGGATGCCTTCGCCCGATTCGGCCGTCACACCCTCGACCCGCATCTGATAACAAATCGGTCGAGAACACAAAATAATAACACTCTACAATGCACGGGAACAAAAACACTACCTCGGGAAGATACGAGGTGTGGGTTGTGTTGAGGATCTCGCACTCGGATCGGCGGGGCAGTGGACTCGGGGATCGCATGCTGCCAAGGTGGGATCGGGAGCATGCCTAATCCTCTTGAATCGCTTGAGAGGCACGGTGGAGGAGACTTGGGCATCCTCACTCCTCTCGGGGAGTCCTCGGCGGCGTCCTTTGCGCCAACGTTGGGATCTCGAATCGGGCTCGATCCTTTCCTTTTCTTCTTCCCTCCAAGCAAGTTCACTGCGGGGAATAGCGTCGAGCGAGCGACAAAAATGAAAGCAACTATATAACAAATCTGATAGGGCCTCGCCTTGTGGCCCCACCACGGTAGAGGTCGTAAGGGCTCGGCCGGGAGTAGCGACTCGGCCTCGAAAACTCTTCATCTCTGAGGCCGACCTTGTCCAAAGCCTCCTCAAAACTACCGAGGCTAACATCGGAGCTGCGTCCATGACTTCTCGGTTTTCGGATGAATTGAGGACTCGTTGAGCCGGCGAGAAGAAGAACTCTTACGCGGTTAGAAATCTTCGACTTTGACTTTACTTTAAAGCTGCGACGAGGTGATAAGTAATACCACCCCGAGCTAGCTTTAAACTGGAAAAACCTGAGGACGAGCCCCAGGGTAAAAGGAAAATTATGCCTATGGCAGTAGATACCAAGGCCAGTTAGATGCCGAAAGGAATTGGGCATTATTTGGGCAAGAGGTATGCCGAACATCTGTTGAAGTTCGACATACACAGAAGAAAAAGGGATACGAAGACCACCCTTCAGGCTGTCCTCGTAAACCGTCACGAAACCCACCGGTGGAGCACATGCCCTATCTACCGGACGGGGAACAAGGAACTCAACAGATTCCGGAATAAAATACATAGAAGAAAATTCTAATATGGCAGAGGCATCTAACATTGAAGGAATGGAAGACACTTTACCATAATCCACAAAAGGCGGGAACACTACTCTACGTAAAGAAGGGGGAAGATGTGTAAAGGTATAAACTCTTAAATCCTCAGACGATGACACTAAAACCACATGGGCATCATGACCGTGGGAATCTTCGAAAAAAGAAGGAGAAGAAGAAGCCATTAAACTTACTAGTTTTTGATATGAAATCGAGGAAGATGATGATGAACACGGCAGATGCACCAATGGCGACAGTTGGGCGCGTTTCAGTTTTGCAGAAGTTATTTTGGAATTTTTTAAATCAGTATGGCTAAAAGTGATAAGGAAATTGGCGTATCAAGGAAGTTATTCCCCCAATAATGCACTTTATCGGGAACTCAACCGCTGTCATATTTAATGCGCATTAAATGCAGATGACAGACCCCGTATTCGACATCGGCAAGGCATCCCATTTTCGACCCCGTCCAGACGTCTACGATGTCATGTATCCACCTCGAGACCTCGGCAAAAACGACTCGTTAAGTGAGCCAATCAAAAGACTTCGGCATAACGCCTCGTCAGGCGAAACCAGTCAAAGACCTCGGCATAACGCCTCGAAAGGCGAAGCTAGTCAGGGACCTCGGCATAACGCCTCGCCAGGTGAAGCCATCCCGAAAGACTTCGGCGTAACGCCTCGTCGGTAGTGAAGCAGTGGTAAATCGGCAAAACACCCCGGTATGAGATACAAACAGCGTCACGAACTTGTCATAACACCTCGGAGAGGTAAGCCAAACTATGTACAACCTCGGCATGAAGCCTCAGTAAGATGATGTTAGCAACGCCCGGCCTCGGCATAACGCCTTGGTAAGGCGAGCCATCGACGCGTGACCTCGGCATTACGACAAAGTGAACCCAACGACGCACAACCTCTGCACAACACCTTGAAAAAGCAAGCCACTCGACAAGCGACCTCGGAACATTGCCTCGGAAAGGCCATCCAAAATGCACGAAGTCGGCACCGAAAGGGTCCCGATTCATCACACACGTACATCGGCAAACCACAACCCCCAAACCCGTTACGACCTCGCACGCATCTTTTTGGGGGATGTGATGAGATCTGACCCAACTACTGGCCCAAGCAACAGGCCCAATACAAGTAAGCTCGACATCAAGCTCGGCCCGAGCAAGTTCGGCCCGAAGACTCTAAATCAATGTGAGCGCAGAAGATTGGCCATATATAAAAGAATCATAATTTGAAGAGAGATCACGAGGAAGATCCGATCTAGAAATCTCGGATTGAGGATCTAGGTCAATATATTTGTGTATAAATAAATTTAGATGGGACGAGAAAGATCATCTACACCTTTTGTAATTGCTCCTCACATTATCAATACACGAATACTATCTCTCTCCGTGGACGTAGATCTTATTCATAGATCGAACCACGTAAATCCTTGGTGTTCTTGCGTGCATTTATTTCCCTAACGAAATTAAGATCGATCAAATGACTATTCTTATATTCATGGGAACGAGTACTCATTTGAAAATGATGATTTTTAATAGAAACATTATATAAGTCATATGAATTGAAATGAATATAGGAATTGTCATTCCCTTCTTCTATTTCGGCATATCAATCATGCCATTACCGTCAAACCATTCATGTTAAACTAATTGCTTTAGTTTGCATGCTAAATCTTATCACAAAGTTTTTTATAGGGGTGTTTACTTCACATGATTAGGTTAAATAAATAAAATTAATTTAACATAATCAAGTGTTTACTTTTAAGGATTAATATTTGAGGATATCCCAAAGTCCTGGGTTATTTTAATCCTTTGAATTAATCTCTATTAATTTTAATCCAACCAATATTGTCATAGCCCAACTTCTTAATCAAGAAATTAGACTGTGACTAATGATTTTATATGAACTATTAGGACTAATGACCATGAACGATTGGGACTAATGACAATAGGAAAACTTCAATAAGGGATATGATAATAATGTATGGAGAATAAATAATGGGTAACGTTAAATGATGTATTAATTTCAAATAGAACGAAATGATTTGTTTTCATGAAGTCGAATGAATAAAAGGAATAATGGTGGAAGGATAATCAAAACATTCGACTTTTTAACCAAAAAGGGTTTTTCCTTCTACAATTACAACAACAACATAACGATCATTCAATTCAGAGTGTGGCAACAGAAATGGTAGTTGAGTTATATGTATGAGGACATATAACTCTGGGCATCAACTTATAACAACAAGCACCAACGTTTCAATTAACAACAAGACGAAGTAAGCATCAACATAGGTTCAAGATAAACTTTCAACAACATATTATCATAATAAGTCCGACTCTAACATTCTTGAACATCCATTTCAATCAACAGCCACACCAAAGTCCCTTCAAATAACAAAAGATTTATAAGAGCTCGACTCCAACCCACGACTACCAATCAACACCAAATTTGTTTCCAACAACAAGATCTCAAGAAATTCAATCTCAACAACCACAACCAAACGTATGAAACAACGAAATAACAAAAGATGTTTCAAATATATATATATATATATATATATATATGACAGAAATTATAATCACGATCACCACAGTGTTCCTTTTTCCAATTCCATCTCCACGATTCCAGCTCAACCTGCATGTTTAGAAATACAGGCAAGGCGTGAGTACATAAGCACTCAGTGGACACATGCCAAAAATATTTAAAACTTTGCTCTTGGAGCTATAAGATTGACTTGCGGTAACTTTGCAATGCATAGGGGTTTTAGTGAAAAACATGTGCATGCTTTTCGTAATAAAACACTTACTTGTTTTCATTTTCATAACATTAAAACAAATGTATATGCATGATCTTTGTCTGCAGACATCTTTCTCTTCCCATATCCATGTACTTTCTTTGTGTTGAGAACTAGGTCTCTTTCTCAAACACACCTTGACCCGAAGGTCCATACCCGATGCCGGTACATACTTTCTTTCATTCTTTCTTTCTTTTCTTTCTTTTCCTTCTTTCTTTTTCCGTGGATAGGTAATGCATCATGCTCATGCTCAAACATTCGGCAAGTCAATAATTTTCGAATGTCATGCAATATATAATGAAATAATAAAGTTTAGCATGTGCTATATTTTCTTAGAAAGTCCACCTGTAGACTTTACTCGATAAGTTTAATAAACTTCCCTTTCTCTTCTTCTTCTTCTTCTTCTTTAATCGTTTTGCCCTTTTTCGATGTACCTTAGATTAATCGATAATATCAGTACTCACATAAAGGGCATTTCTCATCTATCAAACACATATGAATTCCTCTTATTCATTCTTTTTCCCCTCTTATGTTTTGTTTAGACACTTTTGTCTAAACTTTCACCTATAAGAATTTTAAATCTTTCAGTTCATTGCATCCTTCTATTCTTTAAACTTTCTTCACATATTTATCTTATTCGACTCTGACGAGTCTACTTTGGTATCAAAGGAAACGATTGATAATTATTTTGTAATTATACTTTAGTGAACTAAATTCACATTCTTTTCTTTACATAAACACTTTATTTCTTTTCTTAAGTTATTTATGCATAACTTTTCAATTAATCACCTAACTTAAACTTTTTCATTACTAATGAAACAATAAGTCATCAACATACTTTAATGGCATTCATTTTACTACTATCATACTTTAGGATTATAAATCATTTCTAATCAATTAAGATCACATAACGTAACTTATTTAAAGCATGAATTCACTTCAACATGAAGATGTACATAAACTTTAGATTTTCACCTTCTTAACTTTATAAATCCCAAATAAGATTCATTAGGCCTTACTTACATAATAAATTCATAATCCATATCATTTATAAAGAATACCATAAATCTTTAAGTTTCCCCTTTTTCTTCTATAATTTTGAAAATTCTACAATATGTATAAACTATATTTTTCTTCAACTTTCTTTCAAATTCTCATCTAATTATCATATATTAACCTTAAACAACAATAACAATAACATGTATCAACTTTAACATGAACATGTCAACTAAACATGTAAACTAAAATTTTCCACTTTCAACATAATAATTTAGAAAATTCTAATTAATTCACATAATGCTTAAATCATCATATCAAACTCATATATCAAGTTAATTGAAGGAAATAAAATCAATATAAAAAATTTTGAAAATATATATATATACTCTAAATTTATTTTTGTTATATTTTCTTTCAAATTACCTACCTAAACATGTTTAATCACATAATTACAAACTAATTCCCAACATAAGATCATCATATCATTACTTTAATTCAAAGCTCATGAACTAGGGTTTTTAATTCCAACTTAAATCTTACAATTAAACTATAAATATTCAATTACTTCACCACGAATCCATCAATTATCACTATATATCATCAATAATCATCAATTATCACTTAATCCTTCAACTTCATACCATCAATATCATCACATATTTATCAACAACAATTAAGCTTAAGAATTGAAGGAAAGATAGAAACATACCTTTGTTTCCAACTTAATATCAAGCTTAAGGATGAAAATTTGAAATTAAAAGGCTTGATCAAAGTTTTTCTTCAAGTGTGTGTGTGTGTGTTTTCGAGATTTTTGGGAGCAAAAGGGAGGATTTTAGAAAGTATTGAATAGTAAGGAGGTGTTATATTTATATATCAAATTCTGTTTTATTTTTTATTTAGTTTAATATATGCTTATTCACCAAGTTTTAATTTAATGTATGCTTATTCATCATTTTCTAGAGCATTCTCATTAAATGCTTTTTAAATTCATATTTATCCCTTTTTATATTAATAATATGATATGCATATATATTTTATTTAATGATAATAACTTTATATATATTACTTATTTCCTTGTTTTCATTACTTTAGGAAGTAAAACTAATCACATTATAATCTCATATTCAAAAAATTATATTTACTATATAACATGAGAATATAGCACATATGATAGCATAATTTAAATTTTTCTATAGTTATAGCATTTATTTGATCATTAATGTAATACCCCCTCTTTTCTAAGCACCAGGTTTGTATGGCGTTTTCGAGAAAGGTTAAAGGTTGACTTTTGTTTTGGTGATCGACCGTCATGAAACCTCGAGCGTTGTGAAGAGTGTCTTATGACTAATTCATAGACACTAAGTATGCGAGGTTTCGACCACCCACGAAGGTTTGGCACTCAGGGAAGTTATCGAAAACAGAACTTTTCATGGGTCTTTAAAAGCATATCTTGTTTATAGTCGTTGTGTCCGGTATTTTATTTCGTGTCCATGGGTACTAAGTTTGCTAAATTTAGAGTCCGTTTGCAAAGTGGCGTAGCTTTTGCGTTTTCGAAAAGGATCATTATGCAACTGACATGCTGTGACCATCGCTTTCCTATAAATAGGAGGCTAGGGCCTTCATTTTCAATATTCATTTCCTTCGTCTCCGTGTTTATGGATGAGCCGAGCAGCTCCAGTGCACGTGCGAGGCACTGGAGAGTGGGGATCGAGCGGGAGGCTCGGCTGGCGGCGCCATTGCGTTGTCGCCGGCCACCACCGCCGATCGCCCTCCCCGCAGCCCGTTTTGTTTTGTCCTTTTCTTGTTTTGATTCCGCCTTTTAGTAGATCGTATAGCATATAACTCGGGATCCTAAGGGACGAGGCGGAAAACGGCCGAGGCCGCCGACGGCCACACCGCCTGCCGCCCTCTTGGCCGCCGATTGGTGGTCAAGCGGGCCACCAGCCACGGGTCCTTTAGGTTTTGAGTTCGGCTATGCATTCTACTAAAGTACCGATCCGTTTTTACATTTTTGTGTTTACGCATGTCGGGATGTTTTCCGTTGCTTGAGTTTTCTAAAGGAAATACATGCCGGGTTATCCATTTTCAACATAGCTTGTCATTCCATGTTCGTCGTTATGCAATTGTTTATGTTTCCATTTTCATGCATCGATTTTGGATGGTTTATCCTAGATCTGAGGATTGGCATCGATTTTTGAAGCTTCTTCGCTGCTAAGATTTGAGTCAACTTGCACGCATGCATATTTTGAAAGTACCCTATTATAAGTCTTGATGCCCTGAATATATTTCCTTCACGCATCGAGTTGATTTGAAAACCCGGAGAGTGCCAAATGCGGGTTCAGAAAGTCGAAAACCCTAGTTTTGCTTCGATCTTCGTTTGGATCACGATGTTGCTTTGCTTTGTGGGATGTGACCCCAAAAGTTGTTCCGTCTTGTTACCGGTACCTACCAAAGTCGTTCGGTGAAGTCATCGGATCCGTAGATATCTTCCGGTTGACGTTTTAAATACATTGAGTTGGGTTATATATGCTTATTTTGAGTTATTTACTCGATATTTCAAAATAAAACATGTGCGCCGTAAAATGTTTTGGTGAAGTTATTCTTGTTCTACGATCCGAGATGTGGTTCTATTGTGATTGTGCACGGATCTCTATTCGTGGGTTGATCACCATCTTGAGTATTGATCGAAGAGGATAGACCCAGAACACGTGGTTATGGTTACGAAGGGGATAGACCCGGAAGTTCACATGGAAATGGTAATGAGGTGGTTATGGTTACGACGGATTTGACCCACAAGTCCACACCGAGTTAGCCTTGGATACGTTCGGGCATGGGCTTGTGGATATGTTCGGGCGAGATATTGTGGGTCGGATGGATATGTTCGGGCGAATGAGATGTGATGGGCTGGCGGGATCGTTCGAGCCGTGGTTCTATGATGAGAACAACGATAATAACGGATCGGTATCGAAAAGCGAAAAATCTATTTTGCTTACTTAGAAGTGGATTTACGTTTTAAAACCTTCTAAGGTAAGTGCTCAACACGGCATCATGATTCTTTTGATTTATGATAAAACCCGGTGAGTGTGCTAGTACTCACCCCAAACTCTTTTCAAATCATTTCTGAGATGGAGGAGGCGGGGACAGGCGGCGAGGGTGGGCTGCGGATTCTTCATGCTATGCTTCCGCGATGATGTGTTATATCGTGATTACGATATTGATGTATTCTTATCCCTTATTTTGCTTTTCGATTGGGAACAAGATTTGCTATTATGTTATTATCTTTGTGAGTCTCGATATGAGCATGCTATATGGTTGACCGATCTAGTCTAGTCAATGTGGTGTAATGCTATTTTGCTTTCTTGCATTACTTGTTATAAACCAAGATCATGTTTTACGAGGTTATGATATCGATATTATTATGTTGGTGGATTGTTTGCGCACCCTCCCTGAGGATATGTCCTAGTTATAGAGGAATCTTGCCCGATTTCATGGTCACATCTTCTTATCATGTATGTTATATGTATCCTTCTTCCCCGCTTTAACCCCACCCTAATCACACCCGGCATCCGTGCCTTTCCTCGGGAATTGGGCGTGACAACGATGGTATCGAGCCGAACCTCTCCCGATGCGGTGTGGTTCGGGGCGAACCAAGCGGAAGTTGGTGGGCATGTGACGCTCGGGGCAGAAGTACGGAGTGATCGCCGGTGCGGAGGCATGGACAAGGAGCGGCTCCGATTAAGGCTTCAAGCGAAGGGTACATGAATGAACCAAACGCTTTGGAATGAGAGGATTTCGAGAATATGCGGTATGGGACGCATATTCGAGGAGAGCTTAAAGGATTTGATATGTGCTACTCATACCAACAAGATGCATCTTCTTTTCGGGAGTCCATCTCATAAAAACTCTAAAGTTAAGCGTGCTTGGCTTGGAGCAATTGTGGGATGGGTGACCCCCTGAGAAGTTTTCTCAGGGAGTGTGTGAGTGAGGACAAAGCACACCGAAAAGACTCGTGTTGATGCGTGGGGTCGGCCGTCAATCCGGAAGCGGGTCGTTCTGAGATGGTATCGAGCAACGATCTTGGTTTTGACATCTAACTTGTTATCGATACCAACGTTGTATCGAGGCGGTTTTCGGCTTTGGGTATGTGTCATATTGTTTGATATCAAAGCGGTTCATTTGCTATATATCTTATACGTTCTTGAAATTGAGTGTTTAGAACTTGTTCTTCTAAAGCATTTATCGATCTGACTACCCTCACTCACCGTCTGCCACCTCCTTTAAAGGGGATGAGGTATGTGTTTATTTGCTGATGCTTTATGTGGTTACGTGATGCTTGATATGATCTTGGTTTCATGTGGTTTGGCCTGGTAAGAGTTTACGTGATGTAAACGTGATGTGGATGAGATATGGTTGGATGATGATGTGGATGTGGAAGTGATTGTTGATGAGACGAAAGGGCCTGTGTGGCTGTGATATGGGAACCATTGATGTGGTATGATGTGATTGATATGATCATAAATGGATGATGTGAATCTATGTGTTTACATAGAAATATGTTGTTGATTGAAAATCTTGTTTATATTGATAAACGAGTGCTTGTAAGTGAATCATGTAATTGTTTACGTGATTATTGTTATGAATATCCATATCAATATTGATATGTGTTGAAAGTGAATATGTGTCAAGACATGATTACCCGATATTTGGGGCGCGTAAAAGGAAGCGTGAATATTTGTTTTATTTTGATGAACTAACATGTAGGTTTATGGATATTCGATGGCCCGCATAACGTTGGTTAACATCCCAGGATGGATGAGCAAATCCGTAAGTTCGTGGAATGTGCAGGGAATGTCGATGAGCCGTTGGGAGTATTTACGGGAGATTTGTTGGGTTGTGGAGAAAGATTGAGCTAGTGGAAAGGTATCCGAGCACGAGGCTTACTATCGGATGATAAAAAGGCTACCGGCTGGGTTGGCAACCATGGGCAAGAAGGCAAGTGCGTGATGTTCGTCGGGATCCTATCACGGACACCTACCTTGGATTTCCAGAGTTCGTTGCTCGAGTGTGGAGGCGGTGGACCGATCATCGAGCATACCATCCGAGGCGGATGTGATAGCGAGGCATGTTCGAGGGCGATCCAGTTGATGGCGAGATGATGTTCTGAAGAGCCTTTGGGAGAGCAGCCATCGGCGTATCGATCGCGGATCATCAGGATACACCAGTCACTACACCTCCATCTACGATCCTCACTTTCAGACGGACCAGGAATGATTTTGAGGCAAGACCCTCTCAGGTAAGAGAGATTGTCCATCCGACAGTGGCAGGGAAGAGGCCCAGGATTAGAATCTTCATGCCACCGAACAGTATCAGGTTGGCCTCCCGGGAAGGAGATTTTGAGGAGGAGGAAGACCCAGGAGGACGAGGAGGATAGTGAGGACTCGAGGACCGGTGATCGAGATAGCGAGATGACTCGAGATGAGGTTGAGCACGTTGAGGAAGGGCAAGCGCGAGGCGGAAACCGAGGCAGACATTCACACGAGACTCGAGCGATCGAGCACGCGGCTTGGATGGGATCATACCCTCGAGACTTGCTTCCATGCGGGATCGCCACAAGCGGCGGCCGAATCAAGCCACGATAGGAAGGGAGAGAGGATGAGGAAAGGCAGAATGGAACCATTGAAGCGACCGGAGAGTAGTGGGCGGATATAGAGATCTGAGATCCGGGTAGTCGGTGTGTGCTGGTGGCGATCATGATGCGCTTTAAGCATGGATAGTGTTGGTTATATCTTGAAAGCGGTTTGGTTGAGCTTGTATACAATGTTTCTGTTACCACTATTACAATCTCTATCGATTTGAATACTTGATTGCATATATCTGTCCCCTTATCTCGTATATAAGTTAGATCATACGGTGTGTAGAAGATCACGAAGTGCGTATGATTGGTCGAGCTTAATGAGATATAAAAAGTTTCACGGTGAGGCGACTTAAGGGCGAGTTGTCGGTTTGAGGCTGCAGTATAGATAAAGTGACTTGACTTGGTTGCTTGTCTATCTTTGATGCGTCTCGGGCGTATTGAAGGATCACGGTGAGATGTGTTCTTCTTTTCGTACCGTCGTGAAGAACCAAGATCTCGGTGACTTACGATGATCTAAACCTCGATAAGGTATTAGGTGAGTATGAGTTCTTGACCATCACTTTGACTTGTTATGGTGAGGTTATTTGTTCTAACCAATTCTCCGCGTCTTGGGTGGTGGCGATCTTGTATGTCACGCTAGTTATCATGTCAGTCACCGTATCCGTTAAGGATGATGGCGTCCCTTAAGGAGCTCAAAGGTTTATTGTACTAAACCTGCGGTTGAGTTAGCTCAAGTACAATAATAAGGTTGAGTGGTACTACTTGAAATGAAGTTGATAATCGTTTTAGCGATCGATTCTTTGTAAATGATTAATGGACGTTCGATATCTTAAATCTGAGGATTCGTTATGTCTAAGTGCAAGCCCGACTCAACCCGGTAATAAAGGGTAAGTCGACATTTATTCTCTAGTGGCATGAATAAATGTTTATAAATTAATTATGTTAAAATTTGAACATAAGATAATTAATTTATTTGAGGCCCGTCTTTATTCCTTGCATTTGATCACTGGGTGGCCCATCGAGGCCGTAGCTCGAAAATCGGCGCCCTAGTAGCTCTCTAAGGCGAGATTTTATTCTCTTTATCCCTGAGGATATAATTATATTTATGGTATGCATAGATCCTTTCCATATAAGATTATGGTAATAATCACGAGAGTATGGAAATAATCACGAGAGTATGGAAATAATCTAAGATTATGGTAATATTCCATATAGGATTATGGTAATTTCCATATAGGATTATGGTAATTTCAATATGGGATTAAGGTAGTGCATTATAAATATAAGGTATGAAATAAAGTCTTGGTTAATGCTCACATAACAACACGAAATTTCGGCCCCTCATTGTCCATTGAGAGAGAATTTCAAAAGTTGTGAAGAGAGTTTTGGGTGATTTTCGAAGCATTCTCCATAGATCGTCCTCACTCGGCGTTGGAGATTGGGCGATCGGGATACGATCCGAGAAGGTC
Source organism: Salvia rosmarinus (assembly GCA_036937905.1). Taxonomy (NCBI): domain Eukaryota; kingdom Viridiplantae; phylum Streptophyta; class Magnoliopsida; order Lamiales; family Lamiaceae; genus Salvia; species Salvia rosmarinus. Next base: position 69,835,865 of record CM072819.1, on the reverse strand, counting down.
GGCTGCGAGTCGATCCGTTCGATCCATTCATCTCGTTCCATCGACTCTTGGATCGAAGGTAAACGTGAAAACCCCTCGTGTTGCGATTTAATTATATAGGCGCATGCTAGGTTTATAATCAATGTATGGTGAATTAAATATCGAGATGGATCCTCGGGCGAGGTTAACATATGTTTCCCTGAGACGAGCGGCATCTTTTGCGATATGGGTCGATTCTTTTGCTCATATCGACCTTTTGGTGACTTACCTTGATCTTGTATTTTGTGATTACCTTGATCTTGTATTTTGTGATCCTTCATGGACAATCGATACTACTTTGTCTATGGCGGGATGTTTATGTTTGATGCTTATATGTGATATGAGCTATGCCATGATGATATATGATCTATGTGATGTGTGATGATGACGTTATGTGAAATGCATAACAATGATGTGTTGGCAGATTGCATGTTTATATGTGATCGTGATATGTGGCATATGTGATGATATGTGGTTATGGGTGATGATATATGTTATGCGATGATACCGATTATCTATGCGAAAGTGTTTCTAATGTTTCAAGCGTCGATGCGAATGCCGAGAACAAGGAACGGAGGAACAATAACGTGGAAGAAGCCCAAGAACCACCTTTGGTTCAGCGGCATGCGATCGAGAGTTTTCACGGTAGAATCCCTCGTTCGGCGGTCTCGGCGAACCGATCGCTGGAGAGGCGGATACGATCCACGAAAGGATCTTGAATACATCGGTGCGAAGAAGCGTAAAAGTTGAATGCGCGATCTTTACTAACCGGTGAGGCTGATTTACGGTGGGAATCCGTGAGGAGGACCTAACACGGGGCGATGGGGAAGGTATCGTGGGAAGATTTCAGGAAGAACTCATGGAAAAGTATGTGCTGGCGTCTACAGCAGAGAAGGCAAACGAGTTACGGAATCTTCGTCGAGGAGAAGGGCGGTCACCGAGTAGGATCGCTCGTTCAATCGTCATCGCGTTATGCTACGTACATGGTCAAGACCGAGGCTGCCGAGCGAGCGTGTTCGAGAGAGGACTCGGCCGAAATCGAATTTTGCTCGTCGATCGGGAAGATTTGGCGTATCGCGATCCTTGAACAGGCTTTAAACATTGAGTCAATGTTGCCCGGAGAAAACGATGCCACCGGACAGCCGGTGACGGAGGAAGAGTAAGAGGAAATGGGAAGATCGGGGAAAGCGATTAGGTGTTCGAGGAACTAGAGCGGTCGATGATTCCGAGGAATCGGGTATTCGAGAAAGAAAGGCAACCTTGGGGAAGGAATTTCCAACCCATGCGGTGTTTGGTATGATTTTGTGATGATTCTTGGTATTGTTTTGCGTGTCATTTTCTATGGTTTGTCCTATTTATGTCGTTGGTTCGATTAATATTTATCGATTCGGACTTACTTCGTTCGTCTCGATGTTTTGTAGGAAAGCGGCAGAAAATAGGATGAATTGAATCTGCCAAGGATCAAATATATTGAAGACATCTCGACGAGGAGTTCATAGGCGGCAGATCGAAAATCGGAGTTCGAGCGAAGGAGAAGCGGGTCGAACGACGATCGCGCCACGGCACCCGTCAGATGCCGCGCGCCCGCACGCCACGCCCGCGCCCGCCGTGCGCCGCACGCCGCGCCGCGCCCGCGCCCAGCACTCGGCCACCTAGTGCGCGCTCGCGAAGCGCCGTTCGCCAATTCCTCCGGCACTCACACGCTCGGCGTTGTACCTCCCAGCCGCCTCGCCCGTCCGGCCCGGCCGTCTCGCGCCTCCCAGCGCCTCGCCTCGCCCGGCCAGCGCGCAATCGATGTCGTTGGCTCGCCGCCCCGCCGAAAGCCACGTCCCAGCGCGTGTCGCATGCCGCGTCCGTGCTCAGCGCCACGCCTCAGCGCCCGTCTGCGGTGCGCGTCGTGCACCCGTCCGGGCTGCCTCGCGGCGCCTGCTCGCCCTTCTCCCAGCGCCAGCGCTTTCCCGCGCCCTGCCGCCCGGCGCGCTCCTCCACGCCAGCGCCCATACGCGCTTCGCCATCTCTCGCCCAGCCGCGCACCTTCCAAACCCATTTCTCCTCGGTAGCGGCATCATCACCGGCCGCCATCTCGCGCCAGCCTCTCCTTCTCAACCGGCGCTCGATATGCGCGTTCTCAATTTTTGCTCGTGCGTTCACTCTGAACCAGCGCTCGTTTCCAAGGCCGAATGTTTTCCTCAGCCGGCGTTCACCCACAACTGGCGTTCATATTCAAGTCGAATGTATTACGAGCAGTAGCCACCTTGAGCGCCGGCTCACTTCGATTAATATATATATGTGCGTTTAGGTCGAAACGGGGGTCCGCAATTTAGTCTTCAGTTTTGGTTTTCTCCACGCAGCCGCGGAGCTGCAATTCACAGTATTCTTCCGGAGCAATTCCTCAGGCAACATAACAGATACAATTCTTATTTTAATTCCTGTTCTTATTTTCATCGATTGAATACTTTAGTTTATAGTTTTTATGCTGTTGAATTTATGTTCTTGGATTTATTAGTTTTTGGATTTATTTTCTTGGATTTATCAGCTTTATTGGAATCAATTTCACAGTATTATTGTTTGATGATTGTTATTGAATTCAACTCCATAGTGACAGTGGATTGTGTTCATGTTGCTTTAATCTATTATGCTTTCGTTTAATTTCTGTTCTTGTTTGGTTGGTTGATGATGATGATTTATGTGCAATTAGATTTAGATTAGGGAATGACAAACCCTATGAATAATATGATTGCTTATGCTTTTGTTTAACGCTTTGATTTATCGCTTTCATAGTTCAACTAGGGATTGACAACTCCTTGTTTAGATTTATCGCTTTATTAGTTTAGCTCGGGATTGACAACCCCTAGCTTAGGTTCGCTGTTTTAATTCTCATATTTCTATTCCAGTATGTTTCAAACCCTTGTTGGCATTAGAATGTTTAGGTTTTAATCGCTTTACGTATGCGACACGAACAATCATACATTAAGTTTTCCTTGAGAGGCGACTCGTGTTAACTTATCACGCCACGATTACCTCTTGCGATTGCGGTGAATTTGAGTGTGATTTTAGCTCGATCAATTTTGGCGCCGTTCTTGAAAACTTTAGGCGTATTGTTTGTGTTGTTTATTTTGTTTTTCTTTTCGTTTTATTTTGTTATACTCGATTCTTGCGTGATCCATTTTGTGTGAGTGTTGTGAATGCTAGGTTGCCGCCATTTGATGGAAGATGTATGCTTTTGATGGCAACGCCGGGTCTATGACACATGGATTCCGACCCGATAGAATTTGAGCCTTACCGGCAACACTATGTTTGAGGTGGAATAACCAACCCAACTCAAGTTGTGGAATCAACCTAACCGAATATTGGGATCCACAACCCGATTTGGGATGGTGGGATCCACGGCGACAACGACCTCCTTAGTCCGATTCAGAATGGTGGGAACCATATCCTGATTCGAGATGTTGGGACCCACAACCTGACTATGGATATTATGATCCACAACAGCCACAACCTCCACAGCAACAGTGGTACCACCCGCAACAGGAGTATTATTCTCCACCACCTCCACCACCACCTCAGAGGTATCCGTTGGATAATATGGAGACCGAATTGATTCAGACTCGCCACCAACGGTTGGATGCTGACGACACCAAAATCAGACGCTTGCAAGCAAAATTAGAAATGATGACTGAGAAGATGGATGAGTTGGTGCAACAAGATGCATAGGGAGCCTCAAGCTCACTTTATGAGGCTCGAGCGACCACCGACCATCGAGTTCGCCATTGGATGATAGAGACGCAACTCTTGGCGTTTAGAGGCACAAATAGGACTGATTGTTGCTAAGTATGTTGAGTATCAATGGTAACTTGCAATGAGGAACTTCAAACCAATCCGGTCAGTCCGGTGGTCACCGTTCTTGAAAGTGACCCAATTGTTGAAGATGTGGTGGGAGAGACACGAAGAGGCTCGCAGCGGAGGAGGTGGAAATTGATGAAGAATGGGCACGTGAGGATGAGGAGCAAAATCGAGCCACGAGGAAGTTGATACGGGGCGGTGGCGAGGAAGAGTGGGCTTTCGAAGTTGATGACATGCGAAACCCACTCTGGAGGTGAAAGAGCTACCCAAACACTTGGAGGAGGATGAAGAAAGGTCAAAGGTTGAGGTAGTTTCTATAATTTGTCAACATTTTAATTTACCAAAGTATTGTCTTTGTCAGAGGAGTTGAAGTTATTTATTTTACTTTGGAAAATAGGATGTTCGACTTGAGCATAAATTGTGCATCACTTGTCTTCTTTAATGTCATCATTCTTATATGGTTACTCTTGATGCTCGGTCGAGATGGTATTCTGCGGTGAAGGACTATGGATAGTCCGTTGTTGGCCGAACACGTCGTGCTCACGACGTTAAGCGAAGTGCCGTGGGAGTTACCCACGGTTTTTTTTTTTTTGTTTTTCTTTCTTTCTCTTTTTGCTTGTTTTGTTGTTCTTTGATCTGTTTGTTATCTTTGTGTTAGTCTTGTTTGAATTTGGGAAGGAAGGATTTGCATATTTTGATCAGCGGTGAGATGAAGCTGGGATGCTCCAACTCTACATCGCACATTCGTCGATTATCAGGGAAGTATCATCCTCTATGGTTATTTTGAGCTTTTAATGTTTTGAGCACTGGGGACAGTGCTCGATTTAAGTGTGGGGGATGTTTGCTCAGTTTTGTATGCGTGATGTATTGTTTTGTATGTAATGGCGTGCCCTTGTGCTTATTTTGATTGTTTGGACTTGAGTTTGTGTCTATGCGAATAAGTTAGGATTTTGATTTGTCTGTTGAACTACGTGGTATTGATCGGACCTTGATGTATTTCGTTTATCTTGATGTCATGTGATTAAAGTGCTGATGTGAATTGGCGAGATTGTGTGAATTGATTTTAAATCGGTGGTTATTGGCGTGATTTGTCCGGCTAATGCTAGGGGAGTGTTAACGGGGTGGTTACCTATATACTCGTTTCAAATAAAAAAAGAAAAAGAAAATATGTGTGAAAAGAAAATAGGAGAATTAAAACTCGATGTTGTTGAGATTGTATAAATGGAGGATGGGATTACGCCTCTTTCTCGTAAATTGAGAAATGGGCATGGGAAACCACGATAGGAGACTCGAGTTCATTGAGACTTCACCTTTCGAACATTGTAACAAAATTTGTTTATACTTTCTTTGTGTTCTCAAAAGAAACTTGTTGCTAAAGGTAACCATTTAGTTAATTCACCTCTAGCGGAGAGTTGGGTGCGAGCAAAAATAACCTACTGTTTGTTTGATATTTTCACAATCTTAGATTTGTATCACATTAACTTTTATTATGTATTCATCATGTTTGGGGAATTGCAAAGAGATTTGATTGATTGGACTAAGAGTGATGTTGCATGAGTTATATTTGAACCTTATTAGTATAGACTTTGCTTGAGGACAAGCAAATGGATAAGTGTGGGGAGTTGTTTGGTATGATTTTGTGATGATTCTTGGTATTGTTTTGCGTGTCATTTTCTATGGTTTGTCCTATTTATGTCGTTGGTTCGATTAATATTTATCGATTCGGACTTACTTCGTTCGTCTCAATGTTTTGTAGGAAAACGGCAGAAAATAGGATGAATTGGATCTGCCAAGGATAAAATATATTGAAGGGCATCTCGACAGGAGTTCATAGGAAAGCGGAAATCGGAGTTGAGACGAAGGAGAGCGGGTCGAGCGACCCGATCGTGCGGCACCGTCGCATAGCGCGCCGCACCACGCCAGCCAGCGCGCCCGCCGCGCCGCCGCCCTTGCGCCGCCGCGCGCGCGCCCAAGACTCGGCCACCCTAGGCCACTCCGAGTCGCGATCGGCAATTTCCTCCGCGCTCGCCGCCCGGCGTTGTGCTGGCCCCAGCGCCTCGCCCGTCCCAGTGGCGCGCGGCCCTCCACAGCGCCTCGCCTCGCCCAGCCAAGCGCAATCCCAGCTGGCGTTGGCCGCCGCCCGCCCGAGCGCCCACGTCCCAGCGCGTAGCATGCCAGCGTCCGCGCCCAGCGCCACGCATCCAGCGCCCGTCCTGCGGCGCGTCGCGCCCATCCGGCGCCTGGCCTCGCGGCGCCCCGCCGCCTCTTCCTGCCCAGGCTCCCGCGCCCTCGGCGCCACCGCCCGCCAGCGCTCACTCGCGCCAGCGCCCATACCGCTTCGCCCATCTCTCGCCCAGCCCTCGCGACTTCCAGCCCGGCCGGCTTCGATGCCCATTCTCTCAGTAGCGGCATCATCACCGGCGCCGCCATCTCGCGCCAGCTCTCGCTTCTCAACGGCGCTCGATATGAGCGCTGCGTTCTCAATTTTACTCGCGTTCACTCGAACGGCGCTCGTTTCAAGCGAGAATGTTTTCCTCGGTGGCGTTCACCCTGGCTGGCGTTCATATTGAGTCGAATGTATTACGAGCGTGCGCTTACCTTGAACGCCGGGTCACTTCGGTTAATATATATATCGCGTTTTAGGTCGAAAGCGGGGTCCGCAATTCGGTCTTGAGTTTTGGTTTCTCCACGCAACCAGCGGGCTGCAATTCGATATTCTTAGGAGCAATTCCTCAGGCAACATAACAGATACAATTCTTATTTTAATTCCTGTTCTTATTTTCATCGATTGAATACTTTAGTTTATAGTTTTTATGCTGTTGAATTTATGTTCTTGGATTTATCAGTTTTTGGATTTATGTTCTTGGATTTATCAGCTTTATTGGAATCAATTTCACAGTATTATTGTTTGATGATTGTTATTGAATTCAACTCCATAGTGACAGTGGATTGTGTTCATGTTGCTTTAATCTATTATGCTTTCGTTTAATTTCTGTTCTTGTTTGGTTGGTTGATGATGATGATTTATGTGCAATTAGATTTAGATTAGGGAATGACAAACCCTATGAATAATATGATTGCTTATGTTTTTGTTTATCGCTTTGATTTATCGCTTTCATAGTTCAACTAGGGATTGACAACTCCTTGTTTAGATTTATTGCTTTATTAGTTTAGCTCGGGATTGACAACCCCTAGCTTAGGTTCGCTGTTTTAATTCTCGTATTTCTATTCCAGTATGTTTCAAACCCTTGTTGGCATTAGAATGTTTAGGTTTTAATCGCTTTCTGTGTGCGACACGAACAATCGCCCTGTTAAGTTTTCCTTGAGAGACGACTCGTGTTAACTTATCACGCTACGATTACCTCGTACGATTGCGAGTAAATTTGAGTGTGTTTTTAGCTCGATCAATTTTGGCGCCGTTGCTGGGGAAAACTTTAGGCGTATTGTTTGTGTTGTTTATTTTACATTTTTCTTTTCGTTTTATTTTGTTATACTCGATTCTTGGCGTGATCCATTTTGTGTGAGTGTTGTGAATGCTAGGTTGCCGCCGTTTGATGGAAGATGTATGCTTTTGACGGCAACGCCGGGGTATATGACGCACATGGATTCCGACCCCGACATGAATTTGAGCCTTACCAGCAACACTATGGTTCGGGGTGGAATAACCAACCCAACTCGGAGTTGTGGAATCAACCTAACCCGGAATATTGGGATCCACAACCCGATTTGGGATGGTGGGATCCACAGCAGCAACAGCCTCCTTAGTCCGATTCAGAATGGTGGGAACCATATCACGATTCGAGATGTTGGGACCCACAACGACTATGGATATTATGATCCACAATGACCACAACCTCCACGAGAAGCGATGGTACCACCCATTGCAGAGTATTATTCTCCACCACCTCCACCACCACCTCGGAGGTATCCGTTGGATAATATGGAGACCGAATTGATTCGGACTTCGCCACCAGCGGTTGGATCTTGCGACACCAAAATCGACGCTTGCAAGCAAAATTAGAAATGATGGCGAGAAGATGGATGAGTTGGTGCAACAAGATCTGATAGGGGAGCCTCCAAGCTCACCCTATGAGGCTCGAGCGACCAGCGACCATCGAGTTCGCCATTGGATGATAGAGCGCAACTCTTGAGTGTTTAGAGGCACAAATAGGGTGATTGCTGCTAAGTATGTTGAGTATCAATGGTAACTTGCAATGAGGAACTTCCAAACCAATCCGGTCGGTCAAAGTGGTCCTTTGTTCTTGAAAGTGACCCGATTGTTGAAGATGTGGTGGGAGAGACACACGAAGGCGCGCAGCGGAGGAGGTGGAAATTGATGAAGAATGGGCACGTGAGGATGAGGAGCAAAATCGAGCCACGAGGAAGTTGATACCGGGATGGTGGCGAGGAAGAGTGGGCACTCGAAGTTGATGACATGCGAAACCCCTCACGGAGGTGAAAGAGCTACCCAAACACTTGGAGGAGGATGAAGAAAGGTCAAAGGTTGAGGTAGTTTCTATAATTTGTCAACATCTTAATTTACAAAGTATTGTCTTTGTAGGAGTTGAAGTTATTTATTTTACTTTGAAAATAGGATGTTCGACTTGAGCATAAATTGTGCATCACTTGTCTTCTTTAATGTCATACATTCTTATATGGTTACTCTTGATGCTCACGGTCGAGATGGTATTCCTGCGGTGAAGGACTATGGATAGTCCGTTGTTGACCGGAACACAGGGTGTGGAAAAACCTTGGTGCCAGAAATGCCATTTAGGCGAGTGCAGGCAAGGTAACGTCGAGTGTTATCGTTGTAGGAAGTTTGGACATTACGCTCGAGATTGTCCATTAGGAGGTCGGCGGTCGGCCGCGGTGAGGCGACATCCAGCTCATGAGGCAAAACCAAGCTCATTGAGGACAAACAACGGAGGAGGAGGTCACCCTAGGTAGCAAACCAAAGGCCACCTCAACAAGCAAGTGGTGTCGCCTTGAATCGTGACGCAGCTCAAGCTCCCGAAATCTTGCGGTATAATCCATATGAGTGATATACCGTTTTCGCTTTGTTTGATCTGAGGGCCTCACATTCTTTCGTTCGAGAATCGCGTGTGAGAGGTTGGGTTTGGTACCCGAGGAATCGCAGTACCACGGAAATTAGCATCCCTTCAAGGGAAGTGCTAAAAGCGAAAGAGATATGCCCGAACCGGAGGTAGAAATCTGTGAGCGAAGGTCTTTGTCAATTTGCATGTCATCGGAATGGAAGATTTCGATGTCATCTTTGGCATGGATTGGTTGGAAAAGCAGGCAACTATCGTTGTCTCGAGAGAAGTTGCTTTTCGAACGGCCGAAGGAGTGGAGGTTTGTTTCACGGCATAAGGATGGGTGTTTGCGTGCTATGATCTCAAAGACCGAGGCGGTGAGGATGATCGGGAAGGAAGGCTGTCGAGACTTTATTAGTGAGTTTGTGAGGCACGTCAAGAGCGCCAGCGATTGCTGAAGAGCGATGGTGTGTGAATATCCGGACGTGTTTCGAGGGCTTGCGGGTTTACCGCTGATAGACAAGTGGAATTCACTATTGATGCGGAACCGGGAAGCGGCGCCCGATGTCAAGGCACCATCTGAGAATGGCACCTAAAGAATTGCAAGAACTAAAAGCGCGATTCGTGAGTTGTTGGATCTAGGTTTTATCCGACCTAGCATGTCGCGTGTGGGGCGCCGGTTTTGTTCGTCAAAAAGAAGGATGGGTCGATGCGGATGTGTATTGACTACGTAGAGTGAATAAGGCGATGATCGAAACGGATATCCTCTTCCAAGGATCGATGATCTGTTTGACCAGCTCGAGGGCGAGTGTCTTCTCTAAGATCGATTTGAGGTCGCTACCATCAGGTGAAGATCGAGGAGCGAGGGCGTTGCGAGACGGCGTTGAGCGAGGTATGGGCACTACGATTTCATCGTGATGCCGTTTGGTTTGACAATGCGCGGCGATTTTCATGGATCGATGAATCGAGTTTTCCATCGATGTCTGGATAGTTTCATCTTGGTTTTATCGATGATATTCTCATCTATTCAAGAATCTGAGTTGCATAGAGAACACCTCCGTGCCGTTCGGAAGCGTTACGAGCGAGAGGTTGTATGCGAGTATAGTAAGTCGAGTTTTGGCTCAAAGAAGTGATGTTCCTTGGACACATCGTGTCTGAAGGAATCAAAGTCGACCAGTGAAGGTTGAAGCGGTAAGTAGCTGGAAGGTTCCGACTAATGCCAATGAGGTTCAAGCTTTCTAGGCTTGGCGAGGATATTATAGGCGTTTCATCGAAGGGTTTTCGAAGTTGGCAAGGCCGATGGCCTATGACTCGAGAAAGGGATCAAGTTTTCATGGTCCGAAGCTTGTGAAGCAAGTTTCCAAGAGTTGAAGAAGAAGCTAACAACCGCTCCAGTGTTAGCCGTACCGGAAGGGAACGATGGGTTTGTGGTCTACACCGATGCATCCAAGCTTGGTTTAGGTTGTGTTCTTATGCAGAACATGAAGGTTATAGCTTACGCGTCTCGTCAGTTAAAACCGCACGAGTTGAGCTACCCAACTCACGACCTGGAGTTAGCAGCAGTCGTTCATGCGTTGAAGATTTGGAGGCACTATCTCTATGGAGTTAAGTGTGAGATCTTCACGGATCACAAGAGCCTCAAGTACTTCTTTGAACAAAAGGAGTGAACATGAAGCAAAGGAGATGGCTAGAGTTGGTAAAGGATTATGATTGCTCTATCATTATCACCCGGGAAAGCGATGTCGTAGCAGATGCCCTTAGTCGCAAGTCGAGAGAAATTGGGATATCTTCACGCAAGAGAAAGAGCTTATTCGAGATTTTGAGAAGCTCGACTGAAAGTGATTCACCTTGAAATCGATTGCAAGGATTCGTCGCTGACTTTGACAATGAATCGGACTTGAGAGAAGCCATCGTGAGCAGCGAGGAGGCGAGTTCTTGGAAAGAATGCGTTTGAAAGCAAGGCTAGAAGATATCAAGGGGTTCACAGGCGAAGATAACGCTATTATTCCGAGGAAGGTTATGTGTGCCACTCGATAGGGAATTGAGAGATAAGATCATGAGTGAAGCTCATGAGGCACCATATCTGACTCATTCGTGAAGCACCAAAATGTCGAGAGATCTTAAGAGGAACTTTTGGTGGAAGGGATGAAAAAAGGATGTAGCAGCGTTTGTGGAGCGTTGTTTGGCTTGTCGACAAGTGAAAGTGCACCAACGTCCGTCGAGTTTGTTGCAACCGCTACCAATCGAGTGGAAATGGGATCATATCGGTATGGATTTTGTGGTGAGTTTTCAAAGGTCGGTAGAGGAAACACCGCTATAAGGGTTGTCGTCGATAGGCGATGAAGTCGACTCATTTCTTCGATTCGGATGACGTCGGGTTAGATAAGCTTGCTCGACTTTACGTTAGAGAAATCATACGGTTACATGGTGTGCGGTATCGATTCGTGAGATCGTGACCGAGGTTCACGTCGAGGTTTTGGAGGAGTGCGAGGAAGCCGTGGGGACCAGGTGAATCTCGGCCTGACCTTCCATCCTCGGGCCCGGCGGTCGGTCGGAAAGAGCGATTCGGTCTTGGAAGATATCTTTGCGGCGATCGTGGGCGATAGAGGAGGAAATTGGGAAGAGATACTACCTTTGGTGGAGTTTGCCTATAACAACAGTTATCGAGCCACCATAGGAATGGCTCCTATGAAGTCATGCGGAAGAAAGTGTTGATCGCCACTTTATTGGGACGAAGTGGGCGAGAGAAAGATGTTAGGACGAGATGGTTCAGCAGGGCGGTCGAGGTTATCGATCGAGATCAGCGAAGGATCAAGGAAGCTCGGGGCGTGCGTAAGTCCTATGCGGACAAGCGTCGTCTGGATCTTGATTCATGATCGGAGATCGCGTTTTCCTTAAGGTTTCCCCGGCGAGAGAGTCATTCGTTTTGGGAAGCGAGGTAAGTTCGATCGAGGTTCGTTGGACCTTCAAAGTTCTTGAGAGAATAGGCCCGTTGCCTATAGGTTAGCTTTGCCACCTAGCATCGAAGATGTGCACGACGTGTTTCACGTTTCTCGGTTGAGAAATGCGTGTTCGACCCAAACACGTGATCAAGCATGACCAAGTGGTTCTTGCTCGGGATCCGAGTTACGAGGAGACCGGTGGCTGTTTTGGAGCGAGAAGTCGAGGAGTTGAGGAACAAGCGATTCCGTTGGTGAAGGTGTTGTGGAATCACCATGGCGAAGAGGAAGCTACGTGAGAGTTGGAAGACAAGTTCGGGGCTCAAGCCACGAGTTGTTTTCTCCATCATTTGAAATTTCGGGGACGAAATTTTTCTAAGAGAGAGGATGTAATATCCGTCTTTTCTAACACCGGTTTGTATGGCGTTTTTCGAGAAAGGTCAAATGTTAACTTTTGTTTCGGTGATGCGACCGTCACGAAACCTCGGCGTTGAGAAGAGTGTCTTATGACTTAATTCATAGACACTAAGTATCAGAGTTTTCGACCACCCACGAAGGTTTGGCACTCGGGAAGTTATCGAAAACCGAACTTTTCATGGGTCTTTTAAAGCATATCTTGTTTATAGTCGTTGTGTCGGCATTTTATTTCGTGTCCATGGGTACTAAGTTTGCTAAATTTGGCGTCCGTTTGCAAAATTTGTGTCGCTTTTGCGTTTTGAAAAAGGGCGCTTGCAAGCGACTGCTTGTGACCCTGCTTTCCTATAAATAGGAGGCTAGAGCCTTCATTTTCATCGTTCAGTTCCTTCATCTCTCTGTGTTTACGGACGAGCCGAGCAGCTCAGTGCAGCTGCGAAAGCAGCTGGAGGAGTTGGGATCGAGCCGGGGAGGCTCGGTGGCGGCGCCATTGCGCTGCTCCCGGCCACCACCGCCGATCAGCCCCTCCCCGGCAGCCCCGTTTTTCTATTTTTGTCCTTTTCTTGTTTTGATTCCGCCTTTTAGTAGATCGTATAGCATAGAACTCGGGATCTAGCGGACGAGGCGGAAAGCGATCGGAGGCCGCCGATTTGCCACCCGCCGCCGTCGCGCCTTCTTGGCCGCCGATTGGTGGTCAACGGACCTGCTTTGCTCTGAGTCCTTTAGGTTTTGAGTTCGGGCTATGCATTCTACTAAAGTACCGATTACGTATTTACATTTTCGCGTTTACGCATGTCGGGATGTTTTCCGTTGCTTGAGTTTTCTAAAGGAAGTACATGCCCGGGTTATCCATTTTCAACATAGCTTGTCATTCCATGTTAGATAGTTATGCATATTGCTTATGTTTCCATTTTCATGCATCGATTTTGGATGGTTTATCCTAGATCGAGGATGACATCGATTTTGAAACTTCCCATTGCTAAGATTTGAGTCGACTTGCATGCATGCATATTTTGAAAGTACCCTATTATAGGTCTTGATGCCACGAATATATTTCCTTACGCATCGAGTTGATTTGAAAACCGGAAAGTACCAAATACGGGTTGTAAAGTCGAAAACCTAGTTTTGCTTGATCTCCGTTTGGATCACGATGTTGCTTTGCTTTGTGGGATGTGACCCCAAAGTTGTTCCTTCTTGTTACGGTACCTACCGGTCGATCGGTGAAGTCATCGGATCCGTAGATATCTCCGGTTGGCGTTTTAAATACATTCGAGTTGGGTTTATATATGCTTATGTTGAGTTATTTACTCTGATATTTCAAAATAAAACATGTGCGCCGTAAAATGTTTTTGTGAAGTTATTACTGTTCTCTGATCCGAGATGTGGTTCTATTGTGATTGTGCACGGATCTCTATTCGGTGGGTTGATCACCATCTTGAGTATTGATCGTGGGGATAGACCCCGAACACGTTACGAAGGGATAGACCCGGAAGTCCCACGAAATGGTAATGAGGTGGTTATGGTTACGACGAGTTTGACCTCAAGTCCACAGTTAGCTGACTAGATACATTCGGGCATGGGCTGTTGGATATGTTCGGGCCGAGATATTGTGGGTTGGTGGATATGTTCGGGCGAATGAGATCGATGGTGGCGGGATACGTTACGAGCCGTGGTTCTATGATGAGAACAACGATAATAACGGATCGTATCGAAAAGCGAAAATCTATTTTGCTTACTTAGAAGTGGATTTACGTTTTAAAACCTTCTAAGGTAAGTGCTCGAACACGGCATCATGATTCTTTTGATTTATGATAAAACCCGGTTGAGTGCGCTAGTACTCACCCCAAACTCTTTTCAAATCATTTCACGGATGGAGGAGAATTCGGACGGCGACGCTGAGGGTGGGCTGCGGATTCTTCATGCTATGCTTCCGCGATGATGTGTTATATCGTGCTACGATATTGATGTATTCTTGTCCCTTATTTTGCTTTACGATTGGGAACAATATTTGCTATTATGTTATTATCTTTGTGAGTCTCGATATGAGCATGCTATGTGGTTGACCGGTCTAGTCGGCGGGATGTAATGCTATTTTGCTTTCTTGCATTACTTATTATAAACCAAGATCATGTTTCATTGAGGTTATGATATCGATATTATTACATTGGTGGATTGTTTGCACCCTCCCCTTCGGGATATGTCCTAGTTATAGAGAATCTTGCCCGATTTCATGGTCACATCTTCTTATCATGTATGTTATATGTATCCCCCCCTTCTTCCCCGCTTCTTAACCCCCACCCCTAATCACACCCCGGCATCCGTGCCTTCCCTCGGGAATTGGGGCGTGACAATTAAGATCAAATAATCAATTTTACATAATATTTTAAATTTCTAAACAAAAATCTTTTATTCGAACTTTTAGAATTCGTTTGTCGATCACATTTTACTTTGCTAAATAAAATTAAATAATTTGGATCTTAAGCATGTATAATCTCTTTCTTATTAAGGATGCAATGCCCTATTTAATCTTAATCGTCGATTAATTACTAATTAAAAGTTATGGATATTACAAATATATATCGGATTGAAATAATCCTCCAAATAAATGGAGAGTTATTTATCCCAATTTTAATCACTCACTAATCTTTTGTAGTAAACAAAGGATTGATAGATAAAAATTATCGTATCACACATTTAATAGTGTTTACTTTTCATGATTAGCATTTTGAAGGATTGACTATTTGATCTTTAATAGTGTTTACTTTTCATGATTAGCATTTTGAAGGATTGACTATTTGATGGGTTAAATGTGTGATAAGATAATTTTTATCTATCTGTCCTTTGTTTACTACAAAAGATTAGTAAATGATTAAAATTTAGATAAATAATTCTCTCTTTATTTGGAGGATTATTTTAATCCTACCTATATTGATTGGATTAAAATTAATGGAGAATAATTCAAAGGATTAAAATAATCCCAGACTTTGGGTTATCCTCAAATATTAATCCTTAAAAGTAAACACTTGATTAAATTGGATCAATTTTATTTATCCAACCTAATCATGCAAAGTAAACACCAAATACTTAATACTTCAAAATATTAATAATGAAAAGAAAACACTCCCTTATGACATCAGATTAGAATAAATATCACAATCCCCATTAAAAGAAAATTGTTGTATTGGAAACTTCGACATCGAAACAATGCGTAATTGTGTGTGTGTGTGTTGGCTTAGTGGTAGAGTGGTTAATTCTCGAGGCCAAAGGTCTCGGGTTCGAGTCCACCGCGACGCAGCCTTTAAAATTTATGTATTAATTGACAAAAAAAAATGCGTAATTTGGTACTTTATTAAATAGAATTTGTTACACTTTTACCAAAATATTATTATAATACGACTGTAGAAAACATGCTATTCTTCTCATATTCTTATTCACTCAATACAACTACTTTTTCTCCCTGCAGCTGCTTGTACTTCATGGATACTGGCAACCTTCGCGAGCTGCATCAAATAAAATAGAAAATAAACTGAAATCAGTATAAAAAAAATAAGTGCATGCTTCACAAGACCTTAAAATTAGACGTGGCAAAACACCGGATCAGACCGAGTTTACCAAGCTTTTCCTAAAAGTTGGGCTGGTTCGGGCCGGCTTAAAAATTTATTAGAGCGAATAAATGGAAGCCAATTAGGCCCAATTCACTTTGTAATGTAAACATTATGAATGATACCGGGCCAGCCCGAGCCATTGGTGCTTTTGATAATTTTCGGCGGTACACACCCAAAACTCCATCGGACCTAAAATTACTGGGCACAACCGAGCCTTTCGGGCTAGACTTGTTTTGCCAACTCTACATTAAATACGTAGAAATCAAAGTGAGAAATTTACATGGATTTGTTTCAGTTATAAAGCCAAGATTTTTTTGGCAAATTGCAGACACTCGATAATATTTATCTAAGATCCAGGAGGCATGTGCCAATATCAAATTAGGTTCGTAACACGGGCCTCCGGGTTGTATCGGACTGCAATCCAATTTACTGCAACCATAATCTATAAAATTTTGCAAGTCACTGGGAGAAGTACCAGTGTTGGCTATACACCAACCGGCTGACTACAAAAATAAAATAAAAGAATGAGGTTAATTGTAAAACTAATTTGAGATAATTAATGTATAAATAATTACTTAAAAAATTATCTTGAGAAAATAATAAATTTAATCCTGTCATTTAGGAAGACTTACGGCCTTGCAACAACATAAACTAATTCCCACCAGAATGAGAACAAGAAAAATGTATAGATTATTCTTCATTGTAATCAACAGTTTGGTCGACCAATTCTTGTTTTGCTTCCCTCTTGTTTGAAATAATTATAGGTCATTCGTGTTTATATAGCTACCATGATGAGCAAAGAAAGAACAAATCTAATCACCAATTAATGAAATTTGTGATATTGATCTCTACAATTTTTTTTTTTGGTAACATAAAGATTTGTAGTATGTGCACGAGAATACTACCATGTATCGATTAATTGGCATAACAGAATTGTGTTAAGATTTGTGTGATAAGGGATTAGTTCATGTACATACACATTTTAATGTGTAAAACTATGAACAATGCATAAATGTATCATATACAAGCACAATATATATAAAGTAATATATATATATATATATATATATATATATATATATATATATATATAGGGGATGGATCACGTAAGAATGCAAATATTGGTGATAAAATTTTCACCCCTTTGTATGACAAGTGATTTTTAAAAATCACCTATTAGGAGTGGGATGATCTGATTTGCTCCTACCATATATTTATAGTTATATCTCTAAAATTTTAATGTGATAGGATTCTGACACATCTAATAAATACAATAATTATCTTCTTCACTGAAGATAATTCATTTTCAGGATAATTATCCTTTGATGTCTTATTGTAGGGAAATTTGATTTTTCACCATACATTGATAATATATCTAGCATGTATCTATATAATTAATTGCAACACGTTGTTGTTTTCTCGTGTTTACCTGCGAATTTCTCGGATAAAAGATCGATGACAGACTACAGCTTTGATCTTCTGGACTGTATCCCGATTGCCAAAACTTCAATGGTGAGTGAAAGTAATCTATGGAGAATGCTACAAAAATTTGCTTCCTTCATTCTCTTTGTAATTTTCGAAATTCACATAGCATAGGATCCTTCTGATTTTTTCTCACCTTGTATTTATAATTCATTCCTATAATCCTATTATAATAGAATCTCTGCATATATAATAAATACAATCATATCTTTACAGATAAAACTAATCTGGAATAATTATCTTTTGATACCTAACAATATCAGATAATATCTATCTAGGTCTAAAGAATCAGAACAGAGTCTCAGTGGGACTCTACAAGGTGGGCAAATTTGTTAGCAGCTCCAGGCCTTGATAGGCTAGCCCAAAGATCAGATATAAGGAATAAAGATAGGCCTAAAATGAATTAATTATCTTATACTCAGTCAATAACATAAATTAATTCATAAACATTTATTCATTCTACTAGAGAATAAATGCTGACTTGCCCCTTTATTATCGAAGTTGAGTCGGACTTGCACTTAAACTTTACAAAACCCCAGTGGAATGAATAAACATTTATTCATTCCACTAGAGAATAAAACCTTATCAAGGTTTAGATCAACATAAAGTCACCGAGATCTAGGTTCTTCACAACGGTCAAATAGAAGAACTCATATCACTGTGATCCATCAATACGTCAAGACATACCAGCATACAAGCTCAACCATTCTGCTTTCAGTATACAAATCCAACAATCCCACACTTATACTAAAGCAAACTTTTAGTATACAATGTGTCTCTCTACTAGCTATTACAAATAACACCATCACTTTGTTTTTCTCACTTATACTGTAACAGCCCTCTACTACTAATGACGGATTAGTAGGGACTATCACTTGAAACAGTAATTAAGAGACATGAAAGACATACATCAAGTAAGCTAAGAAGCTTCAACCATTATATACAATACACACATAATATACAGGTGAGACTAGACCAACAGATCCAAAAGAATTCATCTGATCTGAAGGTATTTAACTTTCAACTTAAAACATAACTTAGTGTTCTATTGCAGCGGAAAAACATGTGAATACACATATGACGATGTGTAGTCAAGGTTCTAACATATATATATCAACAACAAAAAGTATTCCGACTGCTCAACACACCTCCATCCATCATCTGCTCAACCTGCACATTTAAAAACAAACATGCAGGGCTGAGTACAAGAATGCACTCAGTGAACTCATGCCAAAACATTTTATCAACTTTAAATTACACTGCCCCATCATAGTAAGACACGAGGGTTTTATTTGAAAAGGCCTTGTACTTACAAAACATTTTCATCGTTTCATAAACATTTGTCTGGCCAGACATATTTTCCTTGTATGTATGATCCATATCCCTTTCCTTTCCTCATAACATTTCCATTAACGCCGTAAGAAGGCCTCCTTCACGTCATTTGTGACCGCCGAGAATTTTCCTTTCAAAGACACAATACCATTATTGTATATACGTTAACCCTAGCCAGGAAACTTACCCTCCGACATAGGATCCGAATTCGATTTCATTCATAAGTTGGTAGCGAACCAACAACATTCATAACATCTCATGGATAAGATACATATATAAAAACATAAATATTCGGGCAGGTAATTAAATAAATCATTTCATCATCATTTCTTGCAAATAAATCCTCGTAAATAAATCATTTGATTAGCATTTTATCATTTAAAAGTATAGTAAAGCCCACCTGGACTGTAGACTTTCTTAATTCGATTTCTTTCTTCGCCAATTGGTCATGTCCGCGTCCCACCTTTACGTAAAAACTATTTTAGTACCTCGGTCACGTTTTTTCAAGAACGTCAAAGTTTAATAAACTTTGACAACTTTCTATTATAATACTTCGCATCTTTTAACTAAATTAGTACTTCGTTTCATCGCATATTTTAACTAATAACTCCTCGTACTTCGATAGAGACGAAATATAATCTACGGCCTCATTTTAACCATTTAGGTTAAACGTCGATCTTATACTAACGTCTTTCGATAAAATGATTTCAATTATGAAATCGTTTCTCACAAAAGAGGTATTCTTATAAATTTAACACGTTTTACACGTATTAGTGTATTTATTCAACGTATACAACAACATTGATCACATACTAACGTATTTCATACGTTTAAACTTATGTCAACGTTTTTTACTTTTCTTAACATATTTTTTGAATTATTCACATATTTGATAACCAATTTCCATATAAATCGGTTTTCAATCGATTTCTTATCAAATAACCCTAATTCTCGACTTTTCACGTTAATCAACAAACATGATCGATATTTTACTAAAGTGTGATCTAACTTGTATATTACATATTATTTTTCACATCTAACGTCATTTAACATAACGTTTCGCCCTAAACATATTATATTATGTTTCTAAAATCCCATAAATTCTTAATAGGTCTAAAATATGTTCTAAGTACATAATATATGATTTTTCTTGATAAAAGAATTTAAAACCCTAAATCCTTAGACTTATCTCTCGGCCATCATTCAAATAATTCACAAAAATTCTTCCAAAATTTCTTATAAATTCACATAATACACTATATTATCATAGGATCATTAATATGTAATAACATTAGCTATAGAAAAATTGGACATCATTCTTCCTACACTATAGCTCTCGAATTTTTCATCAATTATAACCAAACATTTTTCTAAAATTATAATAAATTCTCAAAACACCTAATCATCATCAGATATCATTAATATATCATAATATTCAACAATTTACAACTAACACATCAATGTACCAATTCTAGTAAGTCTCGAAAATTTCCAAATGTGATCAAACCATTTTCTAAAAATCTAATAAATTCATATAGTACTAAATCAAGGCTCTACATCAATAATATGCTATAATATCACTTAAACATGATTTGTACATTAACATATGAACTTCAATAATTTTCGGTAATATCATATATATTGCATATGATTTCTAAAAATCCCTAATAAATCACAATGCTTTCCATTACTATCATATATCATTAATCCATCAACACTTAAACACTAATAATTTTCGGTCATCACTAGTAAATTCATGACATGCTTAGCTTTGTTTAATTCAAAATATAAGATCATACTACATCATAATAAACATTTTTAATGAATAACAAACATGATAGCAATATTTCTCACATTTTTATCATTAATTAACATAAGCATATAATAAAATCAAAATGTTGAAAATCGAAAATTCTAACGTATATATAAAGCTCGTTCGATTCCTAACCTCTTAATCGGCGTCGATTGTTTGTGCAAAGGATTTTATATCAAAGGTTTGGGATATAAATTTAAGAACTCTCGCTCTTTTACTTTCTCAAAGCTCACGGTAATTTGGGTGTGTGAAATGAGAGATGGTTTGTTTTATTAACTTATCACTTATTACCAAAGCTAAAGAATAAAATCAACTAATACACTTAATCCTATGCCTACACCTCTCGGTTCTCTCACACACAACAAAGCAAGACTTATTTTTGGTGACTCACTAATAATATGTCATCATTTATTCCCTAGTAAATGCATCTTACACAATTAATTGAATGAAACAAAATAAAATCCTACACCTTTGATCCATATATGTCGGCCACTTTAAAAGCAACAATGATGAGTTTTTAAATTTTGTCTTATACCACATATAACATCCTAAGCATTTACAATCATCACAAAGAGTTCCAAAATTTCTTCCTTCTTCATTTGATCAATATACACGGCTACTTCACAAGCCATTGCACATCCACTTGATCCTCTAATTAATTTTCTTGTTTTATATGCAATAATATCTTACTACCATATTTACTACTTAGCATGGCATAAGATAGCAAAATTTCAATTCATTGAATCCTAATATACTAAAACTCACGGCACTTTTACATTCTAAGTGCTAACATTTTATTTTCTTGCCATGAATAGCTATATAACACAATATATGTCTTAGTTGATATATTAAATCATAGGATAAATAAATAAAAATATTTCATGTGTCAAAACCCTAATTTTTGAATTTAGGGTTTTCGAAAATTGCATACTTATTCAATATTTATTCCTTAATTTTCTAGCATTATTTTAATGATAAATAATGCTCTTATTACATAAAATAATCATAGGAATTTGAATATTATAATTCCTCAATCGTTAGACTAAGTTTTCGATTCGTCTCTAAACGTTGACGTTCGAAACGTCTCAAAACGTTAATAATCGAACCGTCTCAAAAAGTTCATAATAAAGTCGTAATCACTTTATTAATTCATTTCATTAATAAGAAAATTTAATTCTAAGCTTCGTCACTTAGAAAAATTTACGTACTATTAACTATCGATATTCAATCGACGTTAAAATATTACCGCCGACAGAATAATATAATTATATTCCTTAATTCACAATCATTAGTGAATATGATATAAGAATTCATTATATCATAAATAGTCGAAATCAATATTCGATAAGTTACTAACTCAATTATCGCGACGAAACCCTAATTTACGAATTTTAATTATCGTAATAAGGCTTTAAAACTTTGGGATATTACATTCTACCCCCCTTAAAAGAAATTTCGTCCCGAAATTTGCATACCTTAGAAAATCTTAGGGTATCGTTCTTTCATGGCATCCTCAAGCTCCCACGTGGCCTCTTCTTATCCATGATGTCTACACAGCACTTTCACTAGAGAAATAGACTTGTTTCTTAACTGTTACGATCTAGAATAGCCGTAGGTTCTTCTTCATAACTCATATCTGGGTTGAGGATCACGTCGTCATGATGGATCACGTGTTTTGGATCATATACGTGCTTTCTTAGTTGTGACACGTGAAAAACATTGTGTACATTCTCCAAACTTGGCGGAAGAGCCAATCTATAGGCAACTGGGCCTATTCTTTCTAGAATCTCATAAGGTCCTATAAAACGTGGTCTCAATTTTCCTTTTACTCCAAACCTTATAATTCCTTTCGATGGAGAGACTTTAAGAAAGACTTTATCTCCACATTCAAAATGTAGCTCAGATCTACGCGTATCAGCGTAAGACTTCTGTCTATCTTGAGCTTCTTTTATACTTTGCCTAATTTGGCGTACAATCTCAATCATCTCACTTACTGTGTCAGGCCCTAAAACTCTTCTCTCACCTACTTCATCCCAATAAAGCGGTGATCGACATTTCTTTCCATATAAAGCTTCATATGGGGCCATATCAAATGTTGCTTGATAACTATTATTGTAGGCAAATTCAATGAGTGGTAAAACATATTCCCAACTTTCACCTTGATCCAACACTACTGTTCTCAGCATATCTTCAAGTGTTTGAATCGTCCTTTCCGATTGTCCATCGCTTTGTGGATGAAATGCTGTGCTAAAATTCAACTTCGTGCCCAATTGTTTTTGTAAGCTAACCCAAAATCTAGAAGTTAATTTGGAATCTCTATCAGATGTGATAGATTTTGGTACCCCATGTAGGCGTACAATTTCTTTTACGTACAATTGGGCTAACTTATCAGATCCATGGGTAATTTAAATTGGCAGAAAATGTGCACACTTGGTGAGCCGATCCACTACTACCCGTATAGCAGTGTTTCCTCTTTTCGACTTTGGTAAACCTGTCACAAAATCCATTGCTATGTCATCCCATTTCCATTTGGGTATCTCCAAAGGCTGTAACTTCCCATAGGGTCGTTGATGCAATGCCTTTACTTGTTGACAAACAAGACAACGTTCTACAAAAGAAGCTATGTCTCGTTTCATGCCTTCCCACCAAAACTTTTCTCGTAAATCTTGGTACATCTTAGTGCTCCCTGGGTGGGCGGTATAAGGAGTATCATGATCTTCACTCATAATTTCATTTCGAAGCTCATTATCGTTTGGAATGTATAATCTTTCCTTAAACAATAAGGCATTGTCAGGCGCTTTTCTAAAATCCTTCACCCTTTCAGTTCTTACCTTGACTCTTTTCCTTTCCAATTTTTCATCATTCCTCTGTTCATCTATTATCCTTTTTCTCAAATCAGACGTCAATGTGAACGTAGTAATACGACTCATGATCGTCTCTGGTCGTTCAACCATTTCTATTTTCATCTTCTCAAACTCTTCAACGAGTTCTTCTTCCTTTGTAAAGAGACATCCTAATTTGGATTGACTTTTACGACTCAAGGCATCAGCTACCACATTTGCCTTTCCTGGGTGATAATTTATATCACAGTCGTAATCCTTTACTAATCCGAGTCATCTTCTTTGCCTCATGTTTAAATCTCTTTGCTCGAAGAAGTATTTCAAACTCTTATGATCTGTGAAGATCTCACACCTCACTCCATAGAGGTGATGTCTCCATATCTTTAGTGCATGTACTACGGCTGCTAATTCCAAGTCATGAGTTGGATAATTCAATTCATGTGGTCTAAGTTGTTGTGATGCATAAGCTATCACTTTTCCCTCTTGCATTAACACACAACCTATTCCATTCTTAGAAGCATCAGTATACACTACATACTCTTTTTCTGCTTTTTGGAACTGCTAGTACTGGCGCACTCGTTAACCTTTCTTTGAGCTTTTGGAAACTCGAACCACATTCCTCAGTTCAAGTAAATTTGATTCCCTTTCGGAGTAGCTGTGTTATTGGCCTTGCTATCTTAGAGAATCCTTCAATGAATCTTCGATAGTAACCAGCTAATCCCAAGAAACTCCTAATTTCGTTTTGGGTTCTTGGCGATTTCCATCCTTACATTGCTTCTACTTTTGCCAGATCCACTTTAATTCCTTTGGACGACACAATGTGTCCAAGGAAAATTACTTCATTAAGCTAAAATTCACATTTGCTGAATTTGGCAAAAAGTCGTTCGGATCTTAAGGATTGCAAAACCGTTCTCAAGTGTTCCTTATGTTCTTCTTCATTTTTCGAATAGATGAGAATATCATCTATGAAGACTAAGACGAATCTGTCTAAGTATGGGTGGAACACTCTATTCATGAGATCCATGAATACGGCTGGTGCATTTGTTAATCCGAATGGCACAACTATAAATTCATAGTGGCCATATCTTGTTCGGAATGCAGTTTTAGACACATCTTCAGGTCGTACTTTGAGTTGGTGATAACCTGACTTGAGATCGATCTTCGAGAACACACTTGCTCCTCTTAACTGATCAAACAAGTCATCTATCCTTGGCAGTGGATATTTGTTCTTGAGTGTCAGTTTATTCAGTTCTCGATAATATATGCACATTCTCAAGGAACCATCTTTCTTCTTGACAAATAAGACAGGTGCTCCCCAAGGCGATACACTAGGTCTGATAAAACCTAGATCCAATAGTTCTTGGATTTGGATTTTCAATTCTTCAAGTTCCTTTGGAGCCATTCAATAAGGTGCTTTCGATACTGGGGCCGATCCTGGTTCCAAGTCGATGGTGAATTCCAACTGTCTATCAGGGGGTAATCCTGGTAAATTTTCGGGAAAAATATCTGGAAATTCTCAAACAATCTCCGCATCTTCAACTTTTATCTCCGTTTTATCTTCTCCATTCAGGTAAACAAGAAATGCGTAACATCCTTTCTTGTTTATCATTCTTCTTGCCTTCAGCGCTGATATAATCGGAATTTTCTTCCCCATGTTGATTCCATGAAAGCTCGTGGCTTCTTGTCCAGTTAAATGGAACGAAATTTTCCTCTCCTTTCACAGGATCGTGGAATGATTCTTGGCTAACCAATCCATCCCTAGGATTATATCTACATCTCCCATAGGTATTATGTTCAAGTTGTTTGCTAGAACCTTAAGTGATCCTAGGTTCAACTCTAAGTTCGAGCAAACATGAGTAACAATCATAATCCCTCCTATGGGTGAAGATATTCTCATTTCCTGATCTGCTTGTTCTGATTCGAGTTCTAGCATATCAACACATGCTTTTGCTATGAAAGAATGTGAAGCACCCGTATCGAACAAAAGTATTATAGGTATGTTGAGAAGTTTTCCCATACCTGCCAGTTGCCCGGTTTTGTCTGCTCGCCTTGCGGTGCGAGCATAGGCTCAACTGCGCCGGTTGTGGCTGACGGGGCGCTTGCCATTGTTGGTTCGGCTGTTGTTGCCATGGCTGCTGCTGTTGTGGCTGTTGCCGTCGTTGTTGCTGTGGCTGTTGCTAAGGTTGAGGTTGATATTGAATAGCCCTGAGTGGCTGGGCATGGCCTGGCTGATTCGGCCTTCCCGCTATTCCCGGGCGTACTCCTGGGCAATCATATGCAAAGTGGCCCTTCAAACCACATCTAAAGCAACTGCCACTGCCCGCCAAGCACACTCCTTTGTGCAATTTATGACATTTTGGGCAAGGAAGGGTCTTCATCGGCTCTTGTGGACCCCTCATTGGTGTAGGAAATACTGGCTTCTTCCAATCTTGCCCTTGTGGCACTGCGTTCCCTTGCCATGGCCTCTTATTGTTCTGACTCCCAAAATTCCCCCGATTGAAATTATTGAAGTTTCCTTCCCATCTCCTCTTTCCCTTATCACTAGTACCTTGTGTCTGAGCATGTGTCGGCTTGTCCTCAGGCATTGCTGCCTCAATGTCTAGTGCACGGCTGAGAGCTTCGGTATAAGTTAAGTCGCCGTGACTTGCAAGAGACATTCATATCTCATGCCTTAAGCCGGATCTAAATTTCTCGGACATCTTCATATCAGTACTCACTTCGCAAAAGATGCAATCATATTCCGTTACGGACATTCGTTCTTGTTTCAGACTGTAAAACTCATTCTCATTTTTCTTCCTATAACTCTTAGGGATGTATTTTTCGTACATCTCTGTCTTAAAATCTTCCCAAGAGAAATAATCCATATGTTCCGGTGTCAAGGTCTTCCTTCTGGCTTCCCACAAAAAGTCCGCAGGTCCTAAGAGTTCAAAAGTTACACAAGACAAACGTTCTTGTCGCATGATGGAGAAAATCGAAAATTCTCTCCATTGCTCTAACCCATTGTTCAGATCATCGTGACTTCTCTTCCATTAAAAGAAGGTGGATTCTCGCTTAGGAAAAGTGTCACGCCCAATTTCCGAGGAAGGCACGGATCTTGGGGTGTGATTAGGGGTGGGGTTAAGAAGGGGAAGAAGGGGATACATATAACATACACGATAAGAAGATGTGACCATGAAATCGGGCAAAGATCTCCTCTATAATTAGGACATATCCGAAGGGAGGGGGTGCAAACAATCCACCAATGTAATAATATCGATACCATAACCTCAATGAAACATGATCTTGGTTTATAATAAGTAATGCAAGAAAGCAAAATAGCATTACATCCCGCTGACTAGACCGTCAACCACATAGCATGCTCATATCGAGACTCACAAAGATAATAACATAATAGCAAATCTTGTTCCCAATCGTAAAGCAAAATAAGGGACAAGAATACATCAACATCGAGTACGATATAACACAACATCGCTGGAAGCATAGCATGAAGAACCCCAGCTCCACCCCGCCGCGCCGTTCAAAAGCCCTCCTCCATCCGTGAAATGATTTGAAAAGAGTTTGGGGTGAGTACTAGCGCACTCGGCCGGGTTTTATCATAAATCAAAAGAATCATGATGCCGTGTTCGAGCACTTACCTTAGAAGGTTTTAAACGTAAATCCACTTCTAAGTAAGCAAAATAGATTTTTCGTTTTCGATACCGATCCGTTATTACAGTTGTTCTCATCATAGAACCACGGCTCTAACGCATCCCGCCAGCCCATCACATCTCATTCGGCCCCGAACATATCCAGTCAGCCCACAATATCTCGGCCCGGAACATATCCAGTCAGCCCATGCCCGGAACGTATCCAGCCGGCTAACTCGGTGTGGACTTCAGGGGTCAAATCCCCGTCAGAACCATAACCACCTCATTACCATTTCCGTGTGGACTTCCGGGGTCTATCCCCTTACGATCAATACTCAAGATGGTGATCAACCCACCGAATAGAGATCCGTGCACAATCACAATAGAACCACATCTCGGATCAGAGAACAGTAATAACTTCACAAAAACATTTTACGGCGCACATGTTTTATTTTGAAATATCAGAGTAAATAACTCAACATAAGCATATATAAACCCAACTCGAATGTATTTAAAACGCCAACCGGGAGATATCTACGGATCCGATGACTTCACCGATCATACTGGTAGGTAGCTGGTAATAAGACGGAACAACTTTCGGGGTCACATCCGACAAAGCAAAGCAACATCGTGATCCAAACGAAGATCGTAGAAAAACTAGGGTATTAGACTTTCTGAACCCATATTTGGCACTCTCCGGGTTTTCAAATCAACTCGATGAAGAAGTGAAATATATTCAGGGCATCAAGACCTATAATAGGGTACTTTCAAAATATGCATGCATGCAAGTTGACTCAAATCTTAGTAGCGAAGCAGCTTCAAAAATCGATGCCTATCCTCAGATCTAGGATAAACCATCCCAAATCGATGCATGAAAATGGAAACATAAGCAATATGCATAACGACGAACATGGAATGACAAACTACGTTGAAAATGGATAACCCGGGCATGTACTTCCTTTAGAAAACTCAAGCAACGGAAAACATCCCGACATGCGTAAACGCGAAAAAATGTAAAAACGGAATCGGTATTTTAGTGGAATGCATAGTCGAACTCAAAACCTAAAGGACCAGAGCTGGGCAGGTGGTCCGTTGACCACCAAATCGGCGGCCAACACCACGGCGGTGAAGGCAATGGCGGCGGCGGTTTCGCCAAATGGCCGACCCCCGACCGCTTCCTCGCCTCGCCCTTTAGAATCCCGAGTTCTATGCTATGCGATCCACTAAAAGGCGGAATCAAAACAAGAAAAGGACAAAATGGAAAACGGGCTGCCGGGAGGGCCGATCGGCGGTGGTGGGGCAAGGCAAGAATGGCGCCGCTGCCGAGCCTCCCGGCCGATCCCACTCCTCCAGCTCGCAGCAGCACTGAGCTTCTCGGCTCTTCCGTAAACACAGAGAGACGAAGGAAATGAAAGTTGAAAATGAAGGCCCTAGCCTCCTATTTATAGGAAAAGGGTCACAGCAGTTACAAGCAAGCGGCCCTTTTTCTAAAACGCAAAAGCGACGCAACTTTGCAAACGGACTCCAAATTTAGGAAACTTGGTACCCATGGACACGAAATAAAATACCGGCACAACGACTATAAACAAGATATGCTTTTAAAAGACCCATGAAAAGTCCGATTTTCGATAACTTCCTGAGTGCCAAACCTTCGTGGGTGGTCGAAAACTCTGATACTTAGTGTCTATGAATTTGCCATAAGACACTCTTCACAACGCCCGAGGTTTCGTGACGGTCGATCACCGAAACAAAAAGTCAACCTTTGACCTTCTCGAAAAACGTGCCATACAAACCTGATGCTCAGGAAGGAAGGGTATTACATTCCTCCCTCCTTAGAAAAATTTCGTCCCCGAAATTTCAAACACGTGGAGAAAACAACCTGTGGCACCGAGCCCTAAACTTGTCTTCCAACTCCCACGTAGCTTTCTCTTCGCCATGGTGATTCCAAACACTTTCACCAATGAATCGCTTGTTCCTCAACCTCGACTCTCATTCTAAGATAGCCACCGGCCTCCTCGTAACTCGATCCCGAGCAAGAACCACTTGGTCATGCTTGATCACATGTTTTGGCCTAACACGCACTTTCTCAATCGAGAAACGTGAAACACGTCGTGCACATCTCCGATACTAGGCGGCAAAGCTAACCTATAGGCAACGGGCCTATTCTCTCGAGAACTTCGAAGGTCCAACGAACCTCGGTCAGAACCTACCTCGCTTCCCAAAACGAACGACCTCTCATCGGGAAACCTTATGAAAACGCGATCTCCGATCATGAATCAAGATCCGACGACGCTTATCTCGCATAGGACTTCGCCTTTCCCGAGCTTCCTTGATCCTCCGCTGATCGATCGATAACCTCGACCGTCTGCTGAACCATCTCGGTCCTAACATCTTTCTCTCGCCTCTTCGTCCCAATAAAGTGGCGATCGACACTTCCTTCCGCATAACGCTCATAGGAGCCATTCCTATGGTGGCTCGATAATCGTTTTATAGGCAAACTCTACTAAAGGTAGTATCTCTTCCCAATTTCCTCCTCTATCGGCCACGACTTCTCGCAGCATATCTTCCAAGACCTGAATCGTCCTTTCCGACTGACCATCAGTTTGAGGATGGAAAGCTGTACTGAGATTCAGCTTGGTCCCCATGGCTTCCTGCAGACTCCTCCAAATCCTTGACGTGAACCTCGGGTCACGATCTAACGTAATCGATACCGGTACACCATGTAACCGTACGATTTCTCTAACGTAAAGCTGAGCAAGCTTATCTAACCCGTACATCATCCGAATCGGTAAGAAATGAGCTGACTTCGTCAGTCTATCGACGACAACCCATATAGCGGTGTTTCCTCGCGTTGACCTTGGAAAACTCACCAAAAAATCCATACCGATATGATCCCATTTCCACTCTTGGATTGGTAGCGGTTGCAACAAACCTGACGGACGTTGGTGCACAGCTTTCACTTGCTGACAAGCAAAACAACGTTCCACAAACGCAGCTACATCCTTTTTTATCCCTTCCCACCAAAAGTTCCTCTTAAGGTCTCGACATTTTGGTGCTTCTTTGGATGAGTCAGATATGGTGCCTCATGAGCTTCACTCATGATCTTATCTCTCAATTCCCTATCGAGTGGCACACATAACCTTCATCGAATAATAGCGTTGTCTTCGCTCAGGAACCCCTTGCTATCTTCTAGCCTTGCTTTCGCATTTATCCTTTCCAAGAACTCGCTCCTCGCTGCGCCACGATCGCTTCTCATCGACCAATCCTTCTTCTTGACGAACGTAATCGGCGCTCCCACGACGACACGCTAGGTCGGATAAAACCTAGATCCAACAGCCCGTGAATCGCGCTTTCAGTTCTTGCAATTCTTTAGGTGCCATTCAGATGGTGCCTTTGATATCGGGCGCCGCCCCGGTTCCGCATCAATAGTGAATTCCACTTTTCTATCAGCGGCAAGCCCGCAAGTCCTCGGAAACACATCCGATATTCACACACCATCGGCTCCTCTTGCAATCGCTTGTGCTCTTCAACAACAGGTCTCGTTAAACTCACCAAGAAAGTTTGACAGCTTCCCTTCCTGATCATCCTCACTGCCTTCAGTGCTGAGATCATTGGCACGCCAACACCCATCCTTATGCCGTGGAAACAAACTTCCACTCCTTCGGCTGTTCGAAAAGCAACTTCTCTCTCGAGACAACATATAGTTGCCCTGTGCTTTTCCAACCAATCCATGCCAAAGATGACATCGAAATCTTCCATTCCGATGACATGCAAATTGACAAAGACCTTCTGCTCACAGATTTCTACCTCCTGGTTCGGGCATATCTCTTTTGCCTTTAGCACTTCGATGGGATGCTAATTTTGGTACTGTGACTGGGTACCAAACCCAACCTCTCACACGCGATTCTCGAAACAAAAGAATGTGAGGCTCCTCAGATCAAACAAAGCGAAAACGGGTATATCACTCATATTGATTATACCCGCAAGATTTCCGGAGCTTGAGTCGCTTGTCGCCGATTCAAGCGCGCACACCCTTGCTTGTCATGCGGTGGCCTTGGTTTGTCGGGCTTAGGTGACCTCCGCTCCGTTGTTTGTCCTCGACGGAGCTTGGTTCTGCCACTGCGGAGCTGGATACTATCTCACTGGCGGCTGCACTGCTGGACCTCCTAATGGACAATCTCGAGCGTAATGTCCAAACTTTCTACAACGATAACACTCGACGCTACCTTGCCTACACTCGCCTAAATGATTCCTCTTGCATTTCTGGCACCAAGGTGTCTCCACACCCCGCCCCATCGCCGCATGGGTTGGAAATTCCTTCCCAAGGTCGCCTTTCTTCCTCGAATACCCGCATTCCTCGTAATCATCGATCGCCTGTTCCCTCGAACACCGATCGCCTTTCCTCGATCTTCCCATTTCCTCTAACCTCTTCCTCCGTCACCGGCTGTCCGGTGGCATCGTTTTCCCGGGCAACATTGACTCAATGTTTACAACCGGTTCAAGGACTTCAGATACGCCAAATCTCCCGACCGACGAGCGAAATTCGATCTCGGTGAGTCCTCTCCTAAACCTGTTCGCCCGGCAGCCTTAGTGCCGACTGTATGTAGCATAACGCGATGCATTTATTGAACGAGCGATCGCATCGGTGACCGCCTTTCTCCTCGACGAAGATTCCAAAACTCGTTTTGCCTTCTCCGCCTATAAACGCCAGCACATACTTTTCCATGAGTTCTTCCTCGAAATCTTCCCACGATACCTTCCCCATCGCCCCGGTGTTAGGTCCTCCTCACGGATTCCCACCGTAAATCACCTCATCGGTTAGCCGAAGATCGCGCATTCAGCTTTTTCGCTTCTTCGCCACCGATATATTCAAGATCCTTTCGTGGATCGTATCCAGCCTGGCCGATCGGTTCACCGAGATCGTCGAACGAGGGATTCTACCGCGAAAACTCTCGATCGCATATCACGAACCAAAGACCGTTCTTGGGCTTCTTCCACGTTATTGTTCCTCTGGTTCCTTGTTCTCGGCATTCTTTACCGACGTTTGAAACATTAGAAACACTTTCGCATAGATAACCGGGTATCATCGCATAACATATTTCATCACCCATAACCACATATCATCACATATGCCACATATCACGATCACATATAAACATGCAACCTGTCAACACATCATCGTTATGAATTTCACATAACGTCATCATCACACATCACATAGATCATATATTATCATGGCATAGCTCATATCACATATAAGCACCAAGCATAAACATCCTGTCATAGACAACGTTAGTATCAGTATTATCCATGAAGGACTGTCAAAATACAAGATCAAGGTATGTCAATCAAAAAGGTCAGATATAAGCAAAAGAATCGACTCGACATCGCCAAAAGATGCCGCCTCGTCCATGCTTAAAGCGCATCATGATCGCCATCAGACACACCGACTACCCGATCTCTCGCATCTATATCCGCCACTACTACCGCTTGTTTCAATGGTTCCATTCGCATTTCCTCATCTCTCTCCCTTCCTATCGTGGCTTCAATTCGAGCCGCCGCTTGTAAAGCGATCCCGCATGGAAGCAAGTCTCGTGGGTATGATCCCATCCAAGCGTGCCTCGATCGCTCGAGTCTCGTGAATGCTGCCTCGGGTTCCAGCCTCGGCGCTTTCTTCCTCAACATGCTCGACCTCATCCGAGTCATCCGCTATCTCGATCACTGGGTCCTCGAGTCCTCATTGTCCTCCTCGCCTTCCTCCGGTCTTCCTCCTCCTCGAATCTACTTCCCGGGAGGCCAACCCGATACTATTCGGTGGTACTATGATTACGATTTCGGGCCTCTTTTCGCCACGGTCGGGTGGATCATCTCTACAGGAGGGTCCCGCTTAAAATCATTCCCGGTCCGTCTGAAAGTGAGGATCGAGATGGAGGTGTAGTGACCGTGTATCTCGATGAATGGCGATCGCTCACGCGATGGTCGCTCTCCCAAAGGCTCTTCAGAACATCATCTCGCCATCAATCTAGATCGCCTCGAACATGCCTCGCCATCACATCCGCCTCGATGGTATGCTCGATGATCGGTCCACCGCCTCCACACTCGAGCAAATAACTCGTGAAATCCAAGGTAAGGTGTCTAGTGATAGGATCCCGACGAACATCACGCACCATCGCCTTCTTGCCCATGGTTGCCAACCTGCCGGTAGCCTTTCCGTCATCCGATAGTAAGCCTCGTACTCGGATACCTTTCCACTATCTCGAATCTTTCTCCACAAACCAACAAATCACCCCAGAAACACTCCCAACGGCTCATGGACATTCCTGGTACATTCCGTGAACTTACGGATCTGCTCATCCATCCTGTGGGATCTAAACCAACGTTGTCTGGGCCACTGAATATCCATAAACCTACATGTTAGTTCATCAAAATAACAACAAATATTCATGCTTCTTTTTTCTGCCCCAGTCATCTGGGTAATCATGTCTTGAGACACATATTCACTTTCAACACATATCAACATTGATATGGATATTCATAACAATAATCACGTAAACAATTACATGATTCACTTACAAGCACTCGTTTATCAATATAAACAAGATTTTCAATCAATCTCATATTTCTATGTAAACACATAGATTCACATCATCCATTTGTGATCATATCAATCACATCATACCACATCAATGGTTCCCATATCACAGCCACACAGGCCTTTTCGTCTCATCAACAATCACTTCCACATCCATATCACCATCCAACCATATCTCATCCACATTACGTTTACATCACGTAAACTCTTACCAGGCCAAAACACATGAAACCAAGATCATATCAAGCATCACGTAACCACATAAAGCATCAGCAAATAAACACATACCTCATCCCTTTTTTATAGGAGGCGGCCTGACGGTGAGCTTAGGGTAGCTGTACCTGATAAACAGTTTAGAAGAACAAGTTCTAAACACTCAATTTCAAGAATGTACAACATATAAAGCAAATGAACTGCTTTGATATCAACACCTACTAAAACTAGGGGCCAAGAACATTGCTCTGATACCAAGCTGGTATCAGATAACAAAGATAGATGTCGTACAAGAACATCGCCTCGACATTGTCGTCACGCCCAATTCCCGAGGGAAGGCACGGATGCCGGGGTGTGATTAGGGGTGGGGGTTAAGAAGTGGGGAAGAAGGGGGGATACATATAACATACACGATAAGAAGATGTGACCATGAAATCGGGCAACATCTCCTCTATAATTAGGACATATCCTGAAGAGGAGAGGTACGCAAACAATCCACCAACAGAATAATATCGATACCATAACCTCAATGAAACATGATCTTGGTTTATAATAAGTAATGCAAGAAAGAAAATAGCATTACATCCCGCCGACTAGACCGTCAACCACGTAGCATGCTCATATCGAGACTCACAAAGATAATAACATAATAGCAAATCTTGTTCCCAATCGAAAGCAAAATAAGGGACAAGAATACATCAACATCGAGTATGTATATAACACAACATCGCGGAAGCATAGCAAGAAGAACACGCAGCCCACCCCCGCCGCCTGCCCACCCTCCTCCATCCGCGAAAAGATTTGAAAAGAGTTCAAAGTGAGTACTAGCACACTCAACAGGGTTTTATCATAAATCAAAAGAATCATGATGCCGTGTTCGTAGCACTTACCTTAGAAGGTTTTAAAACGTAAATCCACTTCTAAGTAAGCAAAATAGATTTTTCGCTTTTCGACACCGATCCGTTATTACCGTTGATCTCATCATAGAACCACGGCCCGGAACGTATCCCGCCAGCCCGTCACATCTCATACGGCCCGGAACATATCCAGTCAGCCCACAATATCTCGGCCCTAACATATCCAACAGCCCATGCCCGGAACGTATCTAGCCGGCTAACTCGGTGTGGACTTTGGGTCAAACTCGCCGTCAGAACCATAACCACCTCATTACCATTTCCGTGTGGACTTCCGGGGTCAATCCCCTTAAGAACCATAAACCACGTGTTCGGGGTCTATCCCCTTATGATCAATACTCAAGATGGTGATCAAACCACCGAATAGAGATCCGTGCACAACCACAATAGAACCACATCTCGGATCGTAGAACAAGAATAACTTCACCAAAACATTTTACGGCGCATATGTTTTATTTTGAAATATCGAGTAAATAACTCAAAATAAACATATATAATGTAATCCGTAATGTATTTAAAACGCCAACCGGGAGATATCTACGGATCCGATGACTTCACCGATCATACCGGTAGGTACCGTAACAAGACGGAACAACTTTTGGGGTCACATCCCACAAAGCAAAGCAACATCGTGATCCAAACGAAGATCGAGAAAACTAGGTTTTCGACTTTCTCAACCCATATTTGCACTCTCCGGTTTTCAAATCAACTCGATGCGTAATGGAAATATATTCGTGGAATCAAGACCTATAATAGGGTACTTTCAAAATATGCATGCATGCAAGTCGACTCAAATCTTAGCAACAAGAAGTTTCAAAAATCGATGCCTATCCTCGATCTAGGATAAACCATCAAAATCGATGCATGAAAATGGAAACATAAACAATATGCATAATGACGAACATGGAATGACAAACTACGCTGAAAATGGATAACCCGGCATGTACTTCCTTTAGAAAACTCGAAGCAACGGAAAACATCCCGACATGCGTAAACGCGAAAAATGTAAAACTAATCGGTACTTTAGTGGAATGCATAGCCCGAACTCAAAACCTAAAGGACCCATAGCTGTGGTGGTCCGTTGACCACCAAATCGGCGGCCAACAGCCACGGCGGCGACGGAAATGGGCGGCGGCGGTTTTGGCCAAAATTGCCAGCCTCCGGCCGCTTCCTCGCCTCGTCCTTTAGAATCCCAAGTTCTATGCTATGCGATCTACTAAAAGGCGGAATCAAACAAGAAAAGGACAAAATGGAAAACGGGTTGTCGGGAGGGTCGATCGACGGTGGTGGCCGGCAAGAACAAGAATGGCGCCGCCGCCAAGCCTTCCCTACCGATCCCCACTCCCCCGCTCCGCAGCAGCACCAGAATGCTCGGCTCTTCCGTAAACACGAGAGACGAAGGAAATGAACGTTGAAAATGAAGGCCCTAGCCTCCTATTTATAGGAAAGTTAGGGGTCGCAGCATGCCATGCAAGCGCCCTTTTTCGAAAACGCAAAAAGC
Organism: Salvia rosmarinus; assembly: GCA_036937905.1. Taxonomy (NCBI): domain Eukaryota; kingdom Viridiplantae; phylum Streptophyta; class Magnoliopsida; order Lamiales; family Lamiaceae; genus Salvia; species Salvia rosmarinus. The sequence goes on along the minus strand of CM072819.1, from coordinate 69,799,700 downwards.
GACGCAACTTTTGCAAACGGACTCCAAATTTAGCAAACTTGGTACCCATGGACACGAAATAAAATACCGGACACAACGACTATAAACAAGATATGCTTTTAAAAGACCCATGAAAAGTCCGATTTTTCGATAACTTCCCCGGAGTGCCAAACCTTCGTGGGTGGTCGAAAACCTGCATACTTAGTGTCTATGAATTCGTCATAAGACACTCTTCACAACGCCTGAGGTTTCATGACGGTCGCATCACCGAAACAAAAAGTCAACCTTTTGACCTTTCTCGAAAAATGTGCCATACAAACCTGATGCTCAGGTAGGACGGGGTATTACAAAAAGTTCTTTTATCCTACGATCAGGTGGAGGTGGGGGTGGTAGTGGTATATCCTCATTTTCCTGTACAGGAATTCTGCCCCTTCCCCTACCTCTTCCTCTTCCTCTTCCTCTTCCTCTTCCCCTAACTCCCTGCTCAGGGTCTTGTCTAGGCGGCATTCTGTTATTTAAAACATATTATCAACATCGCATATTGTTTATCAAAACATCACACATACATAGCACTTTTATACAATTTCATAATAACAACTTTAATAAAATAATTCATCATTTTCATACTCATTTTGCCACAAAAGCCCATCTAGGGTCATCATGCATATATAGGAAAATTTGTCTCAAAGAGGACTGTTATGTACAAGTCGTCAACACAAAATGAAGTCACGTACATACTGTGGCACTTCTTCTAGCTTAACCATCGTGAACTAACATACTAGATTACATAGCGTTACAAAAATACTATGTTTCTTTCCACTACCTTAACGTTACTAAACACGCTACACACATACTATACTATACATATCTACACAATTTACATTCATTGTCGTCTAAAGCCTCTACCACTCATCAAACCTTCCATCGTTCCCATTCTCTATGTTCACATGCGCATTTCTACCATCCTCCTGATTATCCTTCTGGTTTTCATCTTCACTCGGATCTTCTTCCTCTTTGGGATCCTCCTCCGGATCCTTTTCTTCCTCAGAGTCTTCGTCTGAGTCCTCTTCACACGCTCGTCTACGAGAAGGGCCTACCCCATCGTCTCCTATAGCAAAAATATTACGCACTGGACTATAGTCATCTCGAGGATCGACACCTCATGCGCGGCCGCTCATGGATGTGGTCCCGCTTGGAGGCGGTGGAGCCATCATCGGTGGCAGGACAGGAAGTGGTGGTCGCGATGGATGTCCCACTGATAGTGGTGGAAAGATTGGCGTCCCTAGAGCTCTTCGTCGTGATGCCCTAGTCACATGTGCATGTCGGTCTCCTGCTTCCAGATATCTCGGTACCACAGGATCGACCACTCGGGGAACCTCCATATACAGCCACTCTGGCGAAACGTCGCGCCAAGTGTACTCTCTGGGTGGAAGATAAGGTCCTCTAGGTGCAACTCTATACACGATGTAGACATAGTTCAAATGACTGATGAACCTCGGCAGATCTGCAATCAAATCAAAGCTACCATCTGCACGGTATATGTAATCACCCGATATCTCTGTAGCATATCCCTCCCAGTCACAAGGCAATAAGGTCAGAAGACGCTTGATGTCGTCAAAATCAGTCATGCCGTGCTCATGTGCATCCATCCAGTGACGGAGGTGATGTGTCAGAAATTCCCCTAAGCTGTCGCCCCAGCACATTCTATACGTACGATATGCTCGATTCACTTCCTCTGGTGTAGCTTATGGCCCTAGTCTCCTCTTCGCCGTATATCGTGTCCTCGCCATCTACATAAACAGTACTAAGATAAGTCAATCGGGATATATCTGATAAACAGATAAGGTAAACTTAAACACATCTGTTAAGCAGATAGGATAAATTGGACATATTTATTAAGCAGATAAAACAATCCAAACACATCTGATAAGCAGATAAATGTTATTAGGAAAGGTTTTCATATGCAACACATGTCATAACTTTCTTTACACTACTGGGAAGCTTACTATCTAGTAGCATTATGAAATTCTTATCATACTATAAGGTTCTCATTCTATATAAATCATAGAACTAACTTCAACTGATTCTCGTAAATTCTGGAGAAAGAATCAGGGATTTGGTCCTTCATAAGAAATAAATTAAGTTGCGATAGGAGTACGTAGGCGAAAACCGCTTGTAAATAGGAGTTCAAACGAAAGAGAACGGGCCAAAATAAAAACAATGCGCAATGTAATTTTCGCCTGGTGCCGAGGTCGAGGTCGCCGATGCCGAAGTCGTAGATGTCGACGCCGAAGCCGAAGTCATAGAAGACGAAGTCGAAGTCAAAGTCGTAGATGACGAAGTCGAAGTCAAAGTCGTAGATGGCAAAGTCGTAGGAGACGATGCCGAAGCCGAAGTCGTAGAAGACGACGCCGAAGCCAAAGTCCCCCCCCTTTTTTTTTTTTTTTAAACTCTCATTGTTTTCATTTGATCATTGCATTCATTCTCATGTAAATACTTGCTTTCATTCTTGTAATGAAATAAAGTTCCTCTAATTCATACTTCTATGTTCTTTTGTAATAAGTGATCATACTTCTTATATCGTCTATGTTCTTTTGGGATAACATATCCATCATTATAAATAACTTGAAACTTGAATGGATTTGGTTATGAAAACTTGAAAGTTTTATTCAAATTTCATAACATATCTTATTTGTAAGCATACCTTACTTTGAATTTCTCAAATTCAACATTCCATCCTTGGCACATTATGCCTATTATCAATCATTAACATTCATTTCTATCTTTGGTCACTTTGCATAACTTCCATTCCCAACATTTTCCATAACTTTCTTTTCAAATCATTGCCATTACTTTCATTGATTGAAGAGCATGATTTCAAATAGAATTTTGACACTTCCTTTCAATCCTTTTTCGTAACTTTCGTTTCAATCATCTTCATAACATTTCTTCACTTTACTTTCAAAACATGATTTCAATCTTTTTCATCATTGGACTTTTCATTTCAAAACTCGAGAAGAAATCATTTACCTCATTCCGATTGAGTTTGATGTGATGGAGTGTTGAGCATAGTCAGCTGATTTCTAGAAGTCTAGTGACTCAATCTAGACTCGACTTTGAAAGGAAGTTTTGGATTCAAAGAGCGAACTGCCCTGATACCACTTTGTAATAGCCCTCTACTACTAATGACGGATTAGTAGGGACTATCACTTGAAACAGTAATTAAGAGACATGAAAGACATACATCAAGTAAGCTAAGAAGCTTCAACCATTATATACAATACACACATAATATATAGGTGAGACTAGACTAACAGATCAAAAAGAATTCATCTGATGTGAATGTATTTAACTTTCAACTTAAAACATAACTTAGTGTTCTATTGTAGCGGAAAAACATGTGAATACACATATGACGATGTATAGTCAAGGTTCTAACATATATATATCAGCAACAAAAAGTATTCCGACTGCTCAACACACCTCCATCCATCATCGGCTCAACCTGCACATTTAAAAACAAACATGCATGGCTGAGTACAAGAATGCACTCAGTGAACTCATGTCAAAACATTTTATCAACTTTAAATTACACTGCCCCATCATAGTAAGACACAAGGGTTTTATTTGAAAAGGCCTTGTACTTACGAAACATTTTCATCGTTTCATAAACATTTGTCCGCCGCATATATTTTCCTGTATGTATGATCCATATCCCTTTCCTTTCCTCATAACATTTATTAACGCCGTAGAAGTAGGCCTCCTTCTACGTCCGCCGCGACCGCCGAGAATTGTCCTTTCAAAGACACAAATACCATTATCAGATATACGCTAACCTTAGCTAGAAACTCCTCCAAGATAGGATCCGAATTCGATTTCATTCATAAGTTGGTAGCGAACCAACAACATTCATAACATCTCATGGATATGATACATACATAAAAACATAAACATTTGGGCAGGTAATTAAATAAATCATTTCATCATCATTTCATACAAATAAAGCCTCGTAAATAAATCATTTGATAAGCATTTTATCATTTAAAAGTATAGTAAAACCCACCCTGACTGTAGACTTTCTTAATTCGATTTCTTTCTTCGCCAATTGGTCACGTCCGCGTCCCACCTTTACGTAAAAACTATTTTAGTAAGTCGGTCACGTTTTTTTCAAGAACGTCAAAGTTTAATAAACTTTGATAACTTTCTATTATAACACTTCGCATCTTTTAACTAAATTAGTACGTAGTTTCATCGCATATTTTAACTAATAACTCCTCGTACTTCGATTGATACGAAATATAATCTACGGCCTCATTTTAACCATTTAGGTTAAACGTCGATCTTATACTAACGTCTTTCGATAAAATGATTTCAATTATGAAATCGTTTCTCACAAAAGAGATATTCATATAAATTTAACACGTTTTACATGTATTAGTGTATTTATTCAACTTATACAACAACTTTGATCACATACTAACGTATTTCATACGTTTAAACTTAAGTCAACGTTTTTGACTTTTCTTAACATATTTTTCGAATTATTCACATATTTGATAACCAATTTCCATATAAATCAGTTTCCAATCGATTTCTTATCAAATAACCCCAATTCTCGACTTTTCACGTTAATCAACAAACATGATCGATATTTTACTAAAGTGTGATCTAACTTGTATATTACATATTATTTTTCACATCCAACATCATTTAACATAACGTTTCGCCGTAAACATATTATACTATGTTTCTAAAATCCCATAAATTCTTAATAGGTCTAAAATATATTCTAAGTACATAATATATGATTTTTCTTGATAAAAAGAATTTAAAACCCTAAATCCTTAGACTTAGCTCTCGGCCATCTTTCAAATAATTCACAAAAATTCTTTCAAAATTTCTTATAAATTCACATAATACACTATATTATCATAGGGTCATTAATATGTAATAACATTAGCTACAGAAAAATTGGACATCATTCTTACTACACTATAGCTCTCGAATTTTTCATCAATTATAACCAACCATTTTTCTAAAATTCTAATAAATTCTCACAACACCTAATCATCATCATATATCACTAATATATCATAATATTCAACAATTTACAACTAACACATCAATGTACCAATTCTAGTAAGTCTCGAAAATTTCCAAATGTGATCAAACCATTTTCTAAAAATCTAATAAATTCATATAGTACTAAATCAAGGCACTACATCAATAATATGCTATAATATCACTTAAACATGATTTGTACATTAACATATGAACTTCAATAATTTTCGGTAATATCATATATATTGCATATGATTTCTAAAAATCCCTAATAAATCACAATGAGTTCCATTACTATCATATATCATTAATCCATCAATACTTAAACACTAATAATTTTCGGTCATCACTAGTAAATTCATAACATGCTTAGCTTTGTTTAATTCATAATATAAGATCATACTACATCATAATAAACATTTTTAATGAATAAGAAACATGATAGCAATATTTCTCATATTTTTATCATTAATTAACATAAGCATATAACAAAATAAACGGTTGAAAATCAAAAATTCTAACGTATATATAAAGCTCGTTCGATTCCTAACATTTTAATCGGCGTCGATTGTTTGTGCAAAGGATTTTATATCAAAGGTTTGGGATATAAATTTAAGAACTCTCTCTCTTTTTCTTTCTCAAAGCTCACGGTAATTTGGGTGTGTGAAATGAGAGATGGTTTGTTTTATTAACTTATCACTTTATTACCAAAGCTAAAGGAATAAAATCAACTAATACACTTAATTCTATGCCTACACCTCTCGGTTCTCTCACACACAACAAAGCAAGACTTATTTTTGGTGACTCACTAATAATATGTGTAATACCCCGTCCTTCTTGAGCATCAGGTTTGTATGGCATGTTTTTCGAGAAAGGTCAAAAGGTTGACTTTTTGTTTCGGTGATGCGACCATCACGAAACCTCAGGCGTTGTGAAGAGTGTCTTATGAAGAATTCATAGACACAAAGTATGAGTGTTTTCGACCACCCACGAAGGTTCGCACTGGAAGAATCGAAAACCGAACTTTTCATGGGTCTTTAAAAGCATATCTTGTTTATAGTCGTTGTGTCCGTATTTTATTTCGTGTCCATGGGTACCAAGTTTGCTAAATTTGAGTCCGTTTGCAAAAGTTATGTCGCTATGCTTTGAAAAGGCATTACAGTAAGCGCACGCAAGCACCGCTTCCTATAAATAGGAGGCTAGGGCCTTCATTTTCAACGCTCATTTCCTTCATCTCTGTGTTTACTAAGAGCCGAGCAGCCTGTGTACACCGCGGAAGTCACGGAGGAGTGGGATCGAGCCGGGAGGCTCAATGGCGCGGCGCTTATCATGTTCTTGCCGCCACCACCGCCGACGCCCTCCCCAACAGCCACGTTTTCTGTTTTGTCCTTTTCTTGTTTTGATTTCGCTTTTAGTAGATCGCATAGCATAGAACTCGGGATCCCAAAGGACGAGGCGAGAAACGCCGAGGCCGCCAATTTGGCCACACCACCGCCACCGCCCAAGTGCCGCCGCTGCCGCCTCTTTGCCGATTGGTGGTCAACGGCCACCTTGGGCTATGGGTCCTTTAGGTTTTGAGTTCCGTGCTATGCATTCCACTAAAGTACCGATTCCGCTTCGCTTTTTCGCTTCGCATGTCGGGATGTTTTCCGTTGTTTCGAGTTTTCTAAAGGAAGTACATGCTCAAGTTATCCATTTTCAGCTTAGTTTGTCATTCCATGTTCGCCGTTATGCATATTGCTTATGTTTCCATTTTCATGCATCGATTTTGGATGGTTTATCCTAGATCCGAGGATAGCATCGATTTTCAAGCTTCTTCACGCTAAGATTTGAGTCAACTTGCATGCATGCATATTTTGAAAGTACCCTATTATAGGTCTTGATGCCCTCAATATATTTCCTTCTCGATCGAGTTGATTTGAAAACCCGAGAGTGCCAAATGCGGTTCGTAAAGTCGAAACCCTAGTTTTTCTAAGATCTTCGCTTCGATCACGATGTTGCTTTGCTTTGTGGGATGTGACCCCAAAAGTTGTTCCGCCTTGTTACTGTGTACCTACCAAGACGATCGGTGAAGTCATCGGATCCGTAGATATCTCCGGCCGACGTTTTCGTCTGCTCAGTTGGGTTATATATGCTTATTTTGAGTTATTTACTCGATATTTCAAAATAAAACATGTGCCGAAATGTTTTGTTGAAGTAATTATCGCTCTCCGATCCGAGACGTGGTTCTATTGTGGTTGTTCACGGATCTCTATTCGCGGGTTGATCACCATCTCGAGTATTGATCGAAGGGATAGACCCCGAACACGTGGTTATGGTTCTGAAGGGGATAGACCCCGGAAGTCCACACGGAAATGGTAATGAGGTGGTTATGGTTCTGACGGGGATTTGACCCCTGAAGTCCACACCGAGTTAGCCGGCTGGATACGTTCCGGGCATGGGCCGACTGGATATGTTCCGGGCCGAATGAGATGTGATGGGTCAAGGATATGTTCCGAGCCGTGGTTCTTGGTTCTATGATGAGAACAACAAGAATAACGGATCGTATAGAAAACTAAAATCTATTTTACTTACTTAGAAGTGGATTTACGTTTTAAAACCTTCTAAGGTAAGTGCTCTGAACACGGCATCATGATTCTTTTGATTTATGATAAAACCCCAGCTGAGTGCGCTAGTACTCACCCCAAACTCTTTTTCAAATCTTTTCACAGATGGAGGAGGGCTGGACGGGCGACGCTGAGGGGTGGAGCTGTGGGTTCTTCATGCTATGCTTCCGCGATGTTGTGTTATATACGTACTCTGATGTTGATATATTCTTGTCCCTTATTTTGCTTTCTGATTGGGAACAAGATTTGCTATTATGTTATTATGCTGTGAGTCTCGATATGAGCATGCTATGTGGTTGACCGGTCTAGTCAACAGGATGTAATGCTATTTTACTTTCTTGCATTACTTATTATAAACCAAGATCATGTTTCATTGAGGTTATGGTATCGATATTTTTCTGTTGGTGGATTGTTCGCGCACCCCTCCCCTTCAGGATATGTCATAATTATAGAGGAGATGCTGCCCGATTTCATGGTCACATCTCCTATGAAAGAAGAAGAGAAGTGAGCCCATTAAGTAGGGAGGGCTAAGAGAGAGTTGCATCGAAAAGACCGGTCGCGGTGAATTCTGCTGCGTGAGTCGGATGGGAAAAGAAAGGAAGGATCGATGAGCGGAACCACCGTAAAAATAAGTGAAGTTAGAAAGTCGTATGATAGGTGGAAACTATCTCACGGTTCGGGGTAATCGGCGATCCGATCAAATGGGGAATCTTTGGCTCCATCGAACATACAGGAATCGAGCGCCACCGCAGTAATCGAATGAAATGAGTGGAGATCTTCCTTCCCCTTCAAATTACTAAGAACTTAGTTGCCACTAGTGGCTTAAGAAAGACCATCCCACCCAAAAACAACTCGGAGCCTAAAGAGAAGAGAGAAGAAAGTTCAGTCTACAAGAAGCTGGTTTAAAGGGCCAAGCAGACTTCATTTCTTCTTTCCCGGAGTCTTTTTAATGGGAGTCCAAATGTTTGAATTGCCTACGAGCCTGTCCTATCTAGGAGGGGAAGAAATTCATAGCTCGGTTAGGAACTCCTAGCTCAGTAGCTCATTAGGAAGGAAGAACTCTAGGAGTGGTTCGCAGCTCCTTGACTTCATGCTGGCTTTAGCTCAGTTCGGAGGGTTTACTGAAGAACTCATAGCGCATAAAGGCCATACTCATTAGTAACTTCTATAGTTCTAGTTGGCTCATAGCTCGAACAAGAAGACCGGAGATAGGGTCCCCTCAGATATGACGATAGGTAATGCCTCGCCAAACATGTTAATAATCTAGGTTTCCTATGGGCATATCCTGTGGGTTCGGTAGCTATCTCCGGGGACGGGTTCACCATCCGAGCTTGTTGTCGAATGCACCGTGGGTCACAAAGAATGGACCAAGATTTGACTAAAGAGAAGAAAAGGAAAAGAAAAGACGGGGAGCTCGTAGAAGCCTTTAGCCTCTTTCTTTATTAGATTAGTAAGTAAGCTCTCTTCTTCAAAGAATAAAGGACATTCTTTTCTCATATAATTCCTTATATTCTTTCATATAATATAAAAATAAATGAAATTTCAATTAGGATTTGGCTACGACTGTGAGTGGTATCAACTAACTATTGATTCTTTCTCCTACTCCTCTTAGAGAAACTATGTAATGGTATTCCCACATTGGTCTAGAAATTCTTTCAATAAGAGGTGGTAGCGTAATTTCTTTCTATCTATTTCGGGTTGATTGAGCAGAGTTGTTCGAGCTTGTTCGACCGCGCCTTGCCCCTTCATGAGGAGGAAAGTGCTCTGACGGGTTTTAGTTCATGGCCAAGAAAGTCACAATCGCACAAAAGGCCACCGATTGTTCACATAAATTATCGTGTATGTTATATGTATCCCCATTCTTCCCCGCTCTTAACCCCACCCCTAATCACACCCCGCATCCGTGCCTTCCTCGAATTGGGCATGATGTACTTGGTATCGAGCAAAGTGTTCTGCCCCGACATCTATCTTTGTTATCCGATACCAACTTCGTATCGTGAGCGCTTTTCCGCTTGGGTATGTGTTCATAGTGTTTGATATCAAAGCGCTCGCTTGCTTTATATCTTGTACGCTCTTGAAATTGAGTGTTTAGAACTTGTTCTTCTAAACTTTTTATCAGGTATAGCTACCCTCAGCTCACCGTCAGGCCGCCTCCTATAAAAAGTGGATGAGGTATGTGTTTATTTGCTGATGCTTTATGTGGTTACGTGATACTTGATATGATCTTGGTTTCATGTATTTTAACCTGGTAAGAGTTTACGTGATGTAAACGTGATGTGGATGAGATATGGTTGGATGGTGATATGGATGTGGAAGTGATTGTTGATGAGACGAAAAGGCCTGCGTGGCTGTGATATGGGCACCATTGATGTGGTATGATGTGATTGATATGATCATGAATGGATGATGTGAATCTATGTGTTTACATAGAAATATGTGATTGACTGAAAATCTTGTTTATATTGATAAACGAGTGCTTGTAAGTGAATCAATTGTTTACGTGATTATTGTTATGAATATCCATATCGATGTTGATATGTGTTGAAAGTGAATATGTGTCTCAAGACATGATTACCCGTATGATAGGCGTAAAAAGGAAGCATGAATATTTGTTGTTATTTTGATGAACTAACATGTAGGTTTATGGATATTCAGTGGCCCAGACAACGCTGGTTAAGATCCCGCAGGATGGATGAGCAGATCCGTAAGTTCAGGGAATGTACCAGGAATGTCCATGAGCCGCTGGGAGTGTTTCCGGGAGATTTGTTGGTTTGTGGAGAAAGATTCGAGATAGTGGAAAGGTATCCGAGTACGAGGCTTACTATCGGATGACAGAAAGGCTACCGACAGGTTGGCAACCATGGGCAAGAAGGCAAGGGTACGTGGTGTTCCGTCGGGATCCTATCACCAGACACCTTACCTTGGATTTCACAGAGTTCGCTGCTCGAGTGTGGAGACAATAGACCGATCATCGAGGCATACCATCTGAGGCAGATGTGATAGCGAGGCATGGTCGAGGGCCGATCCAGATTGATGACACAGATGATGTTCCTGAAGAGCCTTTGGGAGAGCAGCCATCACGTAGACGATCGCCAGTTCATCAGGATACACCAGTCACTACACCTCCATCTACGATCCTCACCTTCAGACGGACCAGGAATGATTTCGAGGTAGGATCCTCCTAGGTGAGAGAGATGATCCACCCGACCGTGGCAGAAAAGAGGCCCAGAATCAGAATCATAGTACCACCGAACAGTATCTGGTTGGCCTCCCGGGAAGGAGATTCTGAGGAGGAGGAAGACCCCGAGGAGGACGAGAAGGACAGTGAGGACTCAGAGGACCCAGTGATCCAGATAGCGGATGACTCAGATGAGGTCGAGCATGTTGAGGAAGCGGCGGCGCCAGAGACAGAACCCAGAACAGATTCACCCGAGACTCAAAGCGATCGTGGCACGCTTGACGGGATCATACCCACGAGACTTGCTTCCATGCAGATCGCCATCAAGCAAAGGCTCGAATCCAAGCCCCGATAGGAAGGAGAGAGAGGATGAGGAGGCGAGAATAGAACCATTGAAACAAGCAGAGTAGTGGACGGATACGGAGTACGTAGATCCGGGTAGTCGGTGTACAGGAGGATGCCGCAGTAGTCCGCTTTAAGCATGGACAGAGCGGCATCTTTGGCAAGAACCGAGTCGATTCTTTTGCTCATATCCGACCTTTTGACCGACATACCTTGATCTTTATTTTGACGGCCCTTTACGGACAATATCGATACTAACGCCTCTATGATGTGATGTTTATGTTTGATGCTTATATGTGATATGAGCTATGCCATGATGATGTATGATCTATGTGATGTGTGATGATGATGTTATGTGAAATGCATAACGATGATGTGTTAGCGTATCGCATGTTTATATGTGATCGTGATACGAGGCATATGTGATGATATGTGGTTATGGGTGATGATATATGTTATGCGATGATACCCGTTATCTATGCGAAAGTGTTTCTAATGTTTCAAACGTCGGTACAGAATGCCGAGAACAAGGAACCAGAGGAACAATAACGTGGAAGAAGCCCAAGAACCGCCTTTGGTTTCGGGGCACGCGATCAAGAGTTTTCGCAGGCAGAATCTCCCTACGTTCGACGGACTCGGCGAATCGATAGACGCTGAGAACTGGATACCATCCACCGAAAGGATCTTCGAATACATCGGCTGCGAAGAAGCAAAAAAGCTGAATTGCGCGATCTTTCAGCTAACCGATGAGGCTGATTTCTGGTGGGAATCCATGAGGAGGACCCTAAGACCGTGACAGGGGAAGGTATACGGGAAGATTTCAAGGAAGAACTAATGAAAAGTATGTGCCGGCGTTGTGCGAGAAGGCAAACGAGTTCGAATCTTCGTCGAGGAGAAGGACGGTCAACGAGTACGATCGCCGCTCAATCGTCTATCGCGTTATGCTACGCACTGGTCGGACCGAGGTCGCTAGGCGCATATGTTCAGAGAGGACTCCGACCGAAATCGGAATTTCGCTCGTTAGTCAGGAAGATTTGACATATGCGCAGTCCTTGAACCGGGCTTTAAACATTGAGTCAATGTTGCCCCAGGAGAGAACGATGCCACCCGGATAGCCAGCTGACGGAGGAAGAGGTAAGAGGAAATGGGAAGATCGAGGGAAAGACAATCAAGTGTTCCAAGGGAACCAGAGCGGTCCAGTGATTCCGAGGAATCTGGGTATTTAGGAAAGAGAAAGGCCACCTTGGGGAAGGAATTTCCAACCCATGCGGCAGTGGGGGCAGGGTGTGGGAAAACCTTAGTGCCAGAAATGTCAGAGGAATCATTTAGGCGAGTGTAGGCAAGGTAATGTCGAGTGTTATCATTGTAGGAAGTTTGGACATTACGCTCGAGATTGTCCATTAGGAGGTCCAAGCAGTAGGCCGCCAAGGAGACAAAGCATCCAGCTCCGCAGAGGCAGAACCAAGCTCCGCCGAGGACAAACAACTGAGCAGGAGGTCACCCTAGGCCAAGAAACCAAAGGCCACCGCAGCAAGCAAGGGTGTACGCTTGAATCAAGAAGAAGCAGCTCAAGCTCCCTGAAATCTTGCAGTATAATCCATATGAGTGATATACCCATTTTCGCTTTGTTTGACACAGAGTGACATTCTTTTGTTTCGAGAATCGCGTGTGAGAGGTTGGGTTTGGTACCTGTGAGTCACAGAGTACCGAAATTAGCTTCCCATCGTGGGAAGTGCTAAAGGCAAAAGAGATATGCCCGAACCGTGAGGTAGAAATCGTGAGGAGAAGGTCCTTGTCAATTTGCATGTCATCGAATAGAAGATTTCATGTCATCTTTGGCATGGATTGGTTGAAAGCAAAGGACAACTATACGCTGTCTCGAGAGAAGTTTCTTTCGAATGCCAAGGAGTGGAAGTTTGTTTCACGGCATAAGGATGGGTGTTGGCGTGCCAATGATCTCAAAGACCAAGGCGTGAGGATGATCAGAAGGAAGTCGTCAAACCTTCTTGGTGAGTTTGATGGCACGTCAAGAGCGCAAATGCTTGCAAGAGGAGCCATGGTGTGTGAATATCCGGATGTGTTTCCCGAGGACTTGCAGCTTGTCACCTGATAGACAAATTGTGACGACCCGACTTCCAAAGAAAGTACGGATCACATGGATCGCCACCGTATGATAAATGCAGCGGATATATATAATTTAAACCAATACGATTAACCAATCAATAGTGAATAAATGCGAGACTAAAAGGAATATCAGATTCAGACAAACTCAAGTCACGTAAAGACTTGCCAAAAGGTTCCATGTCCAAGTCTAACCCAATCGTATGACTTCAAGGAACGAGGTACGACCTCCAGCTCAATACGATATGAAAGCAGTCATAATCAACAGATACCAACAAAACATCGAGTTTGGCAAAGAACTAAACGTGTGAACATACATATGATGATGCATGCTCAAGGTTCTAGAAATCCTTTCAATTAAAGCAACAAAACCACTACCACTTTGCACCACTCACCCATCATCAATCCTGCTCAACCCGCACATCAAAAACGAATATGCAGGGCTAAGTACAAAAGTACTCAGTGGACTCATTGCCGAAAACATTTTCTTTATAAAAGTTATTGAACTGCCCATAATAGCACATGAGGATTTTAGTTGAAAAGACTCATGCCTATCAAATATTTTATCATTTTCCAAAAGTGTCCGGCCGGACTATTTCATCCACGTTGTTCCATATCCGTAATTCATTCATCATTCATTCATTCATTCATTCACAAGACTATGGAGGTGGCCACCTACACATAGTCGCCGTGACCCATCGAGGTAGCTAACCTTAACATACAACACACGTGTACACAATCCGAAAGTTAGTCCTTAACTAAGTCGGATCCGATCGATACCCTTTTTAACATTGGAGGACCAACACATTCACATACCACATCGATATACCAATCTCAGATAGATCACAACAAAACGTAAACATTTGGCGTCAATAACATTTCATGGAATAATATTTCATAAAGCTTTTGTAAATCATGCTTGAGATAGATATGCATATCATTTTGTTTCAAGAGAGCCCACCTCAAGAATTGTCCTTCTTCGAGTACCGCTAGCGATCCTCTGTTGTTCTAGTTTACGCCCACGCTGACCTTGTCAACGTAAGAAATATAATTTAGTACGCCATTCGCTTCTTTTGGTAAAGCGCCATTAAGATTCGACAACTCGATATCTTTTAAGTATTAGAGTTTCGGTTTTAGGATTTTCTATCGATACGACTCGCTTAACAATCTATATATCGCCTATTAGGTTCGCCTCGCCATGACGATAAATGACACTTCGACGTTGCATTCTTTCCTTCCATCGATGTTTCTCCACGTCGTTGCAGACGATTTATGAATCTTAAATTCATAACTAATATTCATCATTTGTTAACGCAGATCAACGATTTCGAGCTCCAATACCTCATTCATCACTATCATTTCCTCGCCGTGTTTCTCGTGATCACACGTCCCACATATTCTAACAGAGAAACTCATACTTATACTATACAATCAATAAATATTTCTCTTAATTCAATCATCATCTAGCAAACGCTTTACTTAATTAAAGTTACTAATATTTCTCAAGCATCTACTGACATAACAATATCATTAATATTTAATTAAATTTAATTTAATTAAATAGATCCATAATTAAAGCTTAATTAAATGGATCAATTAAAAGTCTAATAATATTTTATTAATCAATCAAATTAATTTAATTCATCTTAGATATCCATTAATTAGATTTATTTCCAATCACACATTTGTAACAAATTACATAAGGTTCTCTCGTTACATCAATAGATCACTTAAAAAGAATAATTTCAATTATCCCTTAACATAATTAATTAATTATGTTATTCCATTTCTAAAAATTAGACATATTCAATCCCATGAATTTAATTAACTCACTCTAAATTATTTATATTTAGATTATTTTATTAGTTAATTAAGAATTAATGTCAAAATTTAATTACTAAAATTAATTCTCATATTTAATTAATATGGAATTAATTCAATCCTTAAATTAATTTAATGGATTCTAGAAGTAATTAATTCAAGTCCATTATTCATTTATATACTTAGTCCAACATTTAAAATAAGTCTCAGCCCATCCTCAATTTAATTCAAGAGTCCATCTTTTATTTAGTTAAAAGCCCATAACAATTAATTCAAGAGCCTTCTTAAAAGTCCACTCAATTAATTCAAGAGCCCATATCATTTCAATTTCAAAGTCCATATTAATATTATTTTCGGCCCACAATTAAACATAAATAAAGTCCATGAGATTAAACCTTAAACTGAGCCCAAACTAAATTCTCGGCCCAATAACTTAAGGCCCAAACACAATTAATTTAGGTCCATATGAACTAAGCCCATTATCACAACTTACAATTGAAAATCCCAGCAACCCATCACCATTTAACTCGGCCCACATAGGTTTGGCCCAACAAATTAAATTCGGCCCAACCATTTGGCCCAAAAAAAATAAACTAACCTAACCCTAATTAATACTAACTAGCCGTCCCCCCTCCCCCCCAAAATAGATCTCTCTCGTCTCCTCACTCCCAGCACACACACTACACATTTGCGCGACCGATGCCGCTGCCATCTCCGGCCACGTCGCCGGTCGACGAACCGTGCTGTGCGACTTCAGCCTCCTCTCTACTCTCTTCTCTTCTCACGCTCTCGTTTCTTACACACATAAGCTCACCGCCGTCGCCTCCTCGTCTCCGGCAGACACATCGCTGTCCGTGAGTCATGCCATCTCTGCCGTGACCTCCGCCCGTCTCCTCCTCGTGGATCTCTCGCTTCTCTCTCCAGTTCGTCCTCCCTTTTTCGCAACACACAAATGAGACAAAGATCTCTCTCTCTCGCTCGATCTACCGATGTCGTCGTCGCCTTCGTCGGTGAACCGCACCAGATCTGGCGCCATCGCCACGACTTTGTCTCCATCTCCGATCGACGAGCCGTGCCATCACCGCCGCGACCTCTCCAGTGAGATCGTCGCCGCCTGACTCCAGATCTGGAGTCGTTTCTCTCCTTCTCGGCTCAACTCTCTCACTCACGATCACACGCGCACAACATATATTCTCTCTCAATCTCTCACCCTTGTCTTTGTTTTCAGGTCGCCGCCGTCGCCGATTCGCCGTGCTCCGGGAAGGCCCTGTCGAGGGTGCCGCCGTGCGCAATAGTTCGACAGATCCACAGCCAAGCGGGACCACCCCCAACAACCCACAGCCGAGCCCTAGTGGCTCGGTCAAATTTTAAGAATTTTCTTATGTTATGTATTGCTAAATTTCTACATTTTTATGATTTTTATTTGTTGGGTTTGTTTCCAAGAATCATGTGTAGATTGTTCGCATATATATTGTTTCAGTATGTAAAAGAATTTAATGAGGAGTTGAGAATGATATACCCTTGTTGTTTGTCGAAACGAGGTTTTCTTCTATTGTTGACACATGTCGAGACGGGATGTGGGTTCATGGTAATCGCGCAGAGAATAAAATGGGTGGAGGGGAAAATTGGGTGTTGTGTGATCTAATTAATTAACATGAGAGGGAATGTGTTGTTGCAAAAAAAAATCTTCATAGGATTCTTGGAGATAGAAAAGAGGAGGTTGAAAGAATGATTATATAGGGAAAATGGAATATTCTCGAGGAATAAAATGATGTGGTTTGACTAGACAATTTATCCCATATAAAAATATCTAACTCGGTTTATAACTGTATTCGTTCTTCGACATTCGTTTAAATTTTCTCGTTCTAAATAAAGTCGAAACGTCAACGATTATAAAATTTAATAATCGCCTAAATTCAAATCTCGATTTAGCTAAAGAAATTAATAATCGAAGTTTTAAATTTCTCGGGTATTACATACCATCCCTTAAAATAAATTTCATTCCAAATTTGCTAATCATGTAAAAGATCGGGTATTTTCATTCATAATGATTCTCATTCTCAATTTGCTTCTTCTTGTCTATACTTTTCATAGAACTTTCATCAATGAGATTTCCTTGTTCTTTTGTTTTTGGATATGTCGGTCCAAAATTTCCGTAGACATTTCTACATAACTCATATTGTCATCGAGGACAATTTATATCGATGATATCACATGGTTGGGGTCATGTATGTACTTTCTCGAGTTGTGAAACGTTGAACATATTATGCACGCTCCCAAACTCGACGGCAATGTCAATCAGATGTTGTTGGTCATATCTTTCCAATATTCCATGTGGTCCTACTAAATGTGGTCCCGACTTCTTTCTTTTTTTTTTTTTTTTTTTGAATTTCATGATTCCCTTTAACAGAAAATCTTCGAGAAAACTTTATTTTCATATCAAAATATAACTCTCACGCGATGTTTGTCGATCGCACGACTTTGGTCGATCTTAGGTTTCTTTGATCCGTTATGATCCGTCTGCATAATCTCAATCATTTCTCCTATAGAGTCCGGTCTTAATATTCTTCTTTCTCCCGCTTTATCCGAGTAAAGTGGTGATCGACATTTCCTTCCATAAAGCGTTTCGTACGGGTCATTCCACTAGTTGCTTGATAAATGTGGTTACACGAGAATTCCACAAGTAGAACACTTGTTCCAATTTCATCCTCTATCCAGACAACAATCCTCAACATGTCTTCAAGCATTTGAATGGTCCTCTCGCATTGTCTATCCGCTTGTGGGTGAAACGCGATACGAAATGCAATTGAGTTCTCAATTCTGTTTATACTTATCCGTAACTGGATGTAAATTTTAATCTTTATCGATGTGATAGTCTTTAGAACTCCTCGCAACCTTATGATTTCTAACGACGCTTGTATTAATATACTTGATCCATATATTATTAGAATATGTAAGAAATACCAGCTCTTGGTCAAACGATCGATGACAATCCAATCGCGATTTTCTTTTAGTGATCCGGTAGCAGGTAATAAAATCAATGGCTATATCTTTCCATTTCTATTCGGTATGTCCAACGGTTGTAGGTTCCGCACGGTCGTTGGTGAAGTGTTTTCACTCGTTGACATCGCCAAACAACGTTTACGAACGAAGCTACGGCTCGTTTATTCCACCCCACCAAAATTTTCTTTGAAATCTCGATACATTTTGGTGCTTTTTAGGTGTAGTGTAAGACGCCTCACGGCTTCTCTCAAGATCTCACTCTTAAGCCCTTTGTGTTTTAGAAAATACACATTCTCCCATCATATAGCAAAACATCATATGTTGCTATTCTAAAATTCTTGTGGTCATTATTCTTGATTTTCGCTCGCATTTCCTCCAACTTATTGCTCTTCTTCCGAGCTTTCAATATTCGAGCTTTAAATCGGGATTGCAATCAACGCTGTAATACAACCTTCTATCGCCTCAAAGCGACTTTAAAATTTCGATGTTCATCCTCCGAAATTATTTATAAGCATCTCCTCGCGATCGAGGAGGCATCCCAAACTGGATGATATTTGCGACTCAAGGTATTTGCTACATCATTAGCATTGCCTAGGTGGTAATCGATATCACAGTCGTAATCTTTTACCAGTTCTAACCATCTTCGTTGCTTTATGTTAAGATCTTTCTACTTGAAGAAATACTTCATGCTTTTATGGTCAAGATAGATCTTACATCTAATTCCATAGAGATGGTGTCTCCAAATCTTTAGGCATGTACGACC
Organism: Salvia rosmarinus; assembly: GCA_036937905.1. Classification (NCBI taxonomy): domain Eukaryota; kingdom Viridiplantae; phylum Streptophyta; class Magnoliopsida; order Lamiales; family Lamiaceae; genus Salvia; species Salvia rosmarinus. Next base: position 69,780,826 of record CM072819.1, on the reverse strand, counting down.
GCTACTAATTCCAGATCGTGCGTAGGATAGTTTAACTCGTGTAGACGTAACTACCTTGGAGCTTAGGCAATATCTTTGCCTTCTTGCATCAGAACACATCCTAACCCATTCTTCAAACGTTGGTGTAGGTCGTATTCTTTATATGCTTCGCATCGCAAAAGCATGTGTCGTTGTCAAGAACTTCTTCAATCTCTCGAAACTAGTCTCACGCCGGCGGTCCAAGTGTACTTGATTCCTTTTCTCAACAATTGGGTCATGAGTCGGGCTATCGTTGAAAATCCTTCGATAAATTTTCGATAGTAGCCGACAAATCCTAAGAAGCTCCGAATTTCATTCGTTTCTTTGAAATTCTATTCTCGAACTCAGATCGATTTTTTTAGGGTGTACTTTGATTCCCCATGGACACGATGAGACCTAAGAATGTCACTCGCCTAACCAAAATTCACACTTGCTAAACTTGGCGAAGAGTTTCTCTTGCCTCAATGTTTGTAGCACAGTCCTCAAGTGCTCTTCGTGGTCTTGGTTATTCGAGTATATTAGGATATCGTCTATGAATACTAAGACAAACTTGTCTAAGTATGGGTGAAATACCCTATTCATGATATCCATAAACACCGCGGTATTTGTACGTCCAAAGGGCATAACGATGAATTCAAATGACCTTACCTTGTACGGAAAGTCGCTTTAGGTACATCTTCGGTCAAATCCTTAGTTGATGGTATCCCGACTTTAAGTCTATCTTCAAAGACTCATGCTCCTTGTCGATCAAACAGATCATCAATTCGGGACAAGGATACTTATTCTTTAGAGTTATCTTGTTTAACTCTCAATAGTCTATGCACATTCTCGTACTATCCTTTTCTTCACAAAGGACGTGTGCTCCCATGGAGATACAATGGGTCTAATGAAACTTAACTCCAAGGGTTCTTGTAGTTCGATCTTCAATTCCTCAAGGTCCCTGGTGTCATCCGTATGGGCTTTCGATACAGGCGTAACCCGGTTTGAGATCGATTGTGGACTTCATCCGTCGAGTCGGTAATCCGTGTAGTTCATCCGAAAATCATCGAATATTCTCTCACAATCGAAACGCCTTTTATCCTTCTCTTATTCTCGGTCTTCCTCCCCGAGATAGACAAGGTAGATGTGGTCATCCGTCTGCTCAAGAATGTTCTCGCTTATAGCGGATATGATTGGGACTCTTCTTCCCATGTCGATCCCGTGAAAGTTTATAGGTTTCTTTCCGAGGTGTTGGAAAGAAATCTTACTTTCATTTCAGGGATAGTATCATTATATTCGGTTAACCAATCCATTTCTAGGATTATGTCCACATCCGTCATAGGTATGACGTGAAGATTATATGTCATGACCGGAAGTAAACCTAGTCCAAGTTCTAGGTTCAAGTATGTGTAGGTTACCGTTCTTATTCCTCCTACTGGAGAAGAATTTCTCATGATTTGTTCAGCGTGTTTAGGATCAAATCCTAAGTTCTCAACGCATGCTTCAACAATAAAAGGATGCGAAGCGCCAGTATCAAACAGTAGGGTAACAGAAAATTTGGAGAAGTATTCCCATACTTGCCAAGTTTCCTTGGTTCCTTGGCGGCTCATGCGGGAATTTCTTTTCCTGGTTGAGGCGTAGGTCCTAGTTTGCTGGGGAAGTTGCTGTTGTTGATGATGGTGTTGTCGTTGTTGCTGTTGCTGCTGTTGTCGTTGTTGTTGTTGGAGTTGGCGGTATTATTGTTGCGGTTGTTGTTGTTGTTGGAGTTGGCGGTACTGTTGCTGTGGTTGTTGTTGGAGTTGGCGGTACTGTTTTTATGGCTGTCGCCATTGTTGTCGTCGTTGCCGCCGTGGTTGATATGGTCACCGATTCGTTGGAAGCACCGGATCGGGTTTGTTGTCGAACGTTAAGCTTGGATAGCGTGGATTTGTTGGACTCGATCCGCACATTGGGACGGCCGCTCTCTCATTGGCGCATCTCTGGACAGACCCTGGAGTAGTGACCCTTCTGGACACATTTGAAACATTCATCATTTGTGAACATGTAGACTCCTTTGTGACTCTTATGGCACTTAGGGCATATGGGGAGTTTCACGAATATTTAGTTTCCTCCGCCAGACGCGGGTACTATGGTATGTCCATTGCCATGTTCGTGCCTAGATGGCACATTACTCCCTGTCATGGCCTGTGTCGGCTTGGCCAAGATTTGATCCTCGACCTTGGTGGTCCTTCTCACTTCTCTTTCCACGATCTCCTTGGTGATTCGGTGGATGTACAGCGACCATCCTATCCTCAGGCAAGGCGGCCTCAATGTCCAATGTTCTATTGAGGGCCTCACGATAGATCAGATTTCCATGACCGATTAGTGACACTGATCTCATGATAGAGTGATGCAACCTAAAGTTCGTTGATTCCCGACTGGTTCGGGTTCCCAAAGGAACCAATCACAAGAGCTCGAGCAAAGCGCTTAAATTTTCAGCCTATATAGAGGCTTGTAAACTCATGAAATATTAAGCTTTGATTTCAATTATATTAATGAGTTTTATTCTCTTCAAGAGCTCTTCGCTTTCACATTTGATTCTAGGTTACGATTCGCATCAATTTCCAACCGATTGACGAGGATCGATCACGAGTCTCTTTCGTAACTTCTCAATTCTCTTCTCGCCGTTGTCAAACAACTCGAGGCGCATACCGCGACATCTCGCAGGATGCACGGTCGTAACTCTGTGACCGTGGTCTTTCCTTATCGTGAAATTGTAGAACTCGTGTTCTTTCATCTTACGGTAGCTCTTAGAATGTACTTCTCGCACACTTCCTCCTTGAACTCTTCCTAGGTGTAAGCTTCTAGTTCCTATTCATATAAGGTCTTTCTTCGCTTCCCGCCGTAAATCACCGCACCAATCATTTGCAAAGCAACGCATGACAAGCGCCTTAAGAGGTGCAATAAAGGAATTTAAGGATTCGTTCTAGCTGTGAATCCATAGTTCCGTATCCACTAGATTCCCATTCCGTTGAAAATTGGCGGATTCTAACTAAGGATTAGTTCTTCAATCCTCTTATATATACGCAATCAAACATCTTCTTATACCATCCATCGTGATCTTAAATATCTCGTGCGATATGTATTTATAATCATACGCTGAAGTCTAGTACATCGTCGACATCATGTAATACGACATCAAAACTAATTGCTCTCGATGAGCTATCATCATATCAAGTCAAATGCCTCTATAAGGATTTTCATCAGCGTTCTTGAGATTTACCAAAAGAGGCCAGGTACGGAGTATGATGCTCCAAAACTAATATTGGCATCCTCCACATACCTAATCACGATGCATACAAATATATAATGCTACCGCAGTCATCAAAATAAGGGTTCATGTCGAAACGACTTATCGTTTCCGCATGCATTACAAGATATAAAAAGTATATAAACAAAACATTATCTAGTCTTAAGAACTAGATCCATAATCGTCTAGGGTATAAATAGAGCTCATCGTGTTGGAGTCAGAACCGAGAGTATGGGTACTATCAATTTCCTTCATCTCATTGTCAGCAGGCAGGTCCTCTTCAAGATCTTCCTCTGGGTCCTACTTCCTCTTTGACCTCATCATTGAATGTGGGACTCACGGTTTCTCGAATTCAAATAATTCTAGCTTCTTCCATAGCAATTAGGTCTCGGTGGACCTCAACCATGATCTCCTTATAGACATCGCTGGAATTTGAGAAACGGCAAGATGGCACAAGTTTCTCTCACAACGCATACGGTTAGGCCATGTGATTCGTCAATCTCTACAGTATCGTGGGACATGTGTCCGTACGGGGTTGTTATTGAACTGGGGAAACACCGGTAGGTAGATGTGAGTGCTGGCATGGACTGATCGACAACGATGATCTGGGCGAGCAACGACGGGATGGAATCCACGGTGGTAGGACCGAAAAGTGAGTTGTCAGGACGAGAAGTTCCACTCGAATATGTTCCCGCCACAACCGTAAGAACGCAGTCCATTAGATGCTAAACGAGGCATCTCGGGTGGAGCCACTCGGGATTTTCATCATGCCATGTGTATTCTCGCTCAGGGAGATACAGTTCACAAGTTACAGCTCCGTATACCATGAATACGTAGTTCAGGTGGTTGATGGAACGAAATCGAAGCTCTCTCGACGATGATATATGTATTCAGATGATCTCATGTGTACACCCCTGCTAATCGGGTGGTAGTCTCGTAACCACGCGGAGTACGCCGTCGTAGTATGATGTACCACGTCCATGTACAGTAACCTAGTGTCACATGAAGTGAGCTAAGAACTCACGGCGTGCCTCCTCGACACGCCTCAGAGGAATATACAACCTTCTTGGGTATGGTTCTACAGGATAAAGGACTTTTAGTCGTAAACATCGCTCGAACCACAATCTTATATCTTATTTTATTAATTTGGTATTCGAAAAGAGATTGTATGGTCTCTTAGGATAAAACAGACATTCAATGTCTAGCCTTCGGGTAAAGGCTAAGTGGTCACCATTTCTCATTGAGTTATGAAACCTTTATTTCCATTCGAATCATAACATTCGATCATATGCGTTCCCGCAATACTCAAAATTCATTCTTTTTTTTTTACATACTTTCTTAACGTTATGCTTTGATTCTTCGTTATCGCTACGATAGAAATAGCATGTATAGTGTTCGAAATTTCTTCGCGTAGAGAGGTTGGGACTCGTAACAGTGCGAACCTCCAGTTAAACAATCTCTTCATCATCGTAGAGTTGTTGCATTCTTATCATCAAATCCATTCGGATTGAGACTCTTATAGTTTCGATGTTCTCGTTCTTCCTTAGTATTCCGTTCAATCGGGAACACCTTATGTTCTCATACTAAGTTCGGCGCAAAAGGGATCATGCGTCTTAAGAGTCTATGTTCTCATGGGAAACATACTCATTTATATTATGCCTCTAGCATGCTTTGCATATAGGAGTAAACACAACTCATAACATATATGCAATCAATAGATATTCTCATATCATTACTTATCAATCTCCCAGAGTTTTCAACTTTTTCTTCAACTTAAAAATCAGTTATTTTGAAAATAATTTTTCAATGTCAATCATTCATTTTTCCAAAATCATTGGAAACAACAACTCCATTTGAAATTTTGAGACCTTTCTCTTTTCAACATATTTCAACTTTCAACACAATGCGACTTTTGTAAGTCCATTTCACAATTCATAAACTTTCATCATTTCAAAACAACTTTCGGTTGAAATAGTTACCTTCTTCCTCGTTGAGCAGGACGATGATGGAGTGGAGTGCAGTGGTAGTCAAACACAATTAATTTTAGTCTCAACTTTCAATTTAGAATTCAATGAAAGGAAGTCAAATACCAACAGTTTCAAGACTCTACTTTCAACTTATGATTCAAGGAAGGGCTTTCTAGAGTTCAGAGCGAACAATTGCTCTGATACCACTTTGTGACGACCCGACTTCCAAAGAAAGTACGGATCACATGGATCGTCACTGGTATGATAAATGCAGCGGATATATATAATTTAAACCAATAATTAACCAATCAATAGTGAATAAATGCGTAGACTAAAAGGAATACGCTGTATCGGTACAAACTCAAGTCACATAAAGACTTGCCAAAAAGGTTCCATGTTCAAGTCTAACCCAATCAAGGCGCACTTCAAGGAACGAGGTACGACCTCCAGTTCAATACGATATGAAAGCAGTCATAATCAATAGATACCAACAAAACATCAGAGTTTGGCAGCAACTAAACGTGTGAACATACATATGATGATGCATCTCAAGGTTCTAGAAATCCTTTCAATTAAAGCAACAAAACCACTACCACTTTGCACCACCTCGCACCCATCATCAATCCTTGCTCAACCTCGCACATCAAAACGAATATGCGGGGCTAAGTACAAAAGTACTCGGTGGACTCATTCACGAAAACATTTTCTTTATAAAAGTTATTGAAGCGCCCACAATAGCACATGAGGATTTTAGTTGAAAAGACTCATGCCTATCAAATATTTTATCATTTTCCAAAAGTGTCCGCCGACTATTTCATCCACGTTGTTCCATATCCGTAATTCATTCATCATTCATTCGCTCATTCATTCAAGACTATGGAGGTGGCCACCTACACATAGTCGCCGTGACCGGTCGAGGTAGCTAACCTTAACATACAACACATCGCGTGTACACAATCCGAGTTAGTCCTTAACTAAGTCGGATCCGATCATATTCTTTTTAACGTTGGTGGACCAACACATTCACATACCACATTGGATATACCAATCTCAGATAGGATCACAACAAAACGTAAACATTTGGCAGTCAATAACATTTCATGGAATAATATTTCATAAAGCTTTTGTAAATCATGCTTTGAGATAGATATGCATATCCTTTTTGTTTCAAGAGAGCCCACCTCAAGAGTTGTCCTTCTTGGAGTACCTGCTAGCGATCCTCTGTTGTTCTCGTTTACGTCCACGTTGGACCTTGTCAACGTAAGAAATATAATTTAGTACGTCATTCGCTTCTTTTGGTAAGCGTCATTAAGATTCGACAACTCGATATCTTTTAAGTATTAGAGTTTCTGGGTTTTAGGATTTTCGTTATTGATACGACTCAGTTAACAATCTATATATCGCCTATTAGGTTCGTCTCGCCATGACGATAAATGACACTTCGACGTTGCATTCTTTCCTTCCATCGATGTTTCTCCACGTCGTTTCGTACGATTTATGAATCTTAAATTCATAACTAATATTCATCATTTGTTAACGCGTATCAACGATTTCGAGCTCCAATACCTCATTCATCACTATCATTTCCTCGCCGTGTTTCTCGCATCACACGTCCCACATATTCTAACAGAGAAACTCATACTTATACTATACAATCAATAAATATTTCTCTTAATTCAATCATCATCTAGCAAACGTTTTACGAATTAAAGTTACTAATATTTCTCAAGCATCTACTTGACATAACAATATCATTAATATTTAATTAAATCTCTAATTTAATTAAATAGATCCATAATTAAAGCTTAATTAAATGGATCAATTAAAAAGTCTAATAATATTTTATTAATCAATCAAATTAATTTAATTCATCTTAGATATCCATTAATTAGATTTATTTCAATCACACATTTGTAACAAATTACATAAGGTTCTCTCGTTACATCAATAAATCACTTAAAAAGAATAATTCTCAAATTATCCCTTAACATAATTAATTAATTATGTTATTCCATTTCTAAAAACTAGACATATTCAATCCCATGAATTTAATTAACTCACTCTAAATAATTTATATTTAGATTATTATTTAGTTAATTAAGAATTAATGTCAAAATTTAATTACTAAAATTAATTCTCATATTTAATTAATATGGAATTAATTCAATCCTTAAATTAATTTAATGGATTCTAGAAGTAATTAATTCAAGTCCATTATTCATTTATATACTTAGTCCAACATTTAAAATAAGTCTCAGCCCATCCTCAATTTAATTCAAGAGTCCATCTTTTATTTAGTTAAAAGCCCATAACAATTAATTCAAGAGCCCTTCTTAAAAGTCCACTCAATTAATTCAAGAGCCCATATCATTTTAATTTCAAAGCCCATATTAATATTATTTTCGGCCCACAATTAAACATAAATAAAGTCCATGAGATTAAACCTTAAACTGATCCCAAACTAAATTCTCGGCCCAATAACTTAAGGCCCAAACACAATTAATTTAGGTCCATATGAACTAAGCCCATTATCACAACTTACAATTGAAAATCCCAGCAACCCATCACCATTTAACTCGGCCCACATAGGTTTGGCCCAACAAATTAAATTCGGCCCAACCATTTGGCCCAAAAAAAATAAACTAACCTAACCCTAATTAATACTAATTAGCCGCCCCCAAAAAAACAGATCTCTCTCGTCTCCTCACTCCCAGCACACACACATGTGAACACACACTACACATTTGCGCCACCGATGCCGCTGCCATCTCCGGCCACGTCGTCGGTCGGCGAACCGTGCTGTGCGACTTCAGCCTCATCTCTACTCTCTTCTCTTCTCACGCTCTCGTTTCTTACACACATAAGCTCACCGTCGTCGCCTCCTCGTCTCCGGCAGACACATCGCTGTCCGTGAGTCGTGCCATCTCTGCCGTGACCTCAGCCCGTCTCCTCCTCGTGGATCTCTCGCGTCTCTCTCCAGTTCGTCCTCCCTTTTTCGCAACACACAAACGAGACAAAGATCTCTCTCTCGCTCGATCTACCGATGTCGTCGTCGCCTTCGTCGGTGAACCACACCAGATCTGGCGCCATCGCCACGACTTTGTCTCCATCTCCGATCGACGAGCCGTGCCATCGTCGCCGTGACCTCTCCGGCGAGATCGTCGCCGCCTGACTCCAGATCTGGAGTTGTTTCTCTCCTTCCCGGCTCAACTCTCTCACTCACGATCACACGCGCACAACATATCTCTCTCTCAATCTCTCACCCTTGTCTTTGTTTTCAGGTCGCCGCCGTCGCAGATTCGCCGTGCTCCGGGAAGGCCCTGTCGAGGGTGCCGCCGTGCGTAATAGTTCGACAGATCCACAGCTAAGCGGGACCACCCCCAACGACCCACAGTCGAGCCCTAGTGGCTCGGTCAAATTTTAAAAATTTTCTTATGTTCCGTATTGCTAAATTTCTACATTTTTATGATTTTTATTTGTTGGGTTTGTTTCCAAGAATCATGTGTAGATTGTTCGCATATATATTGTTTCAGTATGTAAAAGAATTTAATGAGGAGTTGAGAATGATATACCTTTGTTGTTTGCTGAAACGATGTTTTCTTCTGTTGTTGGCGACAAGCTGTAGATGGGGATGTGGGTTCATGGTACTGGCAGAGAATAAAAATGGGTGGAGGGGAAAAAATGGGTGTTGTGTGATCTAATTAATTAACATGAGAGGGAATGTGTTGTTGCAAAAAAAAATTCTTCATAGGATTCTTGGAGATAGAAAAAGAGGAGGTTGAAAGAATGATTATATAGGGAAAAATGGAATATTCTGAGGAATAAAAATGATGTGGTTTGACTAGACCATTTATCCCATATAAAAATATCTAACTCGGTTTATAACTGTATTCGTTCTTCGACATTCGTTTAAATTTTCTCGTTCTAAATAAAGTCGAAACGTCAACGATTATAAAATTTAATAATCGCTCTAAATTCAAATCTCGATTTAGCTAAACAAATTAATAATCGAAGTTTTAAATTTCTCGGGGTATTACACAAGTGGAATTCACCATTGATCTGGAACCAGGAGCAGCACCAGTATCAAAGGCACCATACAGATGGCACCTAAAGAATTGCAAGAACTGAAAGCGCAGTTGCAGGAGCTGTTGGATCTAGGTTTTATCCGACCTAACGTGTCGCCGTGGGGAGCGCCAGTTCTGTTCGTGATGAAGAAGGATGGGTCCATGAGAAGCCATCGTGAGCACGCAGCGAGGAGAGGATTTCTTTGAAAAGATGCGTTTGAAAGCAAGGCTAGAAGATAGCAAGGGGTTCACGGAAGCGAGAGACAACGCGCTATTATTCCGAGGAAGGTTATGTGTGCCACTCAATAGGGAATTGAGAGATAAGATCATGAGTGAAGCTCATGAGGCACCATATACAGCTCATCCTGGAAGCACCAAAATGTAAAGAGACCTTAAGAGGAACTTTTGGTGGGAAGGGATGAAAAAGGATGTAGCCGCGTTTGTGGAACGTTGTTTGGCTTGTCAGCAAGTGAAAGCTGTGCACCAACGTCCGTCAGGTTTGTTGCAACCGCTACCAATCCCAGAGTGGAAATGGGATCATATCGGTATGGATTTTGTGGTGAGTTTTCCAAGGTCAGCACGAGGAAACACCGCTATATGGGTTGTCGTCGATAGACTGACGAAGTCAGCTCATTTCTTACCGATTCGGATGACGTACGGGTTAGATAAGCTTGCTCAGCTTTACGTTAGAGAAATCGTACGGTTACATGGTGTACCGGTATCGATTACGTCAGATCGTGACCCGAGGTTCACGTCAAGGTTTTGGAGGAGTCTGCAGGAAGCCATGGGGACCAAGCTGAATCTCAGTACAACTTTCCATCCTCAGACTGACGGTCAGTCGGAAAGGACGATTCAGGTCTTGGAAGATATGCTGCGAGCAGTCGTGGCCGATAGAGGAGGAAATTGGGAAGAGATACTACCTTTGGTGGAGTTTGCCTATAACAATAGTTATCAGGCCACCATAGGAATGGCTCCCTATGAAGCGTTGTACGGAAGGAAGTGTCGATCGCCACTTTATTGGGACGAAGTGGGCGAGAGAAAGATGTTAGGACCAGAGATGGTTCAACAGACGGTCGAGGTTATCGATCAGATCAAGCGAAGGATCAAGGAAGCTCAGGACAGGCAGAAGTCCTATGCGGACAAGCGTCGTACGGATCTTCAGTTCATGATCGGAGATCGCGTTTTCCTTAAGGTTTCCCCGATGAGAGGAGTCGTTCGTTTTGGGAAACGAGGTAAGTTGCGACCGAGGTTCGTTGGACCTTTCGAAGTTCTCGAGAGAATAGGCCCCGTTACCTATAGGTTAGCATTGCCGCCTAGCATCGGAGATGTGCACGACGTGTTTCACGTTTCTCAGTTGAGAAAGTACGTGTTCGACCCAAAACACGTGATCAAGCATGACCAAGTGGTTCTTGCTCAGGATCTGAGTTACGAGGAGAGGCGGTGGCTATCTTGGAGCGAAGTCGAGGAGTTGAGGAACAAGCGATTCTTTGGGGAAAGTGTTGTGGAATCACCATGGCGAAGGAAGCTACGTGGGAGTTGGAAGACAAGTTCGGGGCTCAAGACACGAGTTGTTTTCTCCACGTGTTTGAAATTTCGGGGACGAAATTTTTTCTAAGGAGGGAAGGATGTAATACCCCGTCCTTCTTGAGCATCAGGTTTGTATGGCACGTTTTTGAGAAAGGTCAAAGGTTGACTTTTGTTTCGATGATGCGACCATCACGAAACCTCGAGGCGTTGTGAAGAGTGTCTTATGGCAATTCATAGACACTAAGTATGCGAGGTTTCGACCAACCACGAAGGTTTGGCACTCAGGGAAGTTATCGAAAAATCGGACTTTTCATGGGTCTTTTAAAAGCATATCTTGTTTATAGTCGTTGTGTCCGTATTTTATTTCGTGTCCATGGGTACCAAGTTTGCTAAATTTGGAGTCCGTTTGCAAAGTTGCGTCATTTTTGGGTTTTCGAAAAGGGCCGCTTTGGCAAGCTTGTGACCCGCTTTCCTATAAATAGTAGGAGGCTAGGGCCTTCAATTTCAACGTTCATTTCCTTCGTCTCTCGTGTTTACGGAAGAGCCGAGCAGCTCAGTGCAGCTGCGGAAGCCTTTGGAGGAGTGGGGATCGAGCCGGGAGGCTCGGCGGCGCCATTCTTGTGCTTGCCGCCGCCACCACCGCCGATCAGCCCCTCCCCGACAGCCCCATTTTTCTGTTTTTGTCCTTTTCTTGTTTTGATTCCGCCTTTTAGTAGATCGCATAGCATAGAACTCGGGATCCTAAAGGGACGAGGCGAGAAAACGGTCGGAGGCCGGCCGATTTGGCCACACCGCCGCCACCGCCCAATGCCGCCGTCGTCGCCCCTCTTGGCTGCCGATTGGTGGTCAACGGGCCACCTTTTGGCTATGGGTCCTTTAGGTTTTGAGTTCCGGGCTATACATTCCACTAAAGTACCGATTCCGTTTTTCGATTTTTTGCGTTTCTGCATGTCGGGATGTTTTCCGTTGCTTCGAGTTTTCTAAAGGAAGTACATGCCCGGGTTATCCATTTTCAGCGTAGTTTGTCATTCCATGTTCGTCGTTATGCATATTGCTTATGTATCCATTTTCATGCATCGATTTTGGATGGTTTATCTAGATCTAAGGATAGCATCGATTTTGAAGCTTCTTGTTGCTAAGATTTGAGTCAACTTGCATGCATGCATATTTTGAAAGTACCCTATTATAGGTCTTGATGCCTGAATATATTTCCTTACGCATCGAGTTGATTTGAAAACCGGGAGAGTGCGAAATGCGGGTTCGAGAAAGTCGAAAACCCTAGTTTTCTAAGATCTTCGTTTGGATCACGATGTTGCTTTGCTTTGTGGGATGTGACCCCAAAAGTTGTTCCGTCTTGTTACACGGTACCTACCGAGACAATCGGTGAAGTCATCGGATCCGTAGATATCTCCGGTTGACGTTTTAAATGCATTCGTGTTGGGTTATATATGCTTATTTTGAGTTATTTACTACGATATTTCAAAATAAAACATATGCGCCGTAAAATGTTTTGGTGAAGTTATTCTTGTTCTCGATCCGAGATGTGGTTTGATAAATGCATCACGTCGGTATGAAAGATTTCTGAGCGATAAGAACACGGGGAGTTTTCGTGGTTCGATCAAGAGAAAGATCTCGCCCACGGAGGTGATGGTCCTCAAGATGTTCACTATAATCGTATTACAATGAGTATCTCAAAGAGCTCTAGTATTGATGAATTTGCTAACCCTTTACCTTCAATCTAACTCCTATTTATACATAAGCGTAAACCTTGTCACGAATCCCTTGATTGGCGGGCTCACGATCCTCCTATAACCGACCATGATCTCCACCATAATTGCCCATGATTTCACCGTTACCCCATTATCGTGTCCTTGACCGCCTTTAATTAGGGTTTGGGGCCGTGATTCGGGCGTAACGAGTAGGGCAACATTAGGTTAGGCCCACTCGTTTGGGCTGCTAGTGGGCACGAGAGGTTGGGCCATATCCTATCATAGCCCACGAAAAGTCAAGGAATAGCCTTGCCGGTGAAGCGGAGAATGTCTTTGTGCCGAGGCGGATGTTTCTTGGTGAAGTTTTCGTTGAAGGTTCTTGTCTCTTCTTTGCACAAGGAAGCGAATTATGACACGGATCTTTATATAGGTTACACCGAGGTCCGGTGCAGGCGGCTTCGCTCTTATGGAGGGCGTCGAGGTCCGAACTGAAGGAGAATCTCTTGTAGGGGGCGTTGTTCGTTGACGGGGAACCGAGGTCCGATTTGGGTGGGCTTTCAGGAAGGCGAGTGCGACTGTATGGCTCCTGCGCTTTTGGAGGGCGTCGAGTCCGACACGAAAGACTTCTGCCGGTGCGAGGAGGACATGGGCGAGTCGATGTCCGATCTCAATGTAATCATTACGTGATCGATGGCGGTGCATCTTCCATAGAGTACGTCATACGCGCCAAAGCGGTGGTTGGGCGCTTCGAGGCAGCGTGTGGCGTCGATCACACATCAATTGTAGATAGCACGTGTGATAAGCGAAGCGGCAGATTTTAGGCGCCATTTGTCCTATAAATAGGTCCAAATGAGGCAACTGCTCACTTTCTTCTTCGACGCTTTATTCCAGAGAGCATACTTGTAGAAATTCCCAATTCCTCTTTCAAATTTTTTTTGAAGAAGTCGGATATCTCGCTCCAGAAAAAAGTAAGTATGTACTCTTCATCTTCTCATTCCTCTTCTCGCTCTGATAATTTTGGTTCGGTTTCGGGTTACGCCATGATTCGATGTGAGGATTATATATGCCACAACCGCCAGGTAAATCTATAGGACTTAGTTCTGGGTTTCACCGGTGTCATCGGTATGGGATGGCATCAGAATTGGTGCGGCGAGATCAACTTTAACGACAGAGGAGCTCTTGGAGGTTGTGGAGAAATACCACATTCCAGAGGATGCATGGTGGTGCTGCCAAACCCAATGATAGAGCGATGGTCTCAGGAGGGTTTATTACCATTTTTGTAGATAGTTTAATAGCTGGGCTTAGGTTTCCTTTTGCCCCTATTTTCCTTAGCCTTCAAGAGTATTTTCGGATCCCCATATGCCAACTGACCTCGAATTCTATTAGGTCGGTTGTTGGGCTAGGGTTGGCCTGTTATGGCATAGGCGAGGAGTTTTCTTTTGAAGTTTTGATGCGTTTTTTTAGCATCAAGTCTATAGGGGGGGTGTATTATCTATCACCTCGCCTGAAGTTTAAGATAGCGTCCCCCTCGAAGGTATCCCACTGGCAAAATAGATATTTCTTTCTGCGGGTTGAGGGGTATCCGAGGTATGAGTGGGGCCTCGGTGCGATGAAGGACGTGAAAATCAATCCCCTGGGCCCTATGGAGAAGCTGTTGAACGATATGGGTGAGATCTTATCGATCAATTATACCGAGGATGATTTGAACAATCTTTCATTTGAGTGTTTATAGGTCGAAGCTCGATGTGAGTGCGATTTGGGTGAGGGCAACCTTCTTATCTTTATCCTTCCCCCGTCTGATTTCGTTGTGCTAACGAAATTCTCATTCTCAGATGCGGTGAAGATTGACCTAGCGAGAGAAGTCGATATAGCGAGCTCGCCGCTACCGCACCATCCGAGCGAAGAGCCGCGAGGAAGAAGGCGAGCGGCGAGTCCACTCGGCACCCGTGGTGGTGGTGGGCGCCCGAGGACTTCTTGGCCGCCCTCGGGCGACCTCGAGCCCGGCAGCTGGAGATCGAGGTTCATGGCGGTCCTTGCCGAGGTGCGGCTTCCAACACTCCTTTATCCTTCCCAAAGGTATAAGTCGCTACTCTTCTCCTTTGTAACTTTGTCGTTCGTGTTGCTAATTGTTTATATTCGGGATGCGGCCTCGGTGGCGGTGAGATGCACGCATGGCGGTTTGTTCTTGAGGCGCCTCGTGTCGAGGCCATGGAGAAAAGCGGCCTGCGAGAGCTACGAGGGCATTGCTGAATCCAGCGGCAGCAGCGGGCGGGCCGAACTGGCGAATGCGAGTTGCAGAGCGGCCGAGGCGCCAGAAGAAGGATCGGGCCTACAGTGGCCGTGCTCGGAAGGCGCTCGGGAGGAGGCTGTCGAGGCGAGAAGAGGCGGCATGTGACAAAGCGCTGTGGCGGCGGTCTATCTTGAGGGCCTCGCGGCCGAGGCTGCTCAGTCGGAGAGTTTCTCCTTCATCTCGGCTGGCGGCTTTGATGAGCACGCGGTGATCATCCAGCCACAGGCAGGCGGCCGAGACCTGATTTTGATAAGGCCAGCACGGTTGGGTTGAGTCGCCCTCGGGAGGTATACATGAATTAGCGCATAATCGCGGGCGACCTCCTTCCCGTGGTGGATGCCTTGGCATCTTCCCCTCGTCGGCGGAGGCGTAACTCGGTCAAGGAAGATGAAGACATGGAGCTTGAGCATTCCTTGCGGGTGAGAGCAGGCAGGAGGCGGGACCGAGCTCGGACGTCGTCCCTGAGATCGACAACCCTTGGAGGCAGCGGCGGTGGCGCGGCGGGAGGTCGGTGAGGCCGACAATGAGCTGGTCGGTGGACCCAATGTAATAGGCTGATTTGCGGGATCGATAGGATCTGTGTTGTACAAACTTACATTTTGAGTAATAGACTCTTCTTAAAATGCCTTTTGTGTTGTTTATTTCTAGCACTCCATCTCAATACTTGGACTTGATCATGAGTTACTAACAAAGTGAAAGAAGTCCGAGGTGCTTTGGTCGAGAAGGATGAAGAGGTGGCCTTGGATGGTCGGTCGCCGAGCTAACTTCGAGTTACGGCGGCATGGATGTCATCGGCATCGTCGGCTGAAAGCGAAGTTGCATGATTGCTGAAGTGGTCCCTCCTTCGAGAATGAGGCGTTAAAGTTAAAATTACACAACTCGAAGTCCGGGGGCTGATTTATCTGCAGATGTGATCGAGGCGGTGATGCAATCCGAGCAGCTCGGTGACAGCGGAAGGCCTCGGATCTCGAGAGAGCATCAAGTATGAAGGTAGTCGCGGATGGTGGAACTACCATTCTGGCCGACGATCGAGTTGAGCTTGTTGGCGGAGGCGCTGGTGTGAGGATGAGGAGGGGCCAATAGCAAGAGTTTAAAGGCGCCTCGACTACATCACGAAATACATGCGAGATGTGCGAGATGGTTTGCAAGCAGCGCATGCCCGTCCGCGGCGAGTCCGTGGCGCGTGGTCGATAATTGAAGAGCACGAAGAGGGGCTCGCCCGATCACGCCCAGTGCTTCGTCTAATGGGTCCACGAAGAGGGCGCTTAGAGGACGCGCTTCGGCGGTCGGGGCGTCTTGTGAGCGATGAGTCGATGTGGAAGAGCGGCAGTTCGGGGGCGAGGGCATGGTCTGCCCGTGGGGCTCACGGGGTCGAGGTGTGGCCTCGGGTGCGGATCGTATCCCGGGCGAAATCATGGTGTCGGGTCAGCGCCGGTGCGGGCGAGGTGGTGCCGTCCTCATAGATTGGGTGGAGGGCAGAGTTCATTCGGGTATTCATCGCCGACACAGGGTTTTGTTGAGAACTATCTCGACTTGGTGAGTCTCGGCGTGGGCACGGCCAGAATGAGTTTGTATATAGCGTGGGACTTTGTATGTAGGTATAAATGTATTTAGACTCGTTTGAAGTATGCGTTCTTCCTCTTGAGAGGTACAAACATAACAGGACTTCGTTTGGTGTAAATGTATTTATCTGTATCTGGGCATAATTTGGTGAGATCGATATGGATGTCTTTTACATGTAGATTTTTCGATTTAATGAGTAATGTATGCGTGCATGTAGACTTCAAATTAATGAGTAATCTCTGATGCGGTCTTTACAGTGAGTACCTACTAGTGGGTTATTCATCTTGTGAGGCGTCCTGTGAAGGTTTAAATGCGGTATATCGAATAGATGTTGCATATAAATAAAATGGAATACTCTTAGAAAAATAAATATTTTATTCAACAAGTATATAACATCGCACTTGACAAAGCAAGTAAGGAGACTAACATAAGGGCGTCTGAAATCGAAGCTATGTAAGTACCTCCTTAAATAGAAATATGCGGGTTAGGGGATGAGCGCACGGATAGGTGAGATAGTTTGTAGGCCCTTGCAGGGGTCCTCGTGAATCGGTATGGACCTTCCATTGGATCACATGTTAAGGCGTTCGGCTCTGGCTGCTCGGATCGTGCAGGTAGCTTTTGCCGTGGAGTGGCGCCTTGGACACTTTGCGAGTTCGGCGAATCTTGAATAGGGTGGGCGATAATATCCCGACCTCAGCGTCTTCTTTGAAAGAGCAGTGAGCCGATGTGGTGCCGCAGATCCTCTGTGAATGTAATACCCGTCTTTTAAACCATTTTGCGTGGCGTTTTTGAGAAAGGTCGAAAGGTTGACTTTTGTTTGGTGATGCGACCGTCGCGAAACCTCGGCGTTGTGAAGAGTGTCTTATGGCAATTCATAGACACTAAGTATCGGGTTTCGACCACCCATGAAGGTTTGGCACTCAGGAAGTTATCGAAAAACGGACTTTTCATTGGTCTTTTAAAGCATATCTTGTTTATAGTCATTGTGTCCGTTATTTTATTTAGTGTCCATGGGTACCAAGTTTGCTAAATTTGGAGTCCGTTTGCAAAGTTGCATTTTTGCGTTTATGAAAGACAACGCATGCGCTGCGCCCGAATTTTCCTATAAATAGGAGGTGGGCGCTTCATTTTCAACGTTCATTTAGTCTCTCGTGTTTCGGAAGAGCCGAGCAGCTCGATGCTGACTGAGGCCGGAGGAGTGGGGATCGAGGGAGGCTCGGCTGGCGCCATTCTTGGTGCCGACCCGCCGATCGAACCCCCGGGCAACCAGTTTTGGTTTTGTCCTTTTCTTGTTTTGATTCGCTATTAGTAGATCGTATAGCATAGAACTCGGGATTCTAAAGGGGCGGGGAAGCGGCGAGGCCCGCAGTTACCAACCTTGCAGCATCGCCGCCACCGTGCTTGGCCGCCGGTTTGGTGGCGGCGACACCTTTAGCTGGGTCCTTTAGGTTTTGAGTTGGCTATGCATTCTACTAAATAGATTCCGTTACTTTTTCGGGTTTACGCATTCGGATGTTTAGTTGCTTGAGTTTTCTAAAGGAGACATGCCGGTTATCCATTTTCAACGTCGTTTGTCATTCCATGTTAGTAGTTATGCATATTGTATGTTTCCATTTTCATGCATCGATTTTGGATGGTTTATCCTAGATCGAGGATGAGCATCGATTTTGAACTTCTTGTGCTAAGATTTGAGTCGACTTGCATGTGCATATTTTGAAGGTACCCTATTATAGATCTTGATGCCCGAATATATTTCCCTTCGCATCGAGTTGATTTGAAAACCGGAGGAGTGCGAATGTGGGTTGTAAAGTGAAAACCTAGTTTTGCTTGATCGTCGTTTGGATCACGTTGTTGCTTTGCTTTGTGGGAAGTAACCCCAAAGTTGTTCCGTACTGTACCTACGATCGGTGAAGTCATCGGATCCGTAGATATCTCTCGGTTGACGTTTTAATGCATTCGGGTTGGGTTATATATGCTTATTTTGAGTTATTTACTCGATATTTCAAAATAAAACATGTACACGTAAAATGTTTTGTGAAGTTATTCTGTTCTACGATCGAATATGGTTCTATCGTGGTTGTGCACGGATCTCTTTGATTGGGTTGATCACCATCTTGAGTATTGATCATAAGGATAGACCCAGAACACGTGGTTATGGTTACGAAGGGATAGACCGGGAAGTCCACGGAAAGTAATAAGAGGTGGTTATGGTTACGATGGGATTTGACCCAGAAGTCCACCGAGTTAGCCTTGGATACGTTAGGCGTGGGCCATTGGATATGTTAGGGCGAATGATGTCATGTGATGGGCTGGGGATACGTTCGAGCCGTGGTTCATGGTTCTATGATGGGAGTAACGGTAATAACGGATCGGTGTCGAAAATGAAAAATCTATTTTGCTTACTTAGAAGTGGATTTACGTTTTAAAACCTTCTAAGGTAAGTGCTCTAAACATGACCTCATGATTAACGATTTATGATAAAACCCCGGTGAGTGGCTTAGTACTCACCCCAGCTCTTTAAATCTTTTCACGGATGGAGGAGGGCTGGACGGGCGGCGAGGGTGGGCTGCGGGTTCTTCATCTATGCTTCTGCGATGTTATGTTATATCGTACTACGATAATTATGTATTCTTGTCCACTTATTTGCTACGATTGGGAGCAAGATTTGTTATGTTATTACTTTGTGAGTCTCGTCTGATCACTATGTAGTTGACGGTCTAGTTAGGGATGTAATCTATTTTGCCTTCTTGCATTACTTATAATAAACGAATCATGTTTTACGAGGTTATGTTATCGATATTATTACATTGGTGGATTGTTTGTCACCCCACCTGGATATGTCCTAGTTATAGAGGAATCTGCATTTCATGGTCACGTCTTATCTATATTATATGTGTCCCCTTCCCTTCTAAACTCAGTTGTTTATCGTGAGGTAATCCTGGTAGGTTTTCGTGAAAACATCTCGAAAATTCTCGCATAATCTCTACATCTTCACTTTTATCGTTGTTTGATCTTCTCATTCAAATAAACAAGAAATGCAGTGGCATCCTTTCTTGTTTATCATACTTCTACCAATGCTGATATTATTGGGACCTTCCTTCCCATGTTGATTCCATAAAGTTAGCTTCTTTCCGAGGAACGAGCGAAATTTTCCTTTCTTACACAAGATCGTAGCATGATTTTCAGCCAACCACCATTCCTAAAATTATATCTACATCACCCATGGTTATTATGTTTAAGTTATTCGTCGAACCTTAAGTGATCCTACGTTCAATTCTAGGTTCGAGCAAATATGAATACCATAATCCCTCCTATGGGTGAAGAGATTCTCATATCGATTACTCTTTCGTCTAAGTTCGATAGATCAACACATGTTCTTGATGAAAAATGTGATGCTCCGTGTCGAAAAAAGTATACAGTGCGTGAGAAGTGTTCCCATACCACCAGTTTCCCGGTTTTGTTCATTCCCCGTGCAGAGATATGCTCGCTGAGGAGGTGATGGGCGCCTGTCTGGTTGATTCGCGCTGCTCTTGCTTGGCGTCTTCGATGCGGTGGTTGTCGTTGTTGTTCTTTGTTGGAATCTTTGTTGGTTGAGGCTGTGCTGGATAGCCACGAGGGGTTGGGCGTTGTGATTATTCCCACATCCTGTATCCGGGCAGCTATTTGCGTACGACCCTTCATTCCGCATTTAAAGCAATTCAAATGACAAACTCCTTTGTGAAATTTCGGCACTTTAGGCAGGAGTTGTCCTTGCTTGCTCTTGTGGTCCTCGTGCGGGGAAAAACTGGTTTCTTCCATCCATCCTTGCGGTCCGTGTCCTTCGCGACGCCGCTTGTTATTATATTCTCAAAACTTCGGTTTATTTTCGAATTTCCTTCCATTTTCTCTTCCCTTTGTCCCCTGATTCAGCGTCGTGTTTGTTGTTTTCTCTTACGGCATATGCTCTATGTCAGCTCGTCGAGGCTTTGTAATCGGATCTCCATGGGCGGCTAGAGACATTCTTATCTCGATCTCAACCCGGATGAATTTTTCGCCATCTTCATATCTGTATTCACACGATCGGGGCATATCTGGACATATCGCGAAGATGCGATCATAATCATCATAGACATTTTCTCCTGTTTGATTATAAAACTCGTATTCCTTTCTCTTCGATAACTCTTCGAACATATTTCTCATACTGTCCCCTTAAACTCTTCCCAGTGAATTCATTCATCTCGATCCTGCAGAAAATTCGTCGGACTTCCACCAAAGTCGTGGGCTGTGAGTGTCCCTGCGACCACGTTACAGAGTCGTGCATCAGAAAAAAAAGATCCTTTCCATAGCCACGATCCATTGTTCGGCATCATCGAAGACTTCCTTTCCATCAAAAGAAGGTGAGTTCATTAATAAATAATTCCTCGATCCACGATCGGGTGGAGGTGGTGGTGGTTGGGGTATATTCGGATGTTCGTGTGCAATCTTCCTCCCCACCCTTGCCTCGCCCCTACCTCTTTGATGCGGGATCCCGCCTCTGGCGATTACATTGTTTATAACTAAAAATATTGAAAATCATTTTCACAATTAACATATATAATATCATCACACAATTTCTTTTGTAAAGCAGATTTAAACCAAGCTATTCATCACAATAATCATTTCGCCATAAAAGCCCGCTTGAGGTTATCATATATAACATCGGAAAATTTGTGCCTCGAAGGATATTTTGTACAACAGTTGATACAAAGAGATAATGTATAGATGGCATTTAAAGCTTAACCAGTTGAACAGCAGGCGGGATTACGATAATACAAAATACAAAGTTCACTTCCTTTTCAAAACACAAAACAACCTACACACGCCTTTGGACTATATACATACAGCAGCTAAAACCTAGCTAAACCGGTATTGACGTGCATCACTCATCATCATACTGATCCTCCTGGATCTTCCTCTCGCCTACACGATCATCGCGGTCTTCGCATCGCGAATCATCGTGCGAGTCGTCCTCACGGTGGCGCATATGGCGGCCCCACCATCATCCCCAACCATAGAATGTCGGCGGATCGCCGATGGGTCATCACGGGCATCGAACCCTCTCTGGCCGGCAGTCGGTATGGCTCATCGTGCCGCTCGCAGCGAAGATGGGACGGATGGTCCAATCGACAAGGGAAACAGCAGCATCCTAAGCTCGAGGTCGAGACGCCTCTCTATCTCCGCAAGCTCTACCCCCCTCCGTGGAATGGTACTAGGTCCACTCGACGAGGTACCCAAGATAAGCCACCGGGTGACTTCGTCACGCCATGTATATTCCTGGAGGGAGGTAGGGGCCTCTCGGCTACAAGTGACATCAAGCGACGATCAATGGTTTACAATCTCGGTAGATCCGCTTCGGATCATAGTCACCCAGCACGGTAGATATAATCTCCGACACTTCCGTCGTAATCCTTCCGATCGTAACGGTGTCGTTAGCGCTTGACGCGCATCGTAATCGCATCCTCCATGCTCGTGTGCCTTCTTCCAACGTAGCGAGGTAAGGTGCGAAACTCTCAGATCATCTCCCAGGCCATCCGGGTAACCACGGTACCTATGAATAATCTCACTTGGGTGGCCTCGGTCCTAGTCTCCGCCTCGTGGTGTGTCGAGTCTCGCCATCTCGCAACAAGCGAGCAAAGATAATATAAGGTATCGTATACGATAAAACTAAACTTAACGACTATAAAGCAAAAGGATACGGAGTCGAGTCATAAAGCGATAAACAATCCAACACCTTTCATAAAGGGATAAATGTTATAGGGAAGTTGTTCTCATACATCTGACGCAGAACGCGTTGTCTCCTACCATACTAGGAAACATACTATCTAGCAGGATAAACAAAAAATCTTATCATATAACTAAATTCTAGTTCTATATAACTAAGTTAGTTTCTACTGGCTCTCGTGACTTCTGGAGGAGGAAACAGGTGATCTTCCTTCATAAGAATATAGTACAGTCCGTTGAGTAATGGTGGGTGAAAACGTGCAGTAAATCGGATCGAAGCGAAAGAGCGGACCAGAACAAAACTCATAAGCAGAAAAATTTCGCGCGTTCGCGCGAGATTGTGGGCATCGCCGACACCAAGGTCATGCATGCCGTGTGGCTCCGGCTGCCAAGGCAAGCTGCGAGTGTGAGGGGATAGTCACTGGTCAATCGAAAGAATCGCCGAACTTGAAATAATGGCGAGCTCAGTACAGTCGTAATCGAGGTCGACTTTCCGTGTGATGTTCTGAGGCGAAATCTGCGCGTGGAATGCCGAGATGAAATCTTGAACTCAAAGTGGATGTCGAGGTCGACACCAAAGCTAAAATGCCAGGTCGATGCGGGTGAATCAATTGAAGTCGCGCAGATGCCGAGGCGCTCAACGCGGTCGCCATCGAGGTAAACTACGGGTCTGACTTCAATGGGTGGAAAGCCTGTGCTTTTCAATTTGAGCTCGATTCTTTTGTTCTCGAAAGAAAGGAGAAGTTCGTACATTTGTTCGTCTATGTTCTTTTCAAGAGGATCATGCATCTTATTACATCTATGTTCCATTCGGGATGACATAGGCATTAATCAAATCAATATTGAGAAATGAGAATAAAATTCCAAATGTGACGAACAAAGCTCGTTTTAAACATACGCATTTCTTGCGAAAAATTTTCAATCAATCATCAATCAATAAATAATCATGGTTATTTACAACCCTTCTCATTTCATTTGTCGATAATGTTCTATAGACAACAAATCAAATTCATAATTCATTTGTCGATAATGTTCTATCGATACAATCATTTTATCGATAATGTTATCGACACAAAATCAAATTTAAATCTCAAACTTTTCTTTTCAAAGATGAAAATAATTTATCTTTTCGGTTGGTGGATGTGATGGAGTGTTGGCGTGGTCGGGATGATTTCTAGAAAGTCTGGACTCGATCTAGACTTAACTTTTGAAAAGTTTAGGGTTGAAAATGATAACGAATACCACTCTGTCATAGCCACTCTAATCGAAGGGCAGATTAGAAGGCTGGAGCTTGGAGCAGTGATTACAACATTTAACAGAATAATCAAAGACTTGAAAATAATACTTATCGAACTTCGATAATCAACCTTATTACAAGGCAAAGATATTTTACTGAGATGTGGGCTACAAGTCCTTAAGCGAAGGTTCGATAATTTGAGCAGAATAAGTTTTATCGACATCAACATCTGATAATATTGAAATATGCGTGAAGCGTGAATGCATATATGACGATATGCACCCAGGTTCTTTCTTTTAAATATATATAATACCAAAGACCTACGACTACTCAACATCTCAGCTCTATCACCATCACCATTTCAATCGCACATTTAAAACAAATATGCGGTGAGTACAAATAATGCTTTCGTTGGCTCATGCGAAATAATATATCACGGTTTGAATTACTACGCCCCATCACGGTAACACGAGGTTTTAATTTGAAATACTCGTGCTTACTAAATATTTTCTGTCATTTTGATAAATATAAACGGCGGCGAGCATTTTCACGTATGTATGATCCATATCCACCACAATAATCATTCACAACAATTCCTGCTTGTTTGGAGAGGAGGCCTCACTCTCCGAGAGCGTGACCGACCGAGCACTTTCGGCTACGGTCACAAATAATCGATTGCACAAAATCCGGCCATCTCCCAGGATCACGAATTCTCCATCATCTTTGGGTACTTACAAGAATCAATTGGCATGTCGTAAAGTGGGGCTACCAACATTATGCATCAAAAATGGATTGGATACATACGTAAAACATAAACATTTGGGCGGGTAATTAAATAAATCATTTCATAAATATTTGCTTGCAATAAAGCATCATAAATAAATCATTTGGTAAATTCTACGGTTTGAGTATAGTAAAGCCCACCTTTACTTTGGAACTTAATTTCCTTGCGTGCTTTCTTACTCATAGATTCTTGGCGTGAACTTCACGTCTCGCTTCGCCAAAATGTCGTTTAATGCGTTGTGCCTTTGAGATTTTCAAAGTTCACTCAACTTTGATGAATAAATTAATAATTGAAGTTTCGATGATTCTTTATCGTCTTATCACGTTGAAGCGGCGTATGTCGATAAAATAATTCTCGTATATCGAGAGGCGTAATATGATCTCTGGTCTCATTTTAACCTTTTAGGTTAATAATCGGCGATAATAACGTTATTGAAACAAGGATTTCAATCGTGAAATCTTTTCTCTGATTGAGATATTAGGATAAAAGTAATATGTTTTCACGCATTAGCGTATTTAGTGTTAAATACGTTAATTTGATCAACCATTTGACTTTTCATAAAAATATTCAAAAAACATATCAATATAAATCAATTTTCAATCGATTTCTTTTCATAAAGCTTTAATCTTGATTTTTCGCCGTCGATAATTTTGATTAATATTTTCTTTCAATATTAATCTTTTAATACATTAAGCATTATTTATGCTTTTAACGTTATTTAATATAACGTTCCGTCTTAAACATAATATTCTATGTTTAATAATTCCCAAAATTCAATTATATCTAATATAATTTTAGATATATAATAAATTATTATTCATGATTAAAAGGAATTAAAATTCCTTATTTAACACATATAGCTCACGGTATATCACAAAATTTTCAACCTTGTTCAAAATTCCTCTAAATTCATATAGTGTATTATTTTACACTATGATCATTAATATGTATTAATATCACTATAGAAAATTTGGAACACACTATATATATACTAGGCTCTCGATTTTTATCAAAATAATATCAATAATTTTCTAAAATTCTAATAATTATACACAAGCCTCAAATATATGTGACATAATTATAACCTATAGTTTGATAAAATCAAACTATACACAAGAAACCATCAAAGTAGCTCACGGCTACTATAGTGAAATAAATACCAAATAATTTTATAAAATCATAAAATTACACTATGCTTATATGTATCATATACAACTAATACATCATAATATTATGTAATAACACAAAATAACCCACTAATTCATACCTATGGTTCGGACCATTTGAAAATAATTAGCTACAATTGTCCAAAATTCTAATAAATTCCTACACACCTAATCAATACTAGATCAATAATATGCTATTATATCAAGCATACAAAATTATACACCATAGTTCGAGAACAAGCATTTTCACCATTTTAGACATTTAAAACAAATGATTTCCAAAATTATCAAATTAATACCATGCACTCCTACAACAATATGATCGATAATCGACCTTAAAACATGCTTAGCAAAATCGAGCATCACCAAAATAATTTAAATAAAATGCTAAGCTTAGTAAATAAATAATCTATACATATTAACATATGTAACATAATTTCTAAACTTAACATGCTAGCATGATTTATTACTTAAATAATACATCTTAAAATAATAATTTAAGCAGTAGGATTATTGAAAAAGATAGATTTTATCGAAACTTGTTAGATATCTAACCTCGTTATCGAATCGATCGGTTGTAGGATGAAAAGAACTCAAGCAAATGGGAAGGAAAGATGAAGAAATGGGTTTGGTTTCTCCTTTGGAAAGGTTACGTGAAGAAAAAAAATGGGAAGAGAAGGCGTGAAGTATGTTTAATACATAAATATATACTTAAGCAAAACAAATGAAATGAAACCATACGAGAGACCCTCTCGGCTCTTTCTCTCACAAATGAATACAAAATAGTCAAATGTGATTATCACTTACTAAATATCTCTTCAACTCATTTAATACATGCATGTTTTTAAAAGCCATTTGGGGAGAAACAAAATTTATTTAGTTTCATTTGGCACAATGGCCGTTGTATCCGGATGAGGGAAAGAAAAATCAGATTTTTCAAAGTGTTTCTCAAGTATTAATACCTCTTTCCCAAAAATTTCATACTCAAGTGTAATAAAACAAGATCAAAAATTTGTATCATTTACTCAAAATAATCGGCTATAATACAAACCAAATACTAGTGTATTTTTCATCTACACATTTAATAGGTAAGTGTGTGTGTCTGACACAGATATAACACAAATTGGATGATCAAAATTAAATAATCCATGTTATATACATATAGGAATTCACGGCACTTTTGAAATATTATGCCCAAAATTCATTTCATGCTATAAGTGGATATATAGCATAATATATATCTAGATGATAATTTATATCATAGGAAAATTATCGAATTAATCCATAGGTAGAAAACCACAATTCTCGATTTAGGATTTTAGAATCTTAAATAATCACAAATATCTTTCCAAAATTTTCTAGCATTAATTGATGCTAAAATAATATTCAATTATATAAAATAATCATGAATTTAAATATCATAATTCCTTGATCGTTAGACTTGATTCTCAAGTCATCTCTAAATATTAACGTTTGAAATGTCTCGAAATGTTAATGTCGACTCATCTCAAAATGGTATTAATAAAGCCGTAATGACTTTATTAATTTATTCCAATAATAATGGAATTAAATTCTAAGCTTAAAACTTAGAAAATATCACGAGCATTTACTTATCG
The DNA here is from genome assembly GCA_036937905.1 of Salvia rosmarinus. Taxonomy (NCBI): domain Eukaryota; kingdom Viridiplantae; phylum Streptophyta; class Magnoliopsida; order Lamiales; family Lamiaceae; genus Salvia; species Salvia rosmarinus. Next base: position 69,753,878 of record CM072819.1, on the reverse strand, counting down.
ATACGTAATTGGCGTGAAAATATCTCTTGTTGAAATACGTTAAATATTCGTATTTCTAGATTCACATTGTTGTGTGAATAAAACATAGAATTTATTATTCCAACAATAATCGAAATCATTATTCGATATTTTAAATAATCAAATAATTATAATAATATTCTAATTTGAAATTAATATAAATAATTAGGCGTTTAAATAATCGAAGTATTACAATCTAAGACAAATTAATTGTATCCAATCGAGATTAAGGGTAGAATTTCCATATAATTATAATAATGTACGACTACAAATCAAAATCAAGATAAATGACATAAATAAATATAATATGAAAATTATACTCTGCCACTTACATGAACACCGCCCACTTTTACAACAATTTCGACACATTACGTTAAGTTCTTTCAATGAACCACCTCAATGCACCATTTTTCTCTCTTTTAGGGTAAATTATTAGCAACATTCATGCTCCTCCTCACTTTCAGCGGTGCTCCTATGCGTTCACCTCTATTCGTCTTTGAAGGTTCGTCTCTTTTATTGATTGTTTACGTAATTCCATGTTTTTTTTTTTTGAAATCGATTAATATATAACCATCCCCTACTTGCATTTGTTGGAATCCACCACTGCTTTTGTATGTAATTTCATCTTCGATGCATTGTCTTCTTCATACATTTGAGAATCATAAACCTATTTTACGTCGAAGATGTTCGATGAAATATGAATGAATGTTAAGCCATTACTTTGTGAGTTTGTGAGAAATTCTTTAATCTTGTATTTTGTATATATATATTCGTATATAGTGTTCGACTCTTTGTTAAGGAAATGTGAACATCTAGTTGTATTTACGTATATATGCTTTGGTTGCCACTTCATTATCAACACGAAGAACCATGTCATATATGTATCTATATATCTCTTACGTATACTGTTCTTAATAAACTTTAGCATCTATATATATGTTCTTAATAAAGCATATGTATGTATACGCATATGTATCTACGAAGAACCATATACATATATGTATAATTCTTTAATCTTTTATTTACGTATATATGTATCTACGCCATGTATCTCTTAATAAAACTTTAGCATCTATATATATGTTCTTAATAAAGCGCCATGTATGTATCGCATATATATATATAATTCTTTAATCTTTTATTTACGTATATATATATCTAGCTATACATTCTTAATAAAACTTTAGCATCTATATATACATTCTTAATAAAAGCATATGTATGTATCGCATTTGTATCTCGAAGAACCCAAAATAGTGGAGTGTTCTTGAGGCGCACGAAAAAGATGAAGAGAGGACTTGTAGTTTAGTGCGATAGGATATGGCCCAACCTCTCGGAGCGATAGAGGCCCAAGCAGTGGGCTAACCTAATGCCCTACTCGGTTGCAGAACGAATGGACCCAAACCACATTAAAGGCGGTCGAGGACACGATAATGAGGTAGATAGAAATCGTAGGTAATAACGGTGGAAATCATGGCGGGTTATGGTGGAGATCATGGTCAGTTATAGGAGGATCATGAGCCGCCAATCGAGATTCATGATAAGGTTTCGTTTATGTATAAATAGGAGTTAGATTGAAGGTAAAAGGGTTGGCAAATTCTTGAATACTAGAGCTCTTTGAGATACTTGCATGTCCGATTATAGTAAACATCTTGAGGATCGTCTCCTCGAGTGGGCGTAGATCTTTTCTTGATCGAACCACGTAAAGTCTCGTGTTCTTCTTGCTTTCATAAATCTACCTTAGTTTATCATTGGCGCCGTCGTGGAAAACTCTTGAACAAAAAGGCGTGTTTTCTACAATCTAATGGCGAGGACACGTGCAAGCGCCTAATCTTGCCGGCGATCGGTAACAACCGTCGGAGGAGCGATCAGGTGGTCACCTGCAGGAAAGGGATTGCGGATGCCACCGTGATCACACACGAGGGCTACATGGAGAATGCTTACACCCTCGGGATCGCTTCCCCGAAGAGGAAGGCCGACCGATTCCGGTGAGCAGGAGTTCACGCTCCTGAGTCCTCGGTGGGTGTCCGAGTTCCTCAGCCAACCTCAATCAATTCGAGTTTCCTCAACGGAGACAAGCGGGCGGGCCTCTCAAGAGTGCAGTGGTGATTCTGACGATCGGGGTTAAACACTAAAATAATCAGCGTTCACAGCGGCATAATGACCGCCCGATACCGAGGTTCGTTCGCCTCGTACCCTCCAGCGGTGGTTCTCCCACCTCGGCGTGATACCCGTAGCAGACGGAAAGAAGGGAGGAAAGGCAGTCGAACTCCCCCTCGAAGAGCGGCAGACGCCGTTATCGATCTCCGCTCCCGGAGGGATGAAGCAGCTCCCGGATTCGACCGACAGGTATCTATCCTTTCAAGGAGATTACGGATACACCCTGCCCGCAGCGATCCGGGGCTCGAATATTGCGCATCGATAAGCCTTTGAGATCCTTGACTTCCCTATTTGCCTATACCACGTGGCGAATCAAGGATGGAAGATTTCCATATGTGGGTCTTTCGAGGTGCTGATCTCCAACGCTCAGCGTTGGTTCACCTCGCATGAAACGACATCCATTGCTTCAAAGACCTCATGGATCGGTTCAAATGGGCGCTTTTACCAAAGATGCCGCCTCGACAACCTTCATCCGATCGCTTACAATCCGCCAGGCGGGCGAAACAATGTCAATTCGTCTCCAGTTCATCATGGAATCACTTAAAATAGATGAAATGCTGATCTCTACATCATCAACGCATTCCAGAGCGGGATCCGACACGGGCCAATAAAGAGATCACCAGTGACGATCGAAGCGACTAGTCGTCTTTGGACCTTGGTTGACAACTTTGTCAAGGGATGAGTCGGGACGGAAGAAGAAGAGAGACACAGGATGGCGGTTGAGAGAAGGCCCGAGGATCGGGGCGGTGTTGAGCGGCGAAGTGCGTTGAAAGAATAAAAAGGCGATGGAATCAGTGGGACCTCGGCGGGCCTGGTAATAGCAGCTCTGTTAGTCCGGTGAAATATTCGAGCTTCTTGAGCTCTTTCCAAAACCTCCTCATGAAAGGAGGATCGAAAAAAAGTCGGCGGGAAGGTATTGTGACTACCACGAGTGCAGTCACGTCTGAAGCAAGTCATGAGCTCCCGATTGAGCTCGTCAGGAAGGGCCGGAAAATACATGGCCGCGGTGGAAATAAAAGCAGATGAGGAAAATGGGGTGGTAGCTGGACCGACCTCGGCTGACCCGACACGAAGATGGCGAGGCGAAGGTCCCAATGCGATGGGCAGGTCTATGCTAACGGACTGCCGGTTAGTGCGATGAGGTCGTCACTTAGAAATGAAGCTCGGAGCCCGACCCCGAGCCGAAAAACAGCGACTCCGGGATGGAGAGAACAGTGTTCTCGAGGCGACCCGATACCCGAATCATGCCTGCGGGGCGCCATTATCTAAAGCCGTGGTGGGTAACAGAATGTACATCGGGTCTACATTGACGCCGGAGCCTCCGTTATCATATTCAGCTACTGGATAAACTTGATGTCGGAGGAATTGAGTACACCGCGCCTTCGGTTGCGAGCTTTAGGCGGATTCGACCCGAAGGTGTTATTACCGCCGATTCTGTGTAGGGCGTTCTCGGTCGGTTACCATGGCCATTCAATTTTCTGGTCGAGCTCCCTCTCCATCAACATTATCACGGGAAGAGATTGTTGTAGCGAGCCGTTTGCTCAGTGTACCCCCTCGCCATTAAGATACCCACCCCGGTGAGTGTTAAGCGTTCGGGGTGACCAAGCGGCGACTAAAGAATGCCTCGGTCTCAACCCAAGATGCGACCTTACCTCAGGCTACAATTCTGAGAACCCTCGGTTGCCACCTGGGATGATCGTGAGAATCTTCAGCTATCGTGACGATTTCAAAGTTGTGAGGTTGGTACCGAAGGTTGATCGATATTCAGCCAACGGTCGTCACTTCTAAGGGAATATAGAGATGTGTTGCATGGTCTCCATTGGATATGTTGGGGTCTGGCTTGAGCTCATAACTCATCGTCTCAACATCGATCCGGCTACTAAACGGTTCGTGGAAGAAGTTTTGCGGCGGGTAAAGCCAGGTCATAGAGAGGCGGTATGACTCGAGGCTAAAATCACATGGAGGTTAAATACCCGACGGATGGCTAATCCCGTTGTAGTTCGGCCGTGGGGGGATGGCGCGTGTGTCGACTATACCGACCTCAATAAACCGCCGGGGCGTACCCCTCCCGACATTGACAAGAAGGTGGAAGCATTGGTGGGGCATGAGATCTTCGGTTTCTGGATTATACAAGGATACCACCAAGTGCTTGATGAGCTGAAAGGCGCCCAAAAGCGGCGTTCATTCGCGACTTGGTCTTTGCCTGCGAAAGATGCCTTTCCGATCAAAGCAATGGGCTACCTACCAAGAGATGGTGGGCCAGCGATCTTCAGGATCACGTAGAAGTGTTGGGGTCTATCGGCGATATAGTGGTCAAAAAAAGGCGAGAAGCTGCGCCGTTGACCTCGAAACTATTCTTGACTCCTCGGGTCGGTAACCTCAAGCTCAATCCCAGTGCACATTCGTGGTGAAGGCGGGTAAATTTCGGGATGCTTGGGTTTCTCGAAGGCCTGGCCATCCTACCAAGGTGGCATTGTTTCGACATCGGATCCCAAAAACCATCGTGAAATACACAAACTCATGGATGCTGGCCGCCCTCGGTAGATTCCTATCTCGGCTGCCGGCAGCTTCCTTCTTCAAGATCACGAGGAGCTCGATTTCACTGGCGGAAAAGAACACAGTTCGCCAGCGGTGAAGGAATATCTCGCCGACACCGGAAACTATCCGGCCACAGCAAGGTGAAACTCTATCGTTATGTCGGCCACCTCGGACGAGGCAATTAGTGTTGTCTGGTGCGAGATGAGATGGGGCGGCAACTCCCATCTACTTCGTGGCCGGACTCTCAAAGGACGGGCAGGTACACCAATCTCGAGAAGGTAGCTCGGCCTTGGTGAGCGCCCGGCGCCTCCGGCCTGCTGGCTCATTCCGTCCGGTGCTAACGGACTTACCTCTAAGACAAGTCTTATCAAACCGAGTCATCGGGCGTATAGCTAAGTGGCCTTTGGAGCTCGGCGAGCGATATCTCATACTCCCGGGCCCGGCATAAAGGCGAGCCACTTGCGATTTCTGATGGAGTCAAATTCACGAGTCGCCTACCGGCGAGTCCTCCCGCCTCATGAAGAGACATCCTTGCATCACCGTTGGATGTTGGCGGATGTATGTGGGCGAGCTTCATGCAAGGCGGGTAGCGGGCGGGCATCGCCTCCGCCGGCCCGAATAGCGAAGTGACATCGCCCTCGGGTTTACCTTCCCAACCACCAACAACGAAGTGGAATAAACGCGATCTCGGGACTCCGCCTAGCAAAGGAATTGAAAGTGGACAAAGTCGAGATATTTGGAGATTCAGTCGTGGTAAACCAGGTCTTAGGCACATACGAGGCTAAGAGGATCGAATGGCGATACGCGAGAAAGCGAAAGAGATCTTGGCCTCGTTCGGATGCTTGATTAATCAAATCCCACGAGAGGAAAAGCGGTCGGTGACATCCTTAGTAAATTGGCCGTCATCGACAAATCCGATGAGGAAGTTCATTCCGGAAGCATTGAGCGCCCGCATCGGCGTTATCTCGAGGCGAACCAAATTGGATGGCCTAAAAGCGTACACGGAAGTTGGCACACTACCTCGAGGATCGGCTAGGGCCAAAAAGATGATGGTGAAATCGAGTATCTTGTGTATGAGCTCTCTCTGCGGAAGTCCTACCTTGACCTCACGAGATGCCGGGGCGAGAAGAGCCGATTCGTGCTCAATGAGTTCACCGGGGTCTTGGAAGCCACATCGGTCGAGCTCTCTCAAAGGCGTTGAGGTCGGGATATTATTGGCCCACCCTTATTCAATTGAGCCGAACTCGTCAAAATTGTCCAGTGCCGACTTGTCCCGGATCGGCTACGAGACCCGATCGAGCGCTGCGAGGCATGGCTTTCATGCGATGGGGATCGACATCGTTGGTCCATTCGGCCAGGAGCACCAGTCGACAACCGTTATTTAGTCATTTATAGACTACTTCACAAAATGGGTGAAGAGCCAGCTGTCGAACCTCGCGAGCAAAAGGATTCAGACCGTGTGGAAGAATATAGTGCTACCGGCGTACCACCGATACGGTCTCGGATAATGGTACCCGGTTAGTCGATAAAAATTTCAAGGGTGGTGAAGAGCTCCGGATGAATAACGCTTTACCTCGTTAGCACACCCGCAAGCCGATGGTCGGGGCAGGGTGACCGAACACTGCGATTATCTGATTAAAGAGAGTATGGAGCAGGCTAAAGGCGATTGGTGAAAACCTTCCCAGTCCTCACGGTCCTGAGCGACACCTCGGACTTCGCATGGGCTTACCTTTCAGCGGTCTATGGGCCGGGCCGTGCTGGTGAAATCGGCACCGAGCCCACGCACTCTTCACTTTGACCCGGATGGGAGCGAGGGCGACCGGACCAACCTTGATGCTCTCGAAGCGAACTCGCCTTCATAAGCGAAGCTAAGTACAAGGGCGGTCGCGCGGTATTACAACAAAGGGTCAGCCTCCACCTGCAAAGCACTGGACCTGTCCTGTCAAGAAGCAGCGAGCGCCTTAACATGTCGATCCGACATGGAAGGTCCCTACGCAGATTCAGGGACCTCCTGAGGGCTACAAACTATCTCACCTATCCGTGCGCTATCCCCCAACCCGGTCATATTTCTATTTAAGGAGGTACTACATAGCTTCGATTTCAGACCCTTTATGTTAGTCTCCTTACTTGCTTTTGCAAGTGCGATGTTATATACTTGTTGAATAAAATATTTATTTTTCTAATGAGTATTCCATTTTATTTATATCACGAACATCTATTCGGATATACCGCATTTAAACCTTCACGAGGACGCCTCACGAAGATGAATAACCCACTGAAGTAGGGTACTCACTAAGCTAGCACAGATCTCAGAATTACTCATTAATTTGAAGTCTACATGCACGATACGATTACTCATTAAATTGAAAAATCTACATGTAAAAGACATCCATTCGATCTCACCAAATTATGCACAGATACAGATAAATACATTTACACCAACAGAGTCCTAGCTATGTTTGTACCTCTCAAGAGGAAGACGCATTATAAACGAGTCTAAATACATTTATACCTACATACAAAGTCCCACGCTATATACAAACTCATTCGGCTTCCTGCTCCCTCGCCGAGACTCACCAAGTCGAGATAGTTCTCACAAAACCCTGTGTCGGCGATGAATACCCGAATGAACTCCTGCCCTCCACCCAATCTATGAGGACGGCACCACCCGGCTGCTCCGGCGCCTCGACCCGACACAGATTCGCCCGGGATACGATCCTGATGAGGCCACACCTCGACCCGTGAGCCACGACGCCGGCCAGACGCATGCCCCGATCCCGAACTCAGCCCTACGTCGCCTTGCGCCGCACGCCACTCCGAAGCCGCTTCCTCTACGCCCTCTTCGGTGGACCCATTAGACGGCACTCGGCTGTGATCGAGCGAGCCGCCCTCTCTCTTGGCTCTTCAATTATTGGATCGGCGGCGCTCAGCTGGACCTCTTGACTGGCGTCGTCGTTGCGAAGATCTCGACATCGCATGTATTTGGATAGAGTCGAGGCGCTTTAAACTTCTGCTATTGGCCCCTCCTCATCCTCAACCATGCCTCCGCCAACAAGCTCAACTATCGATCGGCCGTATAAGTAGTTCCACCATCCGCGACTACCTTCTATACTGATGCTCTTCCGAGATCCGAGCGCCCCTGCTTGTCCACCAGAGCCGCCTCGCATTGCATCACCGCCTCGATCACATCTCGAGATAATCAGCCCCCGGACTTCGAGTTGTGTAATTCTTAACTTTAACCCTCATTCGTGAGGCGGACCACTGCATCGACCTCATGCAACTTCTGTTTCAGACGGCCTGCGATGCCGAGCATCCATGCGCCGTAACTCTGAAGTCGACTCGGCGACCGACTCATCCAAGGCCACCTCCTTCATCCTTCTCGCAAGCACCTCGGACTTCTTTCAGCTTTGTTAGTAACTCATGATCAAGTCCGAAGTATTGAGAGTGGAGGTCTAGAAATAAACAACACAAAAGGCATTTTAACGAAATTGTCTATTACTCAAAAATGTAAGTTCAGACACAGATCCTATCGATCCCGCAAATCAGCCATTACATTGGGTCCATGACCAGGCTCATTGTCGGCCTCTCCGACCTCCCGGGCGCGCTGCCCGCTCCAAGGGTTGTCATCTCCAGGACGACGTCCGACTCGGGTCCCGCCTCCGGCTGACCTTCAGCCGCCAGGAATGCAAGCTCCATGTCTTCATCTTCCTGACCAGTTACGCCTCCGCCGTCGAGGCGTAAGATGCAGCATCCACCACGGGAAGGAGGTCGCCCCGATTATCGCATAATTCATGTATACCTCCCAGGCGACCTCAACCCAACCGTCTGGCCTTATCAAAATCAGGTCTCTCGCCGCCACTTCTGGGTGGCACTATCACCGCGCCTCATCAAAGCGCAGTCCGGTCGGAGATGAAGGAGAAAACTCTCCGACTCGATAACTGGGCGAGCCTCAGCATAGACCCCTTGCACAGAAGCGCTTGTCAAGCCCGCTTCCTCTCCGCCTCGACAGCCTCCCGAAGGCTCCCAGACGCGCGGGCCACTGTGAGGCCCGATCCTTCTTCTAGGCTCTCGGCGCCTGCCACCGCTTCGCCGAAGTTGGCGTCGCCTGGCAGCTCGGTAGCGATTGACCCCTCGAGCTGTCCGCGCCGCTTTTCTCCATGGCCTCAGACAGCAGGCGCCCAAAAACAAACCGCCATGCGGTGCATCTCACCGCCACCGAGGCCGCATCCCTACATATAAACATGTACGTAACAACAAAGTTTACAGGAGAAGAGCTAGCACTTATACCTTTGGGAAGGATAAAGGAGTGCTGAAGCCGCACTCGGCAAGGACCGCCATGAACTCGATCTCCGCTGCCGGCTCGAGGTCGCCGAGGCTGGCCAAAGTCCTCTCGGGCGCCACCACCACCATGCGGGTGGATGCGCCTCGCCCCTCTTCCTCGGCCTTCGTTCCGGATGATGCAGTAGCGCGAGCTCGTATATGACTTCTCTGCTAGGGAATCTTCAATCGCATACGAATGAGAATTTGTTAGCACAACGAAATCGGGGAAGGATAAAGATAAGGTTGCCCTCACCCAAATCGAACTCGACATCGAGCTTCGACCTATAAACACTCAAAGATTGTTCAAATCATCCTCGTATAATCGATCGATAAGATCTCACCCATATCGCTCAACAATTCTCCATAGGGCCTCGTGGGATTATTTTCACGCCCTTCCTCGCCGTAGGTTCTACTCATACCCGGATACCCTCAACCAGCGAGAAAGAAATATCTATTTTGCCATGGATACCTTCGAGGACGCTATCTTAAACTTCAGTAGCGGAGTGACGGTAATACACCCCCTCTATAGACTTGATGCTAAAAACGCATCAAACTTCAAAAGAAAACCTCGCCTATGCCATAACAGCCCCCTAGCCCAACAACCACCTAATAGAATGTCGGGTCATACTGATCCGAAAATACTAAGGCTAAGGAAAATAGGGAAGCGAAAACCAAGCCCATTATTAAACTATCTACAAAATGGTAATAAACCCTCCTGAGGGCCATCGCCTATCATCTGGGTTTCGCAACCACCATGCATCCTCTCGAATGTGGTATTTCTCCACAACCCCAAGAGCTCTCGTCTAAAGTTGATCTCGCCAAGACCCACTCCGATGCCATCCCATACCGATGACACCGGTGAAACCCAGAACTAAGTCCTATAGATTTACTAGCGGTTATGGCATATAATCCTCACATCGAATCAGGCCGTAACCCAACCGAACCAAAATTATCGAGAGAAGAGAATGAGAAGAAGAATACATCTTACTTTTTCAGCGAGATATCCGACTTCTTCAAAAAAAATTTGAAAGAGGAATTGGGAATTTCTACAGTATGCTCTACGAGAATAACGTCGAAGAAGAAAGTGAAGCTGTTGCCTCTTTGGACCTATTTATAGGACAAATGGCGCCTAAAATCTGCTTCGCTTATACACGTGCTATCTACATGATGTGGACGAGCCAGCTGCGCCGTATGCGACCACGGCGCGATCGTACCAGGAAAGCAGGACCTTGATCGATCACGATGATTACATCGACTCGGTTCGGCCGCCCATGTCTCATCCGTCAAGAGTATGGTCTCACATCGACACTGCTCGCCCGACACGTAATAATTTCACTGACGCCAGCTACGCCCATGCCAGACGGCACAGCGGTATGCGACCTCGGCGTCCCCCATATAAAATCCGTGTCAAATTCGCTCTTTGTGCAAGAAGAGACAAGAACCTTCAACGAAAACTTCACCAAGAAACATCCGCCGGCACAAGACATTCTCCGCTTCACCTGCAAGCTATTCCGACTTTTCGGCTATGATAGATATGGCCCAACCTCTCGTGCCCACTAGCAGCCCAAACGAGGGGCCTAACCTAATGTTGCCCTACCGGTTACGCCCGAATCACAGCCCAAACCCTAATTAAAGGCGAGTCAGGACACGATAATGGTAACGGTAACTGGGAAATCGGGCGGTTACTGAGATCATGAGTGATTATAGGAGGATCTGAGCCGCCAATCAGGATTCGTGAAAGGTTTACGTTATGTATAAAAGGAGTTAGATTGAAGGTAAAAGGGTTAGCAAATTCTCAATACTAGAGCTCTTTGAGATACTTGCGTAATCGATTATAGTAAACATCTTGAGATCATCTCCTCCCGTGAGCGTAGATCTTTTTCTTGATCGAACCACGTAAAAAGTCTCGTGTTTAACTGCTTTCATAAATCTACTTTTCATTTGTCGGTGCATATTATACAATGTAGATTCATATATCAATCTATACATCATTTAGAAATGTATCAATACGGTACTTATTATGCTTCCTAACTTTCTTTATTTTTAAAATTATTTCAAATTAAATATTTGACTCTTTTAATTTGTCCTAGTCACCTATCACGGTTTCTTTTCATTATATTTTGTGATGATGGTTCATATTTTTCTCATGAGATATCATTGGCGGTGATTGAAATTGGAAAAGCGTTAAAGTGAAATATGAGCTTGACAAAACCGGTGGCCTTATCAAGTGAAATTCCTTCTCTTTCTATGCTTAAACGTGGGAGAGACAACTAGTGAATATGATTTTAGGCGAAGTTGAATAAGAATATAGCTAGTTAAACTCAGGCCGTATGTTTGTATGACAAATTCTATCCATGTTTTGTATTCACTGTTTAATAGAAGAGTATGTGTAAATAATCGTCATGTGTTCTTTTTTCTTTTTAAGATAATGTTGAAAAGATTGAATCTTTTTAGGTGGGATTGCTAAAATTTGGGCTCGAGTTGTTTTGCATATGTCGAATGCAGGTTCACATGTCTAACAAAGTCTTGGTAAATGGTGTAGGATCCGAATTTATAATTGCAAATCGTCAATGTAATACTAATATTTTAGTTCTTTATATTCATATCATCGATCAATAAGCAGTATTCTTGTTATATAATAATATTTTCACATCGGGTAATGAAAAATTCCATTTAATAGCCATGTATACTGATTATTTTTATGTAAAATATATAAGCTTTATATTTAGATAGTCTTTGGAACAATTCTCTCGAAAATATTTAATGTGAATACTTCCCATTTAATATAAATTATTATGTATAGAGAAATATATAGATATCATGATTTATGAATTATCACTACTACAAAAAGCATTATAGACTGCGTTTGTGTGTCTGTGTGCAATGAGTATGTGAGAAAGTGTGTAGAGAAAAGTGGCGGCGCTACACTCGCTTTAGCGTAGTCTACGCTATAGACTACGCACCGACATAGACTACGCTTTGCACGGCGTGGTCGTACCAACAGACTACCAGAAAATGCGGCATACACTGCGGCTTTTAGCGTGGTCTACCGCTATGAGCTGCGGCACCGTATAGACTAACGCTTTGCGGCGTGATCGATACCAGTTCTGAGAAAATGCGGCGCTACACTCGGCTTTTGGCGTGATACATACCAAACTGCAGACGCGGCAGCGGCAGACTCGGCACACGGCGTGGTGCTACCAATGATCTCTGCAATGCGGCGCATACTACGCTTTTTGGCGTGGTCTATAACTATAGACTCGGCTTTTCGCACGTAGACTGCGCACGGCATAGTGCATGCCGGCGGGCTACGGAAAATGCGGCGCATACACTCGCTTTAAGCGTGAGTCTGCTCCCTATAGACTACGGCACCGCGTGAGCCTAAACTTTCGTGGTCTATGCCGCAGAACTACATTTGTTAAGCTCGTATATAAACTTTTTTGTCGTGATCATACCCATATAACTACACTTTTTAGCACATAGACTACGCTTTTGCGGCAGTCACACCCTCGAACTGGAAAAAGGCGCATACCTACGGCACATGCGTGATCTATACCTCATAAACTGCGCTTTTGCACATAGACTA